>QKWP01000003.1:428284-527142 GCA_003550325.1 Gigaspora rosea | reverse complement strand
TTTTATTTTATTTTATAGATCAACCGACCTGGGTCAGAACACTGTGAAAAATAGCCAGAAAGTCTAAATTCTTAAGTTTATAATAAAAAATTTAAGTAATCTAATTTTTGGTTCGAGATTATTGAGTACTAATAAATTTATTATATTAATTATCCCCGCTGATCATTAATGATGATCTTCTGATTACTCCCGGATTACGAATTAATGTAATAATTATTTATAAAATTTCATGTGTATAATAGTATAATAAAAGATTTAAATCACAGAATTTCCTTGTCTATTTTCCTCTTCAATTCTAACTTTTTTGGCATATGCACCAATAACTGTGGCAAAATGAATCTGTAGAATACAAGCAAATTGATTAATCATTGAGTATTATTTAAAGCTAATTAAATGCGAATTGTGTCAACATACTGAGATCAGAAGCCCAAATCCATAAATTACGATCCATTGTACGTAAAAAATCTTGTAAACATGTTCACAATCATGACCTATATCTTCATTAAACTCGCAAAATTTTATATATGAGCCATTCGTTCCAGCGAAAAGCGTAATCGTAAATAAAATGTATAAAATTTCACAAACTACAATAGTCCAACATAGTATAGAATAGGTCATTAAAAAAATAGCATTTTCCTTATGTGTTATAAAAGGGTTAGTATAGTGAATTTCATAATAATTGAGACTATAACACTTTCACGTATATATCACATACCTTATAATAAAGAGCCATCATCCCAAAAATAGTGATTAGAAAGATTATGACATGAAAGATCAAATTCACAATGTAATATCCTCGATCATTATCTAGAAATTTAAATAACATTAATATCTAATCAGAGAAAAAGAAATTAAGTGAATTAAACAATATATACGTTCGCAATTAGTACAATTTTCTTGTTTAGCGATAATTATTATAGAATTGATAGTGAGAGCTAATGATCCAATCTAAGGTTAGGAAATAATTCTAATTAGCAAATAAATTCTATTAGAAATAATAACTTTAATTAAAATATATATTCGCATTGAAAAGTAACTCACAAACCAGAGAATTGTTATAATAATAGCGCCTACTCTCAATGGAACGAAATAACAACAGCGTGTGGGATTGATGCATGAGTCCATTTTGATTATTTAAAGATTAATTTTAAGAAATTGGTTTAAAATCAAGTTATTAATTAAGTCTATCTTTAAAATTAATAAAATTGCTGATCATATAATTTAGAAATAATATTGCTAAAATTATAGCGATATGAAATTCTATGTATATAAATTCAATGATAGGAATCTAATTCTGTTTTAGAAAGATCATTGAGACCATTAACATATAATTTCAACAACTATATATACTTGCTTGGTTCAGAGGTATGCAAACTATATTTTGCAAACGCTTACTTGTTTTTTCTCACTTGCACATATAATGCAGGAAATCTAAAAACCTCAAACACATCAAATTCACGTAGAATAAGATTAACTTGGAGATAATCTAAATACGTCATGCGTATGTGTTGAATAGTTGCTATTAAGTAAATATTATTTTTTAGAATATTATTTTTATGCAGAGAAGTTGAGAATTCTAGATCTTTCACTTGAGATTGACAACTTAAGAAATTGTTTTATATAAACTAACAAAAACCTAATAACAGAGATGATACGCAGGAGTAATATGCAGGAGCAATATGCAGGGTATAATCAACAGTTTGATTGATTATTTATTAATAGACTAAGGTTTCTCGATCAAAAAAAACCTGGACCTAACGACCGACTTTTTTTTCATGGAGTTATTTTGATTGGCCGAATTTAAAATCCGCATTTCGTACAGTACAACGAATTTTCGACTTTCAATTTAAGAGTTTTTACTAACTATACAATTTCCTTTTTACAATATGAATTCTATACTTTCGGCGTTAAAAAAGCCTAAAAAGACGAAAAATAGATCGAATCTTCTGTCTGTTAGGCCCAAAACTAAACCAGTTAAACAAAATCCGATTGACTATTACAATTGCCTCTTAACTGCTTTAATTTGATTAATCGAAATGATTAAGCATTAACTCAATTGCTATCAAACTACAATGAGGACGTTTTTGAAACAAACCCAAAGCAGAGGTGCCCTACCTCGTTGTCCTCAGCTATGCTTCAGGCATTACGTATACTTCTAGTATTTGGATCAGTTTAATCATGTGATTACATCTGTCACACCGTTAAGGTTGTTAATACTCCAAAGCAAACCGGGTTATACCCGGGTTTTGGAACTCCATGTTTGGAACAACCCAGGTTATTATATAACTTTTAACTTTTAAAATCTTAACTCATTCTAATGCTAACTTTAAATATGGAGTGCTCTGGAGAAAATTAAGAAAATTACTCTTATAGCCTGGGTTACTCGTATATAGAAAATAATTTGAAAGTTCCATTTGATTGGTTTGTTGATTATTTGAAATAGCTGGAGCATCAGGAGCATTAATCCGGAACATAACCGGAATACAACCCGGAATAAATTTAAAGTACAACCCGCGTTGGGTTGGAGTAAGGTTTTGCACCATCTAATTTTAATCTAACTCACCCTACACATCGCGTAATTACCCAATGAATTTTCATTTAACTTACAGCTAATAACTTCACTATATGATATAATTTTACATTTTAGTCAGTCTTCACTATATCGAGAGTTTATTCCAACAAGGGTGTCTTGTGTACTCTATGTCTTATATTAACGAAGTGTATATTCATTTGAAAGTTTTCCTGATTATAACCAAGATTTTAGCTGCACTCAAAGTTATTTTTGGAACGTTTTCATTCTAGATTCAAGGTTGTTACAATTTTTTTTTTATTATAAATATATTCATTTAGTTTTTACGTTAACATAAATGTAACGATAGCGATAATATTTTCAGAATTTACAAATACAAATTCATTTTAAAATTTTTAGATTAGACTTCGCTATAACTTAAGATTTGATAAACGAACTTTAATTTATTATTACGTCTTTCATCGAATTTTACATAATAATGAAAGTCTAATCTAAATTTAAAAATATATACTGTATTTACAAAAAATCAGAAATTGGAAATCGATTTTTTTATTTTTTTTTTGATAATTTTTATTGCGCTTTGCAAAAGGTAAATCACAATGTAAGGCCACACAAAGTTAATTTTTCGTTTTGCATTACATGAGTTTCAAAATTCCCGGTCGGTCGGTCGGATTTTTTATTTTTTTTTTTTTAAATCTATTATAAATTAATAGCCTTACGTTGCATCTAAGGCCACATAAAGTTAATTTCACGCTTTGCATAACATGGAATCAGAAAATTAGGGGGTTAACAGTCAGATTTTCTATCGGCCCTGTCGGATAATTTCGGAAAGCTAATGTCTCCATTGGGTGGTACCGGAATAATTTATGGGGAAAAATTAAATAACAAAAATAGAATAATTGGAACATTTGGAACTTAAAAAAAAAAAAAAAATTGGGAAAAATTGAAAAAATGGGTCGGCGGGTAATGCAAAACGAAAATTTAACTTTGCGTGGCCTAATGTTGAGAATTTCGATTTCAAGAATTTTTTAGATTTTCAAAAATATGTAAAATTAAGACTATTTAGAATGTCAGGAGATTTTCCACTATCATCATCACGAAATTATAGGAGAACACAATAAAGGACGATCATTCAATATTGTCATCTTAAGGCTTCGATTATCGTTACGCAGACGATTTCCATCATATAATTGAGAACATCTATAAAATTAACGAAAATGGATCTACTTTCGAATTATCAATGACTCAAGCTATCAGATATGTAGTGTTCTTCGATTTTTTTAAAGTATTGCAAATAATTTAAATATCTTAATAACAATATAAAGTTTATAAATTATAGCAAGTAAGGTTTACAGTCTCTTTTAAGCTAGTGTATTTCAAGGTCAATTTTGACTTTTTAATTGAATCAAGAAATATTAATGTTAATTGCTTCTGCATTTGTGTGCAGCGAAAACATAATTTCTATATATTTTTAAGAAATTTATGTTATTAAAAATCGATATACAACCGGAATAATTGATTAAGTTCGATTATCTCTTAATTTAATTCATTCAACAAATTCCTGACATTTAAATCTCTTCAATAGTGTTATCATTGCATGAATCAGGGTTCTCACTCCGTATATTTTCTACAATATTATCTTCTTCAGGTCCCTCATCTCTCATCAACATATTTACAACTTGTTCTACTACAATTGAAACTTTCTCGTCCGATTCAACAAGATGCATCTGACGAATAACAGGATAAACTTTTTTTTGACGAAGTATCATACGACCTTGTCGAGTGGTTGTTAAAAGTACAATTGATTCTAAAAGAGTTTGTCTAAGATATGCATCAGGTTCACGTTTCTTCACGGTTGAATTAAAAAAAATATTAATTATACGAAATCTAAAATATATTAAGCAATAAATTACGTTATATATACCTTGTCGGATGGCAATAATTGAATATCTTCTGGCATCCCTTCCATATCCTGTGTATTCAACCAAAAAAATTTTTTGAACATATGTAAATTTATAATATGTGTATCCATAAATTTTAAATAACAAAAAACTAACTCACATCTAAATCAAATTCTTCAGGACCACATAAGGGTAAAAGAATATAAGGAAGAATATTAACCTTTGATGGTGACAGCATGTCTAAATGATGCTCTATTTCAAAACAACAATTTCTTTATAAAAGTCAATATACATTTTATTGAAATCGATATAATGCAAATCAAAAATTATAGACTTACTTTAAACATGAGATAACACCACCCCTACGAATGATATTAGGATGTTCGGTAAATACTATCAGTTTTGATAGTGGAGTCACGTTGTCATACGATGCATTAGTCAAAAAGTATTCACGACCTTGAGGTAACTATTTTAAAAATAGGTTTGAATATCATCGTGATAAGTAAATGCAAATATATATATATATATATATAAATAATACACATCATAATAAAAAATGTTAACCATACCATTGTCACATTTGCAAATACACTTGCCAAAAAATGATATTCGGCTTCTTTGTTATAAGCCCTATCCAAGCCTCTAACAAATACATCAACCAATTGATCTATTGCTTTCGTTGAATTTGACAATCCTTCAACTTGTTGATTTTCCATTTTTAATAGTTTTATAGAAATATCTTGATATTTCGTAATGTTAGACAAAAGCATACATGCCATATCAGAAAGAATAATTCCACTATCCTGTTAATAAATTAACAAATTGATGTTAACATTAATTTCAATATTACAATATAACAGATAACCCCTAAATCGGAAATAATGTACAAACCGTAATCATCTTTATCATAAGATGTAAAAAGTTATCATCATTAAGTTCTTTACATATTTCATCATCACTAGCTAAATTCACTAAAGCTTTAAATGCATCGTGTGCGATTACCTATAAATGATAGATTATTTTTTCTACGTTGAAACTATTAAAATGGGATGGCGTATTATAAAAAATCCCTACTGGATCTTCTCTGCATATATTTTTTAAATCGCTTATTGGTCTCATATTGTTTTGTTTGAAAATATTTTGTAATTGTGATGATTTAACTGTATAACCTAACAAATGGTTGAGCGCAAGTTGACGAACCTACCATTTTGAAATAGTCATTATAGGGAAAAATAAAAGATAAAAAAAAAACAAAAAACAAGATATATAACAAAATTTACATTTGGATTACCATCGTGCAAAAATTCTAAAAGCTTTAGGTGAAAAAAAGTGTGAAATCATTATTATTTTGAGCTATTCATTATTATTAATGAAAAAAAAAAATTCAAAACGTGCCGAATTTAATTGTTCCTCCATTATAAAATTAAAATTAAAGATCATCACTGTACCATATCGATATAAAAGATTTTTTGGTAGTACAGCCAAATGGCAAAAAGGTTTGTTTTTGATGTACAGTACGTAACATTGCTATAAACAGCTAGTTTACTTGTATTCAAGTTTTTTTCTAAATGGAAGAGCTTTTATTTTAGCGCAGAGTTCAATTTAATAATAATTCTGATTTTACTACGAATAATGCTTTATTTAGGCGTTTCTAAAAATACCATGAATTACCGGTTTTTTTTTTTTTTTACGAAATCCATTATTATTTAAGCCTCAAAAGATAATGATATTGGTTCGATTAAAGGCTCAAGAAAAAAATGGCAGCTGTGTACACCCACACTGTTCTGAGTAGAATGAAGCGGTTGTGTACACTCCACACCGTTTGAAGAAACGAACACTGTTCTGAGAAGTGAGCGTAACAGCTGTGTAAACCCCACACTGTTCTGACTGTTCTGAGAAAGGACTTAGTGAAATAGATTAGAAGTGAATAGAATAGAATAAGTTAAGGTGTTAAGAACCACACTTGGGTAAGGGGGTTTCAGGTGGGTGCCCAAAATATCAGGTTATAATTCTGGTCAAAATTTTATAATTCTGGCCAAAAGTATAAAATTATAAAATTATTAATAACTTACCAAAAAGCGAAAAAGGAGTTGAAGCTATAATATAATAGTATTTCGTTCAGATGACCATACACGAAAATCATTTTAGAGTTCTTTATGAATGTCTATCTTACCCTTTAAAACGCTTGGTGTAAAATGATGAATACATATATTACAGTTTCACATATGTAAATTTGAGATTTGGAATGTACTTGATAAATCTTCATGATCACTATCCCAGTTCGTGATTTTTCGCCTCAGGGTCAACGACTGAAAAACACTAACAAAACCATTTATTTACAAACTTTTTAGGATCAGCTTTTTTCGGATCATAACCCAGAAGCCCTTTCAAGATTCCAATCTGGTTTGTCTTCTCTTCTGACAGTACTCGATCTATATCACCATTTTCACGATATTATTTTCATCGGTATCAATATTTTCGACGTTGCCAACAAAATCGCTGGTCAATTTGAACCGGTCATCACTACGAAACTTTTTTTGAAGGTTGAGACGTTCTCTTCCTGACTCGCCTTCAAAATATTGTATTAATTGTTATATCTGCAAGTTTACAACTTTCGATTAATATTATGAAATTGCATAAATATATAATGCTTAAATAATTTTTTCAGTACCCGAGGTTGGTTTTCATTGTTATTATATTCTTCATTCGAATCAAACAAATTGAAATTGTCAAATACTTCTGGCGCTAGATCATTATCGGAAAATATTATATGATTCTTTGACTTCTGTGAAAGTCATGAATTTATTAAAATAATTAGGTTAAAATAAATAAATAAGATAAACTAAAAATATTTAATAACCGTTGATCCATCATTCTTTCTTAACGCTTGAGTAATATTGTCCTTTTCCGCTTTCTTTTCCAATGCACGTTGCTTTATCGCCTCTAAACGAACTTTATTCGATTGTTCCAAATCATAGGAATAATTTAGATTCAAAATATAAAGTGGGATATTAAATGGTATTATATTACCTACTATGACGCGACTTTTATTCTTCAAATTCTTGAGACTATCAATAATAGATTGTGGTAATTTATCCGGTGATGGGATATTCCCATTCTGCCCTTCTGCATTTCGTTCATTTTTAATATAGGATATATTTTGATATTTTTTACACCGAATATACCTAATAAATTATTTTATTTTGAAGTCATACCATTTTCGCTTGTACTATTGTCATTTTGATGGTTTTTTTTTTTCGTCATCCGATAGGTTTATAAAATCGTTATAAAAATGTGTTAACTGATCGAGCGGCTTCGGTTTTACATCTATTGTGTTATCCGAAAATTTTTGAAGATTATTTTTATACAGGCTTGGATCAATCATAAGTTGAACATGCAATAAAATGGTAACGCATAAGTAACCGACATGAAATCTAATGTGGAATTTAATAGATTAATCGAGTTGTTCATTCACATTTGTTCCGTCATTTCTTCTGATGCGCTTTACTGAGCCATATTTAGATTTTTTCCATCCCTATTATACGTTTACTCAGATTTTTTGAAATAAAAGAATTATGATTGTTTTATTGTCAGCTAACCTTTCGTCCATCAATATTATTGTCTGTTACCAAACTCATATCTTCAACAAACATCGTATCCTTATTTCTATGTCTACATTTTTTAGGGACTAATGGTGACAAATTACTTAAATTCTTTTGATTTTCTCATTCTTCTTTTAACCTTTTTGTTATAAAAATTTAAGTAGTTGCTGTTTGTAATATGATCAATCTTTCTGATTAAATTATACTTATTATAATTATTAAAAAATAAAATTGCCTTTGTTTATAGTCAAACGATGACCAAAAGTACCACCAACCAATAAGGCTTAGCGTCCTGAATCTTTAATGTCATTCCTTTCCATTTTGCACCATTAAAAAGGGACATGCCTTTATTATTATCGATAAAAATTTAACATTACAAATTACAAATTGAATTAAACTTATATTCTTTATAATTTGATGAAAAGCATGAAAAAGCTTAATCGTACTGTACATTTTTTCACGTTATCTGCAGTATTCTCAATAGTTATATAAGCAAACCCTCAACAGTCTCCTAATGTAAAAGCCAAATCAGAAAATAATGAACACCACTTTTCGTAATTTAACATTCTTTTTCTGAAAGAATTTACCTGTGCTCGAAACGACTTTTAAGATCATTTTCGGTTATATATCTGGATAGACCACCGATATAGGCGCGTCTACTTAAAGTTTCGTTTGTACATAACGAACACTACTTAACAACGTAATTGATAATTTACTATGAACACAAATGCTTACCTATGACCACGCTCTGTCCGACATATTTTTTTTTCACTGATAAAAATTATTATATATCAGAAATCAGATGAAGATGGGATCGTCGGATTGCATCTCGCCACATTTTTTTTAGTCAAACTTAGGGGTCGTCTAAAGCGGGGGCAAATTCACGTGATCATAGCCAATCAAATTAAAGAATTTTGATGATCGCTGGCGAAGCAAAAAACGAAAAAACTAAAAAATACAAAAAACGGCAGTCTAAACCTACCTCAGGTAGGTTAAGTAAAAATATCGGGAAGGCAATTTTGCCTATATATAACTATCTAAAACCCAGCCTAATCCTAACCTAAGATGACCCTAACCCTAAAGTTAACTGAGAAAATTATTAAGAAATATGAGTTGCCCCCGCTTTAGACGTCCCCAAATTTAGATTGTGGGTTGATTTTTTTTTATCTTCTTGGCACCTGATTGGGAACTATAATAACGGTGCTATAGAGCAATTAAAAAATAGCACTTTTCACTTCCAGCTTAAAGTCTTTTTTAATTAATTTCTAATATAAAAATCATGTACAATCAAGTTATTGTTGTTGTGGTGGTCTTTCTGGCCTTTCCGCTGCTCACACAGTCTTGGAACGTGGTGGGAATGTCTTGGTTCTTGATAAGAACTCTTTCTTTGGTGGCAAACCAACGAAAGCAACGTCTGTATTAACGGTGCTTTGACCAAAACTCAAATAGGTGAGTAAAACACGAAGAACATACAATACTCGTCACTTATTGTTAACACTGAAAAATTTCCTTCGTAGGCAAGTTTCATCTAAGAATTAACGCGAAAACAATTTATAGCCCTTGGCGTTCAAGATTCCGCTGAAATCTTCGCTCAAGATCTGCTCGAGATCTTGCTCACCCTGATCTTATAAAAGTTCTTACTGGAAATTCTGCCTCTGTTGTTCAATGACTTCAGGAGAAATTCAAGTTAGACCTTTCTCTTGTATCTCGATTAGGAGGACATTCTCAACCACGTGCTCATCGTGGAAAAGAAATGTTCCCGGGCATGACGATAACCTACGCTTTAATGGAAGGCATCGAAGAAATTGTCAACAATCAGCCCGGCTCATCAAGAAGGCACGTGTAACGAAGTTAATTAAGGAAGGTGATGCGTCATAGGCGTGGAATATGTCAAAGTTGACCAAACTTTGCAAAGAATATGGTCCTGTGATTTTGGCTACTGGTGGTTATGCAGCTGATTTCACAGAAAACCCTTTGCTAAAAAAGTACCGTCCAGACATATACAATTTACTCACTACCAATATTGAAGGTGATGGTCACAAAATGGATATTTCCATTGGAGGAAAGGCTACTCATATGGAAAAGGTTCAAGTCCATCCAACAGGATTGGTTGACCTAAAGTGCCTGATGCAAAAATCAAATTTTTGGCTGCTGAAGAACTTTGGGGTGTCGGTGGCTGCTTTTAAATGATGAAGGAAAACGGTTCTGTGATAAATTAGGTCATAGTGATTACGTTACTGGCGAAATTTGGAAAACCAAGGTACCTGTTCGTCTTGTGCTTAATAGTAAAGCTTTCAAAAGAAATTGAATGGCATTTTAAACATTATGTTCGCCGTGGTTTGATAAGAAAATTTTCTGATGAAGCATTGGCAAAAGAAATTGGTATTTCTGCATCACAACTGAAGGCAACGTTCGATGATTATACAGTAACGACATTGCTTCTAACAAAAAGAAGGATCCTTTTGGCAAGAAAATTCTTCCATAACGTTCCAATCACAATAAACGATCAATTTCATGTAGCCTTTATGTCCCCCGTATTACATTATATTATGGTATGATCGATATGATTTATGACATATCTCTAATTACCTACAGTTAAGTTATATGATTCTTGCATTGCTTTTTGTAGGGTGGAATTGATATAAATGAGGAGTCTTAGGTCAGAGATATGCAAGAGCAAGTTATTCCTGGACTATTTGCTTCTGGAGAAATAGCTGTGGTGTTCATGATGCTAACAGGTATTACTGTTTGACAATTTAATCTTTAATGTTCAAAAATCTAATTTCTACTAATTTCAATAGATCGGGAGGATCCTCCCTTTTGGGATGTGTCGTATATGGCCGTGTTGCCGGTGATTCCGCATCTCGTTATCTTTTCCAGAATTTGTCAAGCGCAACTGCTAATTGTCGTCTAGGACAAATTGCCAGACAATTGGCACCATATCAAACAATTGTTTCTGTTGACCTAACAAATCAAAAGGTGCATTTAGAAATCTTTTGGGGTTCACATAAAGATGCTACAAGCAATATACTCCTCCAGTTCAAGCTCCCAAGCTTCACCAAACCAGGCACCTGTTCCTGAAAAGAAAGCTGATGCACCAACACGTGATAAGAAGGAATATACCGTTGAAGAAGTCGCTAAGCATAATAAAGAAAATGGTTAATAATATTTTATATATTCCTTAGTCATAATTTATAAATTTTTATTGAATTAATAAGCTCACGATTTATATATAAATTTTTGACTCGAAATTTTTTTTTATTGGTTCACATTTAGCGTGAGTGTTTTATTACCATTTTATACGTTATTTTTTCTTTTTGGATTCTCTCTTATGATACTACGACTCTTTTTCCTGTTGATCAATAGTTAGACTGTTTGGTGATAGTTAACGATGAAGTTTTAAATGTTACAAATTTTCTTCCAGGTAAATCTAGTTAGAATTGACATTTCATTTGTCTTTAACTATCCATTTGACACATTCTGTATTTTAATTTAGACCATCCTGGCGTAAAACAGCCATTCTAATTTATGCTGGAAAGGATGTTACTGAAGAGGTGAAAAAATTTTCTTTTGATTTGTTCGTTTTAAACGCTTATTAAAGAAAATTTTGAATTAATTATTTTTATAATTCAATATGCTGCATGATAAAGGTGTAGTGCAAAAGTATTCACCAGAGTCAAGTACATGTATAAAGATTTAATCTTAATTTATAGCATGTATAGTTTTATTTTCGTTTTTTTCATTTTTTTTCATTTTACATCAACAGTCCATAATTGGAACCTTAAAGAGATAGTGGGATTTAACTCAAAGGACCGTCTGTGTGTTTTGTTTAAAAGCTACCTAGCTTAATTGCTTTCTCTTTAAATTTTATATATAAAACGTGATGTGAATAAGATGTTGAATTTATAACAATTTATATTGATATTTATTTTATTGTCAGCAAGTAATAAAATGGCTTATTCAATATGTAATGAATAATTACTTGATATTGAATTTAATGTATAAAATTAAATCTGATTATGTGGAGAGAATAATTGTACAATCAACTCCGTCTAAATGCATCGCTGCCGGACTATTAGCGAAAGTTATTGTGCTCAAAGGAGAAAAGGTCTATATGATTTTGGCCAGAAAAAACTTGCACTTTAAAAATAAATTGTATCATTTAAAGTGAAACGTCCTAAAATTTTACAAATATAAATTTCTTTAGCGGATTACATTTTGGAGTTCATATATTAAAATCACTCGCACTTGACGAAACCAACTTTTAAACTCCTTAACCGTAGTATGGGTTGTACATAAATAAATTTGCGTCAGAAATATTTTAATATTAATCTGATGCACAGTACATTGACATATTTCATTAGATATAAATTCATGCTTTGAATACACGCGAAAGATTCATTAATAAATTCATACTTTAAGATACACGTGAAAGATTTATTAGTTTAATAATTCATGATTTTGAATACACACGAAAAATTTATTATTAGGTGGTTCATGATTTTAAATGCACTCAAAAATTCTTAGCCTTTATTAATTAATCAAAAATAATTTATACAAAGATTCGAACATAATCAATTACAGTATTAAAAAAATTATAATTTACATATAATGAAAAAAATCCAAAAAATTTCGAGATACTTAGTTTCAGAGATTATATCTCCTACTTGTCCCAACCACCGCGAAGAGGTGAATCTCGTCGATTGGGAAAGTTTCCCCAACCCAATCTCCTACACACCAGTACTAGTCGTGGCCGTTCCCAGTTTTCAGCGGGTTGTTCCCTTGAATCATTAATACGTACATCTGTATTTCATCAAGTAGCTTTGACTCAATTTATTCTCTAGAGTTCGAGAAAACGACCCAAAAAAAACCAATCCATAAAAAAAAAAACAACCTACACCCTCCAAAACACAAAAACATCTTAAGCAAAAAAACAAAACATAAAACACTAAATTACTAATAAATAAATAAACAGTATATAATAAAAACAGTGTATAAGGTATAAAATATAGAACAAGAAAAGTAGAAAGTGATGAAAATTCAGAAATTAACGTTGACGATGTTGATGGGAAAAAAAATTCTTATATAACTGTTTTTTAAACGCGTAATATTGATTACGTAGTTTATCCTTATTTGGAAATAATGCATGCCGCAATCAGGATGTAAGATCTGGCGAAACGTGATGCATCATGATGATAATCAATAAAATTATAAAACAAAGTCACGAGATCCGCATGACCAATCAGATCAATGCAGATCAATACATAAGCAATATTATTAACAAACTTTTGCAAGCGACACATTACTACGTACGTACAGAACTATATACTTTAATTTATACAAATTATAAATTGAACAACTTCGTTTATATTTATTTATTAGGATTTAATCGGCATTAAAATTAGAAAATGTTTAAGGGATATCGGAACATTCGTGATTGTTTATAGGTTAGCGGGATTTTCGGAAGTATGTTCATAATCTGATAATTTGATAACTAAAAATAAAAACTAGTTCTCAGAGCCCGGGCGTTGCTCTGGGAATAGGGGTTTCTGTTTTTTCAAATTTTATTTAGGGTATTGGCTTGGGTTTGAAATTTAAATAAAGGCTCAAATAAACCCAGCATGGGTTTAAATGAACCCGAATTGATCTGGTTTGTGTTCAAATAGCCGATTTTAGGTTCAAATGAGCCCAATTGGGTTCAAATGAGCCCGAATTTGGTTAAAATGACCCTGAATTTGATTCTTTTTTTTATATTTTTTTAATTTTTTTTAATTTTTAATTTTTATTTATATATTTATTTTTTTTTATTTATCAAAATATTCGTATTCAAGTCATCCATTCTCATTTTATCAAAATCCTGCAATTTACATAACTGAAAAAAACTTACTTTATGCAAGTTTGTAAAGCTTAGACTGTTTTTAGTTAATTTTTAAGTAACGTTATCCCCCTTGCTTAACTGCTGCCAAAAATTAAGCAAGCCAATCATAACACAGTATAAGCCTAGTTATTCCATGTTTCTATATGATCGCATAACAGGTTTTATGCTTATAATCACTAGTTTAATTAGCAAAAAAACCAATTTTCCAGTATTGCATGTCATTTCCCCAGCAATGAATGTTATTTTCCCCAGCAATGCATGTTATTTCCCTGGTAATGCATGTTATTTCCCCAGGTGCACTTTAAATTCTTTCAAAATACTAGTTATGATGCTAGTTTTTAAAATTCTTACTGATGGAATAAAATACAGTACTACTTTGTTCACTAGTTTGCAAAGTTTTTTAAACTGAATAAAAATTGTTGCTAATTTTTAGAATTAATTGGAAAGTGTAAAAATAATATTTAATTTTTTAATCATTAAAGTCTTAATAAATTTATTTAATATAAAATCTTATTACATTTATTTAAAACTAATTTTAATATCAACATTGATTTTTTTGCAATTACTAATAACTAAATTAATTTGAAGAATCAAAATATTATTACATTTATTTAAAACTAATTTTATATCAATATTAATATTTTTGCAATTACTAATGGTTAATTTGAGAAATCAAACTATTATTTGAAGATTTACTAGGCCCTGAGCATGTCCCTTTCATTGTTATCTATAATTAAAATTTTTAAAAAAACATATGAATTTACTATATAACTTTGAGCTAAGATTCTTTTAAATCTTACTTATTAACTTTANATATGAATTTACTATATAACTTTGAGCTAAGATTCTTTTAAATCTTACTTATTAACTTTAAATTAAATTTTTCAGGGATATAGAACAAGGGGAGAAGAAAAAATTGAGCTTAAAAATTGAATTAAAATTTTGCCATTTTGCACAAAACGAAAATGTAACTTCGCCAAAAACAAATATTTTTCGATTTTAAGATTATGGGTATATGTAAAATCATGCCCTGAACAACTTTACTTAGGCGACCTAAGTAGATTACCTTGTAAGAAAAATGGTTATCTATGTACTAAAGTTAAAATTTTTGGGTTTTAAATATAAACTGTTTTTTTTGATTAGGTAACCTACTCTGGGCCCTTAAGCAAAGTTGTTCTGCACGTGATTCTACTCAGTCTAAGGTCACCGCGCGTTTTCTCGGATTTTACTAAGTGAAAAATGGGGTTAAAGTTCGGAAAAAAAATTTATTATCTTTATTATTATTTGTTTGTAATTTGGCACTTGCTTGTTTTGAAGTAATCCATGCTCTAACTGTTTTGCATTAGTAATTATAGAAATATCAACATTCAAATTAATTGAAGATTGTATTCTTTAAAAACTCAAAACCAGGTTTCAATAGTACTGTATTTTAATCATTTCTCTAATAGTGTCTTCAGTCACAATCTCAAATCAATCATCCAACTTGTTATTAGACAAGTTTTTTGCAAGGTTATCATGTGAAGTAGCATTTATATTAGGTAGGTTCTGTGCAATATTACTGATGCTATTAATTAATCTAAAGGCCTTTGAAACAAGTTTTATTTATTTATTTTTTAAGTAAATTATAACAAATAACAAATTTGTAGTATATATATAATTAAATTATTGGAGCAAAACCTTCTTGTGAGTTAATATTCATTTTAAATGTAAAAAAAAAGATCAGCAAAAAAAAATTCTATCAGAAAAACTTATTATTTAAGTTGTAAAACATTGTTATGAAGTTATATATAATGTTGTAGTCATCAGCAAATTTTATATATAGATATTAATCAATATATAACACTTAATTGTTTTATAACAATTATAAAATATTATTATATATTGATTAATTGGATAAAAATTGATATATATTTATAATCGATATATATCATTTTTTATATTAAATCAGTTATAGATCTATAGATCGATTATAATTGTAATTATTTGAACCAATATATAATGATTAACAGATCTTTAACGATTACATACCTGTCACAAAAATTTTAACCCAAATTACCAGTAAATTACCGGGTAAAAAAAAAAAAAAACTGAAAAAAAATTTTTAAAAAATTTTCTATGCCCATCTAATCCATAAGCTACCATGGATCATAAAAATATATACTAAAAAATAAAAAAAAAACTTAAAAAAAAGGCCATTTCGACCTATTTTTACACCTCTCTCCCTTTTAACCTTTTTCTTTTTTACCCCTTTCTCCCTTTTACCCCTTTCTCCCTTTTATTCCTTTCTTTCTTTTACCTTTCACTCTCTTTTTTTTTAATATTTCGAATACTTTCAAAATATTTTAGAACTAGGTGGATCATATCAAGGACGCGTTTGACTAATATTTTCGAAATGTTTCGATGATTTTTAATAATTTTTATGATTGTACTACAAGATCAGATTAGATCATTGTTTATTTTTTTGTTTATAATTATAGATTATCTATCAATTTTATATTGTTTTTTTCATTTTCCTTTAGTTTTTTAGTTTCGTTTTATTTTTTTAGTTTTGTTTTGTTTTTTTTTGTATTTTTATTTTTTTTTATTTTTTAATTTTTTTTATTTTATTTCTACACTTTGCAAGGAATCCAACGACTTTTAGGCACTTTGTGCAGCTTTTCGACTCTTTGCAAGAGCACATAACTAATTTTTTCAGCAATTTTGAAATTCAAGAACAAAAGTTTTTGCAAGTTTTTGCAAGGTTTTACTTTATTTATTTTTTCATTTCATGTTTTTTGTTTTTGTTTTTTTGTGTTATTTTTATTAATTTATTTTATTCTGGCACTTTGCAAAAACCTTTGACGATTTCTGAATTGTAAAATCATGTTTAGGGAAATGAAGATTTGGGGCTTTATTTATTTTTTTATTTAGTTTGCTTACATTTTTGTTTTTTGTTGTTTTCTTTTTTTTTTACTTTTTATTTTATTTTTATTTATTTCTTACTTCTTTCAGAACTTTGCAAGAAAATGATTTGACTTTACAAGAATACCAATTCTAACATCTCTGGCACTTTGCAAGAAGTCACGAATATGAGCAAATATAATTGAATAAAAAGCGAATATGAGCGAATATAAGCAAATATAATAGTTTATTTTTTTTTTAGACTTGTTTTTTTTCGATATTTTTCAGTTTTGTTTTTTGTTTTTTGTTTGTTTTTTTTTTACTTATTTTTTAATTTTATTTTATTTTATTTATTCCTTACTTTTTCGAAACTTTGCAAGAAAATGACCTAACTTTTTTGGCACTTTACAAGAATACCAATTCTAACCTTTCCAGCACTTTGCAAAAAATAGCAAATATAAGGAATATAAGTGAAAATAAGTGAATATAAATGAATATTAGTGAATATGAGGAATATAATAGTTTATTTTTTTTGTTTTTATTTTTTATATTTTTTGGTTTCATTTTTTTTGGGTTTATTTTTTTGTTGTTTTTTATAATAATATATAATAAAATATGTAATATTTAAAATATAATATATAATAATAATAAATAAATAAAATAAAATTTTATATTAAATTGTGAAAATTGCAAATATTGTATAATAATTTAAATATTATATAATAATAATAAATAAAAAAATAAAATTTTATATTAAATTGTGAAAACTTGCAAAAACTTGTGAAAACCTGTAAAACGTTTAAAAATTTGCAAAAAATATGATCATGTGAATATAATAATTATTAATTAATATCATATCAAATATATATCGATTAATATCTATATTATTTAGCAAATTTTATATATAGATATATATCAATTACTAATTGGGTAAAATATATATTGATACTAAATACCCTTGCCAATTTCTATCAATAGTGATAGTAATCAATATATATCTGATTATTAGATATATATCGATTACTATTACTATCGATAGAAATCAGCAGGGGTATTTAGTATTAATATATATCTATCTGGTTAGTAATCGATATATATCTATATATAAAATTTGCTGATGGTCAGTTTAGTAGTGTTCAAAAAATTTTGCACATCATGCAACCTGAGCCACTTTGACCTAAATAATTTTTCCTGAAATCACCAAGTTTTAACAAATTTTATTAACAAACCTGCTAACTGTGTACTAAGTAAAATTGCTTGGATTGTAATTTTGCTATAATATTATTAGTAGTACAAAAGCTAGTATTAATGTTCCACATGTTCAATCTAATGTATGAATCTGAATTGCCAGGTATATCAGATTACACAAAATGCAAAATTTTTTGGACACTATTAACTTACTAAAATGTAGAATAACACTTTTATTTTTCACTGTGAGAAAATAAACTGGGAATCCCATTAACTGGGGCCCTTCAGGCCTCTAGCTAATTGGGAATTTACCTCTTATTCCTGCTGTAGCAGGAAATAAATAGTACTTAAGCATGTAATTAATATTGACCAATGAGATTTAATTAAATATTTTGTAATGTATTTGTTAACCCCTCTCATACCTAAGCCTGAATATTGATATTAGCCTAATAATTAACCTGATTTAAGATCACACTTCACTTATTAATTCATTTTTTCCAATTTGTTATTTTTTAATTTTTTTAGATCCGCAATTGTACCAATTGTTCAGTTTTTGACATTTATTTTTTTACTATTCTCAAATGGTATTACCCAATGTAAACCTTAATTTTCCGTAATTGTCTAGTAGAACTAATAGAAAAAATATAACTGCTGAAACAATTTTTTATTCGTTGTTATTCAAAATGAAAAATTAATCTTGTATAACCTTTGATGTAAAATGATTTTATTAATTTACAGTAAATTAAAAAAAATTGACTGACTGACCTATATTTTCAGATCCCATATAATGCTAAACAAAATTTACTTTGTGTTTGTCTATCTAATAATTTTATACAATCTTAGCTTTCTTAATACAGTAATACATTCCAACCATACATTGCAATGTTCTACAATTCTAATGACTTTTAACATTGTATTAGCAAAAGTTTTGATTATTAAATCTTAAAAACTATTTTTAAGATTTGAATATTAAGATCTTGCTGCACATAAATACAAATTTTCAACCCAAAATACAAAAAAATAATGAAAAAAACTTCATAAAAATACTAATAAACAAACTTTTTGCGTTGTTATTATTAAAAGTTCTGCCCATTATAGTATATTAAAAAACATTCTGGGATCCTTAAATTTAAGAACTTGTTGAGCATAAATATGAATTTTCAGACTATATATTAATAAAAAACACAGTAACCTTGTAAAAGTAAACAGCTTTTTAATTATTATATTAAAAAACTGTTGTTACTAGTAAAAGTTTTGCATATTTGAGAATATTCAAAAACTATTCTGAGATCCTTGAATCTAAATTCTTTTGAGTGTAAATACAAATTTTTAAATTACAATATTAATAAAAAAGCAGCAACTTTGTAAAAATAAATACCATAGCAATATTATCACTAAATAATAAAAAAAGCAAATAATTTGCATATATTTATTTTTTAAAAAAATACAAAGCCCCGTATCTTTTTTATAACTATAAATACAACACAAATTCAATAAAAAAATATTGGAAAACAGTACTAGAACAGTTACATAACATTCAAGCAAAAGCACTAGTACTATATAATAAAAATGTTGGAACAATTAATTTTCTTTTTGGATAAAATGGGCAATGTAGCAGCTCATGAGAATGCACCAAAATATTAATCAACCAATTAAAATTTATAAGTTAAAAATAAACTTAGAAATAACTAGAAATAATATGAAAACAAACAGCAAGTAAAATGTTAATGTCGTTAAATTAAGGTTAGATTTTTAGTACTGTACAGGATAACTACTTGTTTATGTTTACTTACTTGAATAACAAATTGAATATCTATAATATAAAAATTATTTGCTGCTAAGTTTATGTATTTTCTATTTAAGAAGATTGATTTTCAAATAAATATTTATATACTGCACATGGGCACTATTCCAAAAATCTCTTTTGTATATAAATCTAGGTTGATTTTGAAATAACACATATGTGCATACTTGAAAAACCATGCAGATGATCAATATACTGCACAGGTGTGTGCTATTTGTGGTAATACAGTAATGATTATAGATGGGGTGAAATTACTCTTTATCATAAGAAGTTTTTGTTGAAATTGTTGAAATTACTTTTTCAATATTAATAATTAATTTAAATTATGTCAAAAATTAATTAAAACTAAGCTAAATCAAATACAATAATTGTTTTAGGTTTAATTTATAAACATTAAAAATGGTGAAATTAGGGTTCCGAAGTTCAGTTCAATAGAGGTTCAGGTTCAGGTTCAATGAACCTGAACCTGAACCTGAACCTGCTCTAAAAGTTCAATACTGAACTTAACCTGTACTTTAAATTATTGAACATGAACCTGAACCTGAACTTAAAAAAAGTTCAGTTCAGGTTCAGTTCAAGGTTCATGAACATGTTCAGGTTCATAATATATGCACATGTTTACCTAAATCACAAAGTTAAGATCAATTAGTAAAATTTAGAAAATCATAGGAATTTGTATAATTTTATTAATAAAATTATACAAATTTATATAATTCTCTAAATTTTACTAATTGATCATAACTTCTTGCACTAAGTAAATTTGTTAAGCACCAAAAAATATATCAAATCGGCATGTTTATTTTACTTTTCTTAAAATTTGAAGAAAAGATGTTTAATTTTGAAAATTTTTATCAAAAATTCAAAATTTAGCATCTTTAATGTAAATTTTAAGGAAAATAAAATAAAATATACTGATGTGATGTATTTTTTGGTACTAAACAAGTTTACTTATATTAAGAAGTTAAAATCAGTTAGTAAAATTTAGAGAATCATAGGAATTTGTATAATTTTATTAATAAAATTATACAAATTTCTATGATTCTCTAAATTTTACTAATTGATCATAACTTCTTGCACTAAGTAAACTTGTTAAGCACCAAAAAATACATCAAATCGGCATATTTTATTTTACTTTTCTTAAAATTTGAAGAAAAGATGCTTAATTTTGGATATTTTCATCAAAAATTCAAAATTAAGCATCTTTGACGCAAATTTTAAGGAAAATAAAATATAATATACCGATATGATGTATTTTTTGGTGCTAAACAAGTTTACTTATATAAAGAAGTTATGATCAATTAGTAAAATTTAAAGAATCATAGAAATTTGTATAATTTTATTAATAAAATTATACAAATTTCTATGATTCTCTAAATTTTACTAATTGATCATAACTTCTTGTTTTAAGTAAACTTGTTTAGCACCAAAAAATTCATCATAACGGTATATTTTATTTTATTTTCCTTAAAATTTGCGTCAAAGATGCTTAATTTTGAATTTTTGATGAAAATTTCCAAAATTAAGCATCTTTTTTTCAAATTTTAAGAAAAGTAAAATAAAATAGGCCAAATTGATGTATTTTTTAGTGCTTAACAAGTTTACTTAGTGCAAGAAGATATGATCAATTAGTAAAATTTAGGGAATCATAGAAATTTGTATAATTTTATTAATAAAATTATACAAAATGCTATGATTCTCTAAATTTTACTAACTGATTTATACTTCTCACTCTAAGTAAACTTGTTTAGTATCAAAAAATACATATATTTTTATTCAGATTCAATCTAGTTTGCAAAATTTGGACTAGCCTGACCAAACTTATAATTGAGTTTGAGTTTAGTATAAAGTTTTAATAATAAATTGGACCAGACCAAACCTGGACTTACTAGTTCATATGAACACCAGACTGAACCTGAACATGTTAATGAACTTATGAACTGAACCTGAACTGAACCTGAACCAGCTCTAAAACCTAAGTTCAGTTCAATTCAGGTTCATAGGAACACTAGTTGAAATTATTGTTGAAATTAAAAAAATTAAAAATTAATTTCACCCCCAATTATAGTAATGATTATACAATTTAAATTTTTTGTTGCAACAGCAACAAAATCAATTTATTGAGTCATTAATGAAAGTTGCTTTAAGCAATTTTTTTATATAATAATTGTTATTATTTTTAAAAATGTATTGAATTTATTATATTTCTATTAAGGAATCAATTATTTGCTTTAAATGCTTCTAGCTTAACAATAAAATAGCTATTTTTTATTCAGATAGAAGCTTGGCAAGAATTTATTATTAAATATTTTTATATTTGAATATAAAGTAATGCCTGAGTGATAACAAAAAAAGGTAGTTTGTATCTCATTAATTTGTTTATCACAATAGTAACTTATTCAATTAATTTATTTGATTTTTGACTATTTAAAATTTACTTCCAATCCATTGAGTAAGGTGCTTAAGAACATCCTTTATAAAATATATAGATTATAGACAGTTAGCACCCATTTGCTCTATTTAGAAATCACACCCAATGGCGCAATTAAGCAATATCAATAAATATCATTGGTATTTATTGGGTCCATTTAGAAATCACACAAAATAGAACAATAGAGCAATACAATGTGGTTGTTTTCTATTCACCCTCAATGGATAAATATGCCAACTCTACTGCTGATCCTTTTTTTTTAATTTTTTATAAAATAATTTTTTTTACATACAATTGTGCCAATTGCTTGTTTTTTGATATTTATTTTTTCTGCTATTCTTATCTGGTAACACCCAAAGAAGACTTTAATTTCTTGTAATTGTTCGATAGAATTGATAGAAAAAATATGACTGCCAATCTAATTTTTTGATTTTTTGTTATCCAAAATAAAAAATTAATCTTGCATCAACTTAGATGTGAATATTATTTTATTAATTAACACTTTTAAACAACTCTATTAAAATTGTAAAATGTGAATATACCAAATTGGCTTTTATTTTTGATTACCTATACACATTACTCTTAGTACATAGTAAAAAAATTTTTTAAAAGTCACTTTATTATAAGTTTTATTAGTAAATCTATTATATCTAGTAGTATTAATTATAGTGTGAATTTGAATTATGATTTATTATATCAAGATTTTGCTTAGTATCCTATATCAAAAATCTGTTATATTGAGTATAATATTAAAGTAGTTAATCATTTAATAGAATCAAACATATATCTAGTTTAATTTATTTTTGTATAATGATGGTTTTTTTAATTAAAAATTATTATACAAATTATTTTAGTAAAATGTTTTTGGTTATATATCACTTAATAATTTTTTTCTTCTAATTTTAAAGTTTTTCAATCTTTGCTGCATTCTTAACAAATTTATGTTTTCAAAATTTACATATATATATTAAAATTTTCATTAAAGTTTACATTTTAAATTAATATATATAGCATGTGGTTGACCTTGTCATGTGACTGCTATTATCAAAAAAATAACAAATAAACAAGCCTAAAACAGCCCCAAAGTAACATGAACCTAGCAAGCCCCCTCAAAAAACCCAAGAGTAGCAAAAATAATGAAATAAAGATCTTGAAGAATCATGAATAAAACTAAGATCAGATGGTTGGAACAGGTACCCCAAGGCCTTGGTAACAAAAAAAAGATGATGAGGCATACAAATGAACCTATAGAAAACTTAGCCCACCAGACCAAGCAAAGCCCAAAGAAGCAATAATATGATGTTTGTTGCTGAGGATAAACAAAATGTCAAATTAAGGTATAAGTATTTGTAGTATAGTCATATTTGCATTAAAGTGATGACAAGTAAAATAGAGTTTTTTCTTTCTTTCTTTTTTCTTCTCTCTGTTTTTCTATAAATATGCTGGTATTTCACCAAGTTGTAAAGGTATAAAATATCGAATAAAATAAATAAAATAAAAATTTGAATATTTTCTTGATAAAAATTGATATCTGTAACTCATAAAAATCTGCTTTTTGCCATATTTATACACATATATAACAAAACTATACACCTTTTCATGCCAAATTTCTTTTGTATTATTTTGTTTTTGTTATATAGTTGATTGTATAAGTGTTGATAGTGATGATCTGTTCTATTTTGCCCTTGTAGATTGGCCTTTAACAATTTAGTAATGACTGTAAAATAATGAAATATCTGCTCAATTTTACACAGAAGACTCTAGAAGACTGGAACTTTGATTGCAAGTGGATCCTGCAATGTTTTCCTGATTTTGTTTTTTTGTTTTTGGATTGTAAGAAGCCTAATGGAATAGTGCACACTCTTTTTTTTATTGAAATTTGGACTAACGAATTGTGTTAGTTTTGTTAAATTTTTTTCTCTAAGTCACTGTAAACCATCCTTGCATGATCATACATATTTTAGTAATCCCAAATAAAAGATAAAAAAAGAGAAAGAAAAAATGTATAATATATACACACCAACAGTATATATCATAAGTCAACAAGCCCAAATGAAGAAGACCCAAATATTACAAGATATCACGAACCAATTGGCTAGATAAAGCCCTTGAGAAAATGAGATGCTTCTACTATAGAGTAAAAAACTACATTATTAGTAAATGCTCACAAATAACCTATCTACGAAAATATACACTGCTTATTTTGCTGCACTTACCAAAGAACAAGCTGACAAAGTCCAAAAAATCTCACCAAGCTCTTGGTAATTATGACCTAGATGAAAAACAAATTCTGCAAGCCTTAGAACTTCTATTAGAAATAATAGAAAAAGCAAGTATGTATGATGGTCCCCCTGTTGATGAAGTAAGGGAAAAAGAAAACATTGTGTACTCACCCCTATATATCCGAATAGCCATATCCATAGAAAGCCAGTTTTCTGTGTTCCATATAGTTCCTATACTGAAAGTTCTTCCGAAACCTCAGAATAAGAAAGATCTAATGACCAAGGTTCTTGATTCATATTTCATCCAGGAAGAACCTTTCAATAATGCTGCAGTTGGTTCTATAGATGAAAGAAAAGATTTGGAATCCCTTTTTCAAAAGTTAGCTGCTGAATGTGAAGCCCTAATATGTAATTAAGCCCAAAAAAGTTACTGGAGAGCTCCCACATGAAAGTGGTATTGAAAGGATAAAAAAGTGATAAAAATAAGAGACTTGCTTATTATTAAAATCGACTAAAGTAGGAAGTGCTAAAGAAAGTATTAGGTTGGATATTGTCACGAAAAAGAGATTGGAACCTAAGCTGAAAAGAATGAAGCATGCAAGTGGTGGCCAAAACATGCTAAAAATAACAGCTTGGAAGGACAATTCGATCCCAATGGACACTATGACCATATGTGTAAAAGTTCCAAAAAAAGTCTGCAGAAAGAAGGAGAAAAGGTTGGAAGATTTTTAGTTGAAAATAAAGATAAAATGGACTAAGTTAAAATGGACGAATTCATACTACCATATGTCTCAACATTTGATGCTGCCCCTAGTCAAGTTATAAATTGGGTTGTTAAAAAGAATATAGAACAAAGGAAAAGTTCCAAAATATATATATTATAAGGACATAATCCGTAGAGGCCCTCGGAATAAAGAAAAAGATAAAGTAGAGTGCGAAAAGTTGAGAAGAACCTAATGCACGATGACTAGTCCAACAAAGAAAATCACCCTGCACTTGCTGCAATAAAGCGAGACCCATGTGTACTATCCTGGCGAAAGCCAAACTAGATTGATCCCTGGGCAATAGTCTTGAAAAGGCCTATTCAAACTTTATAAAAAATGTAAAAAAAAATTTATTTTTTTGTTCTTGCTGAAGCTCAAAGAAATTGCTGTTATTTTTCATGTAGTGCATAAAAAATGAGTTGTTGGCGGTTGACTAGAAGTCCCATGATACATAACTGCTATGATAAAAAAAATAAATAAATGAGTCCAATGCAGTCCCAGAGTAATACAAACCAAGCCCAGCCCCTTGAAAAACTCCAAGAAGTAGCAAGAAAAACGAAACAAAGAATCGTGAATGAAACTAAGGATAGTGGGTACCCCAAGACCTTGGTAAAAAAGAAAAAAGAAGATGAGGTGCATGAAAAGAACTTGTAAAAAACTTGGCCCACCAGACCAAGCAAAGCCCAAAGAAGCAATGACGTTATGTTTGTTGCTTAGGATCAAATAAAAAGGTCAAATTCGGGTATAAGTATTTGTTGCATAGTCATATTCGCATAAAGTGATGACAAGTAAAATAGTGTTTTTTTTTTCTTTCATTTTTCTTCTCTCTGTTTTCCTATAAATAAGCTGGCATTTTGCTCAAGTTGTAAAGGCATGGAATATTGAATAAAATAAATAAAATAAAACTTCGAATATCTTCTTGATAAAAATTGATACCCATGACCCATTAAAAATCCACTCTTTGTCACATTTATACCCTACCCGTAACAAACCTATATGCCTTATCCTGCCAAATCTCTTTTGCCTCACCTTGGTTTTTTTGTACTAATTTTCTCTGTGATTCTTGTAGTTCTGTCGATCTACAACCAATGGTTAGTTTAACGCTTTTTGATTGGTTTTACAGCTCTGATCAAATTGTTAAGACTAATATAGCGATGAATCTAGGATGTCATCACAATTCAAATTCATTAACAACTGTTTCACTGTAATACCAAATCAACCTTAACCAGATACAGTAATGGTAAATCATGAATCAACCAAGTATTGAGAGGTTACAGCAGATCAGTATGGTATAAATGATCAGAATTGTATAGTGTGAAATACGGGTATTTAACACCTATTGGGTTATCTTTATACCGAAATTATAGCAGATTAATATGATGAGCAGATCAATATGGTACAGGCTGATTTTTAAAACCTATACCATTAGTGATACGGGCTGATCCCAAAGGCTTGGGCCGACCCGGCCGACAAAATTACTCGGGCCGGTCGACGGACCGACCATATTAAAAATTTTTATTCAATCCAAAATTACCAAACACTCCTATAATATGATCTCCTAACGGTAATTTCAATAATTTTCTAAATTATCATACCTCAAAAAATTCTCGACGACCATGCTAGCCATGCTCATGTTTTATGATGGTTGACTTTCTATCATCCGAATCCGATATTACATTATCTTTTCTATAATACTGACCTTAATGCTGACCGAATCTATAGTTAATTCCAACCTAATTCGACAACTTGCCCAAAAGTTTTGGCAACTTACATCAATGATTTTAGTAACTTACCATTTTGTAATTATCAGCAGTTAAGTCAACTGCGGAATCAAGGCTTCAAAAATTATTTAATGGGCCCGACAAGAAATAAAAATAATTAGCCAGTCAGAAAAGGCTCCTATTCGACTATTGAACTAAGAAAGGTTAATTTGGATTAGTTTATTGATGTCGGTTTACTGACTATTGATGGTTTCCAATAAAATTAAAATGGATAAAAGATAAAAAATTGAAAAATTGATTGATTTAAAATCCTAACTTCGCCAGCCCGACCGACGGGCCGTGGTCAGCCTGTATCGCTAGTTCAAAAACGCACGAAATATCATTGTCAAATAATGATTGATTGTTTATAACAGTTACAAAAGTTAAAGTACGACATGATTATAAAATTGTATTGAAATTTACATTGATGCATTAATATTCCAAGAATAGATGATTCATTTTCAATGATTCTGTACTTAAATAAATGTTAACATTAATGAATTCGTTTAAGACTAAAATTATTAAAACAGATTGACCATTCATAAAATATTGTCATTAAACATATTTACTTTGACTTTAATTTTGACATTCTCATAACTGTTTAATGATCATATTACAAGAATGGCTAATTCATTTTGAATATTCTGTTCTTATTTATTTTTTTACTTTTCATTTTAAATTTAATACAAGCTAGCTGTGCGACGTTATCGACAAAACTAATAATGGAAAAAAATAAATACTGGTTTAGTGATTTAACAAAATTTGTGACATAAATAATTATAACTTTATAAAAATTAGTAAGGGACTCTGATTTTTCCGAAAGGTAAATTAAGATCCTATATACAAGATTAACTAACTACTGTAGTTAATCGAATTTACTAGGAACGTAGTCATTAGAGATTAAGCCGGATAAGACTTACCCGGGTAATCCGTATAATCGTCTCTTAACCGGGTCATAGTTATGCCACCCGGATAACCCGGATAGAAATATACATCACGTGAGAATCATGCAACAATATCAATGGACGAATATCATAAGAAATTTATGTCTCGCATATTTATTCTAATATACCGCTTATTAATCTCCCTAATAATACTTTACGTGTTATCAATGGGCATAGTTGGTGCTACAAAGTAGTCAGTCGAAAATTGAAGAATTATTATAAAAAAAAATATTTTTTTTGAAAATATAGTTCTCTGGTTTGGATTGTTACTTCGTTGCCTCTATATTTACTTATAACAAATCTGGTTTAAAGATTACCTATAATCACATGAAGGGCTAATTCTTATATAATCATAAACGGGTTAACCGGTCAACCGGATCATTTGAGATTAACCAGAATTAAATTTTATACCGAGCCTAATCTTTACCTTGGATAGTGATTTTGGCCGATATGAAAATTCGGTTAAACCAAAATTTTTCAGTTTAACCGGTCGATTTTTTCAAAATCGGCCAATCCCCAAAAATGAAAATGTAATTAATAGAAAGTTCATAGATAAGACCGTTTCAATTATTTCATATGATTGTTATGAATAATGACTCTGTCAGTATAATGTAGTAGTGATAGAATTAGTAAGCTAAAAACGATAATGTTAATTAGTGAATGGCGCCGTAAATAGCCTATTACTACAATTATATTTACTACATATATTTTTACATACCATTTTTTAAAACCTTAATTGTAATAATTATGTAGTTATGTAGTTTTATTTACTACATGTAGTAATATGTAGTAATATAATATTAGTTATTTAGATGTAGTAATTATGTAGTAATGTAGCATTATTACTACATGTAGTAATATGTAGTAATATAATCTTAGTTATTTATATGTAGTAATTATGTAGTAATGTAGTATTATTACTACATGTAGTAATATGTAGCAATATAATATTAGTTATTTATATATAGTAATTATGTAGTAATGTAGCATTATTACTACATGTAATAATATATACTAATATAATATTATTTACTACATTAACTTCAACTTTTATTCCTTTACAATTTACACTTTCAATCACAACTCACACCTTTAAACACAACTCGCGGTCACCAACAATGATGAGATTTGTTTATATTATCTTGCAAAAAGAACTTATTTTAACTTATTTCCTTATTCCTATATTTATGCTTATACGTATGTGATTTTTTACTATTATATACCAATGCATACTGATAATTATAAATATTGCAAATAATTCTTTGAATGCATAAAACTCTACTGAGCTAACTGATATACCTTATTACCCAACTATATGATTTCAGGTTTGATTGCCAACTCTAATAAACTCTGTATGCATAAACTTTACTGATCTAACTGATATATCCCTATAATCAATTGTTTATTTAATATCATATGACTCCAGGTTCAAAGGTTCGATTACATTACTACTAATGTATTCCGCAGCTGTGATCGTCAAATAATATTTGAATTAGTCAATTGCACATTGAATAAAGTATCGTTACATATAAAAATAATTACTATATATAATATATATTACTACATGTAATAATGTTTACTACATGTAATAATAATTACTACATGATGAGTAAATATTACTACAATTACTACATTACTACATGTAATAATGTTTACTACATGTAATAATAATTATTACATGATGAGTAAATATTACTACAATTACTACATTACTACATGTAATAATGTTTACTACATGTAATAATAATTACTACATGATGTAGTAAATATTACTACAATTACTACTTTTTGTAGTAAATAATTACTACATACTACATTTCACAATTTGAATTACGGCACCAATCATTAATGTTAATGACAAAATTAAGATATGAAAAGTTTTAGTGTGATTATACTCAACAATCATTGAATGATTCAATTTTCTCGTGATCGTGGTTGGCCAATAAAATTACTTTATTTCGACATACTATGGCAAAAAATAGCATTTTTTAAAACGCTAAAACTTTTTACAAACAATTTTTTTTTTTTTTTTATAAAAAATGATTTAAGCTTTATTAATACTGTAATAGAACTGAGCTCTACAAATCTAACGGTCAATTGATTAAAAAAAATCTTTCTATTAAGTGTTATTATATATATATTTGATTTTGAATCGTTATATCTTTCTATAGATAGAAGAATTTTTTTCAAAACTGACCGTTAACTTTGTAAGGCTCAGTCCTGTTTATAAAGTAATTGGTGGTTTTTTTTTAAAAAAAATTATTATACTATATTTTGGCGCAGTATATCAAATGCATGAATTTTATTGCCCAACCACGATCACAGAATAATTTAAACATTAAATTATCTCATATTAAAATTAATTACATATAGGCTTTTATATTTATTAATTATGAAATATAGAGGCAAAATAATGGCAGTAACGAATAATTTATGATATCAATAGTTAAGCTAGAGAAATATTTGCATTACTTAAATTTTAATTACTTTTTGTTATGTAGTAAATTCAGTAACCCATTCATAGGAATTTCTCTAGCTCACATCTAACATATATATTGTTGATGAAAAGCTATTAAACCTATCGGCGAGGTTGTAAGCACCTGTTAAACAATAAAGGTTTAGCAAGTTTAACCAAATATTTATACATAAATATTCATCATAAATGATAAGTAGGTTAAAATGACTAAATTTTTACCGAAAGCAACGATCATATAATTATTTACTAAGTTCGCAGTATTTGCATAAAGAGTTAGACCATTTGTTTGGGTTTAAAATATTTCCAGCCGACTATTTATATGTTTCAATATCTAAAATCCACAAATCACCGAAGACGTTATCTTCATTTCCACCTCCAAGTACACCAAAAATTATAATACGTTTATCGGAAGCTTTTAATTTAAATGATTGATAACAAAACCTTATAATAACTAAAAAACACTCATTTAACATTTACATTGTCAAACAACATACTTAATACTGCTGAGAAATAATAGCGACCAGGAGGAGTTGGACCGGATGTATTCTAATATATATATATTATATATATTAAACTTATTTACATTTACTATTTGTAAAATATAAGTTAATTTAAAAAAGTTGTGCTTATCATTATTACGTACAGTACCAAATATTTCCACGTGATTAGAGATGTGCGAATGCATGTTTTTTTGGTCTTGCATTGCATAATGCTGCATGATGCATTATGCTATTCTGCATAATATATAAAAAATAGCCAAAAAATATTATCATGCAAATTTATAAATACAAATTATAAATAATGATATAAATGATTTAAATTATATTTTTAAAGTACAAAATAAGATTAGAATTAATAGTACAAAAGAAACTGTTTGTAACAAAAAAAAATAACTAAAATAATAAACTTAACTAAATGTTTAAACTAGAAAATCTTTAAAAATTTTTTCGCTTTTATTTAGCTATATATAAATAGCAGTAATTTCTATTATGAGCTTATGTAAAACATTTTGTTGCAGAACTTATTATTGCTCTTTTGATTTGGCTTGATTTGATCAGTCGATGATTTTTTGTAAGGGCAAATGCAGTATAAGTACAGTAGATAACGAATCCAAGCTCTTCTGGCATATAAGAATAACAAGGCAAAATTTTCGCCACCCACCCAAAACAGGAAGACATGTGATTCTATCATTTCTTAGCAGGCAGGGAATAACCCACTGGCTAATCCTACTGAGACTCCCAGTGCAATTATAATTGCTTCTGTCAAGGAATGTCTCTGCCATTCTGAGCAATTCATTCAATTTCTCGCTTTCGATCATGTATTCTGTAAAAATTTAATAGTCAAATACTTGTTAATACTTATGTTTAAATCAGACATCAAACGATCGTAAATCAACCAAAGCTAAATATATACTATTGGTTAATTTAATGTCTGACTTAATCACAAGTATTAACAAGTATTTGACTATCAAATTTTTGGTTGATTGTGCCGAGCACTAGACCCACCCTCATTTTTTACTAATTATTTCTTTTTTTTTACTAATTAATTTTTTTGATGGAATGTAAGAGACCCGGGTCTTGTATATGACCTTTTACGGTACTGGAATATATAATGCTAGATTTGTTATCTTGATAAAATTGGAGTTAAAAAAACAATAAACATAAAAGTATTTATTAACAAATTAGCAAAGATGAGTTAGTGCCAATAAAACAGATAGTGTTAAAATTTGTTAGCTTAATGGAATTGAAAGTTCTAAAGAATGAATATAAAGGCATTCAGGGCATGCTACTAAAATTGGAGTTGAAAAGAACAAACATAAGCATTTTTTATTTTTAAAAAATTAGAAGAGTGAGTAGGCACTAATAGAATAAATATTGTTAGACATTGTTATCAGCTGAGATAAAACACTTACCAGAATATACAAGATAAGATATATTATTTTAGTTAAAAAGAATAAACATAAGACATTCATTTTATTTAAAAAATTAGTATAGTGCAGTGCAGTAGCAACATTGATAGAATATTTGGTATTGAACATTGTTATTGAAATAGGATTTGAATAACTACCATAATGTAGTAAAACTACTACAAGGCTATAGAACCACCACCATGAGAGTACTATGATATAAAAGACTACTATAAGAATGTTGTAGATCTAATACAATGCCGTAAGACTGCCATAGAGCCCCAAAAATACCAAAAAATATTCAATTGGTAGTGATAAAGATAAACAAAACAAGTAGTAATACAAGTATTCACTATAACATATAAACACAAAATAATAATTTTATTACTATAGTTAAAAATTTTTGAATCAAAATTATATAATAATTTCTATATACATTTTGAAATTTTAGGTAGCCTGCATTGCATTATACTGCATTATGTAGCATGCAACATTGAATACATAATTCATTTTGCATATCTCTAATAATGATAACTACAAAGAACTGAAGAATTAATAAATAAAGGCTAAAATATCTATTTTGTTAAGAAATAAAACTTACAAACCCCATTGGTACAAATTCTTCACTAACACACCCCATTGGTACAAATTCTTCACTAACACTATAAGTTCCACCAAGGCATAAAATCGTTTCATCGGGCAAGTTATTGACAATAACCATAGATCTCTGGAGGTTTATTTGTTGCATTGCTAAAGCTCCATGTTAATGCAGTTGAATTGAATATCCAAAGATCATTTGTGAAAATTGCAATTGATCGATTATTAAACTTAGCGCATGAATTACCAATTCTTCTAATTCCAACACTCGTGATTTTAGTCCACTGTTGGTTACTTATATCATATTTACTAATGAATAGTTTATCAAGAGGTTCACCACTGAAAATAAATATCAAATCACATTGTTTCCACCAATACAGGCTGAAGCTACTGCAATTTGAGGACTTCCAGTAAAAGTAAGTTCATTCTATGGTAAAGCTGCTATTGAAAGTTTTGAGAAAATCCATATAAAAAAAATCATTAGTTGAACTAATACTCAGGTTTGGGTCATCACTAAATCCACCATGAAAGTAGAGTTTATAATCAATGAGGACTGAAGTATGTTCTTCTCTTGCAGAAGGTGCATAATTAGCAAATGCAAAAATAAAATTTAAGAGAAAAGTGAAAATATAAAAGCTAATGTACAACATGATCATAAAATTTTATTGAGCTAAATTTCATCATGTAAAGTTATTAGTCTAGAAAGAATTATCATTATTTATATAAGATAGTATTGTGTGTATTTTCTATATATAATACCACATTTGAATAAAGTTTGATTAAAGATGAAAGTACAATAATAATAATAGTGGTCATGAAAAAGATTTGGAATAATAACTATTTTTCAAGCTATTTAATATTATAAATACTGTAGTAAGAGTTCAAAGATGGTTGATTGTTTATATAGTTATAGAAGCTAAAGTACAACATGTTTATAATAGCATGTTACATGTTTTATCTAATCCAAAACTAGCTATTTATATTATACTAAAAGAAAATCTTATTATTAGGATCAAATATTAAAAATTCATTGAATATTTGAATATTTAATGTGGTTAATTTAATACTAGTTAGCTGTTAAATGTTTTAAAAACTGTTAATCATAAATATTTATAGGTTTATATTAAAGATTTATAATAGTTAGGAACTTTGGTTTTTCTGAAAGGTGAATTAAGATCCCATATACAAGATTAACTAGTTAGCTGAATTTACCAGGAACATAGTCATGCTTGTATAATGTTTTTGGCCTATATGAAAATTCAGCTAAACCAAAATCTTTCAGCTTAACTGGTCGATTTTTTCAAAATCAGCTAATCAATTTTTATTTCCTCAGAAATGAAAATGTAATTAACTTATAATTACTTACAATAGAAAGTTTTATTATGAATAACTCATCAATCAAGAATGATTTGACCTGCCCTGTGATAAAGATTTAATGAGTTTGCATAATAATGAGGTCATTTATTGCAAGTCTAATTGATTAAGTATAACTTTTCTTTCGCTACTTTAGTAGTTGCCTGTAATCCTACTTTCTGGCTAATCAAAATATTCTTCCTACCTATCACTTACAAAAGGGAGCAAATAATTAGGAATCAGCCAAAATAGTTATGCCATATCGATGCTATTCAATGCTGTGAAATCACGTGATGACTTTAGAAATTTTTGAGTTTGCCAAAAAATTTTGTAGCATGACTAGTAGATATAAAAATAGTACACTTGTTCGCAATAGTTTTTGAGTTAAGAGAACAATTAGAGCATGGAAATGTAGTAATAGGTTCTAATGGATATAAGCTTGTAAAATGTTCTTCAATGGAGCATTGCCAATGAGTTATTGAAGTATAATCTTAGGTAGTAAACTTCTGGAGTGCTCTACCTAAGATAATTTGATTATCCAAAGTAGTAATTAACTATGGTTTAGTATATTTGAATGAGTGTCCAGTAGTATAACTATAATAATTAATTTGAAGCAGATTAAAGTGTGTATATATAGTTCGCTCAAATAAATAGCTAGTAACTTTATCTTCTAACAAAGTAAACCATAGAGGAATTCTTCTTTTTGGAATTTTGTTAAGTCTGGGTAAAATATGTTTCCAGTCAAGTAAATGTAGATTATCAAAAGTAATGAGTTGTTTCAAAAAGAGAAGATAATGATGTCGAATTTGCTTTTTAAAGATTGTGTATTTTGGGTGTGAGGATAGAATAGATTCTAAAGACACAGATCCTTCTTTAATTGTAAAAGGAATACTCCAATTTGTATTAGAACTAATTATACAATTGAGATGTTTGAACAATAATATAATTTTAAAGTTTGTAGTATATCTGTTGGGTCCATCAATTATAGGATTGGGATGTAAGAAAATACTAGTAGGTAACCAGAGATTGTTTTGAATTTGCTGAATTCAAATGTGGGTTGTGGTTCCAAGTAGATCATTATTGTTTAATCATTTAATGAAGTTGGATATATAGTGCTGAAGTTGAATATCCCAGATATTAATATTATATATTTGCAGATAAAATAGTGTACTAGTAGGAATAGTTTGACTAAATTTAGCTTTGTGTTTGACTAAACCTATATGTTGTTTAAAAATTTTGTTACATATAGATCTGTTAAGAACTATATTTTGTAGTCGATATTCAATAGTTGGAATAATAACAGAATTAATAATATATCTGGCTTGGGTATCAGTAATTTGTTTTTTTTGGTAATATTAATAAGTTGAGAGGACTCAGCAGATATTAGTTGTATTTGTTGAGTTTGCTTGTTGTTGAGTGTAGACCAACATCCAAGAAATTTAAAAGGGTAATGATGTGGTCAGAGAGATATAGCTTGGTTATTAAAGATTATAGAAGAATAATTATTTGGTTTGCTATTAGTTGAAAAAGTTGATTTAGATGGATTAACCTGAATATTGGCCATAATATAAAAAGATTCAGCAATTGAAATTATATTGGCAAGCTCATTACGGGAAGAAGCAATCCACAAAGTATTATCCATATAAGCTAATACTGAGTAGTGTGTTTTAATTTTTTCTTTGGTATAGCTTTTGAGATTTGTTATCCAGGAGATTTCAGTAGTATAACCAGATGAGTTGGTATGAATATAGGTAATAAAAGGATCATAATAAATCTGCCATAAAAGAGGAGCAATAGTTTCACCCTAGTCAATACCATTTTGAACGTGATAAGGTAGAGTAAGACCAAGATTTGTAATAACTTGTTTTTGTCTATCAACTAGTAAATCAGTAAGGATATTGATAATACTAATTGGTAAAGCAAGTTGATGAAGAGCTTGTTCAAGTAAAGTAAAGTTTACAGAGTCATAGGCTTTACTCATTTCTTGGAATAAAATCCAGATTTTTTTGTGATTGCAATTAGCATCCTCTATTAAGTTGTTTAGAATATGTATAGGAATAGAAGTACTGTATGTTGCTAAAAATAAGCTACCTTTATTTGCTGATTTTTAACAAAAAAAACCATGGGTAGATTATTTTCGGGTTATTTACTATTTTAAGTAATTTAAACACAATAAAGGGTAGCTTATTTTCGAATACAAAACTTTAATAAGTAAAATAAATAAATAATATGCTGTAGACAATAAATAAATATGCTGTAGATGATATATAAACAATAAATAAATATGCAGAAAAAAATCAGGATAACTTATAAAGTGATTTTTGGTAAATCGATTATAGTCGCTACATAGTAAAGTCTAAATTTTACTAAGCAAATCGATTAAAGTCGCATAAGTAACCTTATTTAGCAGATCAAAATATACATACCCTGAAAATTTCATACAAATCAAAGAACTTTTTATTATTTGACTTTTAATTTTTACGTTCACGGTTTATTTTTTACAAAAAAAAATTTGTTGAACGTAAAAATTAAATGTCAAATAATAAAAAGTTCTCTGATTTGTATAAATTTTCAGGGTACGCGTATTTTGACCTGCTCAACAAGGTTACTTATGCAATTTTAATCGATTTGCTTAGTAAAATTTAGTCTTTACTATGTAGCAACGTTCATCAATTGTAGGGGTAGCTTATTTTCAGAACTAAAAATTTTGTTAATTATCTTTTGGTGCAACAAAGGGTAGCTTATTTTCGGGTCAAAGGCATTTTGATGTTTTTGGATCAAACTGGGGGGTAGCTCATTTTAGAGGTAGCTTATTTTCAGCAATATATGCCTGGAAGGGCTACATAGTTGTAAGGTGATAGAATAGAATGTTGTGAGAATACTTGGTTAAGTCAGTTAGTGAGAATTTTGGTGTATACTTTTTGATATGTTCAATAAGGCTAATCGGACAAGTAAGATTTAGATTGCTATCAAATGAGTTATTTTTAAGGATAGGAAATATTCTTCCATGCTTCCATAATTTAGGAATACAACTTTGAGAAAGGCATTGATTAAATAAAACAGTAAGTGAAGTAATACAAGTCTCATTGTAGGCCCACAGACTTTGCCATTTGGAAGCTTAGCAATTGTTTGAAGAACTTCATCTTCTGTAATAGAGTTAATAAGTGAGGTATACCAGCTAGGATTAATATAAGGGAGTGGAGCATAATGTTGTTGCCAAAAACTATTAAAAATAGTTTGGTTGGTTGGTCTATAAGTTGTCCAGTTATAAAAATGTGATTGAACATGTTGTTTGATTGCAACAGGGTTGGTTATTAATTAAGTTTCAAGTTTATTGGAGAAATGAACTGGAGTTTGATATCAGTCCAGGATACAATTAATAGCTTGTGAGAGTTTAGAAACAAGTGTTTCGCATCATTTTTCTGAAGTTTGATTTATTTGCTAACGAAAGAGAATTGAGTGCTCAAGATGGTATGCATAATAAATCTGCTTCCATATATCATAGGCATGTTGAAGCCAGTGATAGATATGAGTTGAATCAAGTTATATAAAAGATTGAAGATTGCTTTTGGTATAAGAATTGATAAGTAATATATAGGAGTTAATATATGGCAAATACAGATAGGGATTCGCAAATATTTGATTCAAATATTTGATGCAATTTGAGTTACACCGCATAATATAAATTATTCAATTAAGTACTTTAAAAATAATGATAGTACCTATAGGTACTAGCATCATTTTAAAGTATTTAATTAAATAATTTATATTATGCAGTGTAACCTTAACTCGCATCAAATATTTGAATCAAATATTTGAGAAACCCTAAATACAGATTAGTGTTGCTTTTAATAGTTTTAATTAAATAACCAAGTTTTTTGAGGCCTGTATGAAGAGCAGTACAGTGTGGTGTGTACTTGTGATTGTAACTTCGCTTTTGAGAAATTTTGTTAGGAATTGTTTGAATTGCAGCTTGTATAATACAATGCTGAATTTTGTGCCAGATAGTATCAATATTCTCTTGAATATTAATTGATAGTGAGATGTTGTGTTGTATAGATAGATCAGTACAAAGTTCTGAAAATTTAGACTATTGGTCTGTTGACATAACTTTGTAGTTAAAAATTCAGTGACTAATTCCAGTATAAAGGTGTTGTGGCTTAGAGTAGGCATTAGGAAATGTCCATGATGTAGTAAGAATAAGATAATTACTAGAAGTACTAGTATAACTGTTATCTAGATAATATAAAAAAAGGAATTGTATATTAAATGAATCAGTCCAGATATAGTCAATTCTACTAGAACTTGTATTGTTTGAACATGTATAGTATGTATTGTTTAGATGTGCTCCAATATCAAACATATTTGATCGATGAAAAAGTTTATAAGTTTGTATTTAAATGATGAACTAAGAGTATTGTCTTGTGTATTGGAATCACCAAGAATAATAGAATAAAGATTTAACTGTTAGCTTGTTGTATCCAGTTAATAATAATGTTTTGTGTATTTGCTCTTTTGTCATATCAGTTGAAGAAAGATATACTGAAATAATTTGTAGTTTAATATCACTTTTGAAAAATAAATCGAATGCAATAGCTCCATCTGAATAAGTAAGACAGCTATGTACATAAGGTTTGAGGTAATTGCAAATCATAATTGCATTACCTTCTGATGAGCTATCTGAATTGGCCCAATAGTAGGTTGTTATTGCAAAAGGAAAGCTTAGTTTTGTATAAAATTTTGGTTTTAGTGATACATGCAATAGAGAAATTATGGTTGATACAATAATCTTGCCAGATTTGTCTTTTGAAGGCTACATTAAAACCTCTGACATTATAAGTAGCTATATTTAGATTTAGATCTCGAGTAGTTGGTTGTATAGGAGAAGAAGTATAGGGTTGATAAGGTTCTAAACTAGTATAAGTAGATATTGGACTTGGTATTGAGCAGCTTGATGTAGAAGATTTAAGTAGAATTTTGTAGCAGTATGGTAAGTTTTCAAATGGTAATAATGAATGGTTAGGTAAAGAACAGAGTTCATGAGGTATATATATGTGCCTCTTTATAGCTTTGTGTTTTGTTTGTATAAATAGATATTTTGATACAATGTGGAGAGTAGAGTTCTGGGTAGTTGTGTTTTATATAATTTAAGAATGATTTAATAGTTTGTGATAATAGTAAAATAGGCAAATTGTAATACTAAAGAAATTTGTTATAACAAGTGTTTTGAATAGTTGTTGTATTTGATATTGATATAATTTGTTTGGATTGTATCTTAGCAGGATGTGATGTATTGGTAGCTAAGGTAGAAGGTTGTTCTTTCATGGGGTTGCTCACTGTTTGAAGCTTGGTTCTCATAGCTGCACACAATACCAAAGCCTGTTCTGTGTGTAAATAGGCTTATCTGCCTGCCTACTTATATCATTCCCTCCCAAAAATAACACACTATAAGTGAAGGACATCACATCATTATTTTGAAAGTGGCAGCTGCATTAATGTTATCCATAGAAGAACTTATTGAAAAAGGGAGCTATATGTAGCAGAAGGGTTTGTAAATGCAGTAGATAGGAATAATGTATCTTTTACTATAGTTGGAATTTTGATTTTATAGTATTTAATAATGAATTTTTCAGCTTGAATAAAATAGTCTTGTTTATAGCTTTGTTTAATTTGTGCAATTGAAAATTTTAATTAGCTTTGAACATTATAGTAGAGAATAATTCTGGTCAGAATATGTGGATCAATAGTTGGTGTAATAGTTTTTTCAAGTGCTTGTTCTCGACCAAGCTCAGAAATATTGTTATTTTGTACTGCTGCTTTAAGATATGCTTTAAGATGTGAATATAAGTAAAAGGCAGTTCGTTTAGTAGTTGTTTCTGTATTATTAAACTGAGCAAACCTTTGATCAACCTTAAATGCTAGCTTGTTTAGTATATGTAGTGGAATTGGTTTTTAAAAGTAGCAGTATATTGTTGTCCAGGTGAAAAAATAGAAAAGTCAGGATTATATAGGGTCTTTTAGAATATAGTAGTATCTTTTTCTAGTGCAGAATATATAGCAAAAGATGTTTAAAAAAGGTTTTTATAGTTGTGTTCTTTGTTATCTTGGTCTTCAAGAATAGAACACTTGGAATCTTTGTATGTATGGATATGGTGAAGAGCTTTTTTGTTGGTTTAAGTTGAGTGATCTCTAAGAGAGCAAGGTTCTGAAATTTGAAATTCTAAGGGTAGAAGTTTTTACATTCATCAGCTAGTTTGGTGGCAATTTGGAATTTGAGATAATTGTAGACTTTTTGTTGATTAATATTTGTGAATTGTTTTTGATAGGATTTGAAGAAGGTTTCAAACTATTCATTAAATTTGTGTATATATAGTTTAAAAGAAGGAATATAGAAGGTACCAAAAAAAACATATTTGGGAATATTAAGATTAACAGTAATTGTAAAGCGATTGTTATTAAAGATTTCAAATAAAGGCTTTTGAGGAGTGTCATAGCTAATATTATATTGTAGTGTGCATCAAAAGGGCTTGATATCAAGCTTTTCTGCAAATTTTTGGTAATGAATAGTCTCATATTTGTTATTAAGAAAAAGATATAAGCGGGCAAAGCTAATTGAAACTTAGCAATGCTCAATTGCAGTATAAGGAGGTATAGAATAGTGTGATCTAAAAATATGGATATAGTTAAGTTTGGTAAATAGAATTTCTGTGAATTTAGCAAGTAGCTTTTTAAGAGTTGAGACAAATATATAGTGTGGAATATTGAGTTGTGGGTCTAGTAATGGGTTTGTTTATTTGAGAAATTGTACAAGAAATTCTGGTTTTTTAGCTGCTATAGTATTGAGTAAACAGTTAAAACTTTGCTTTTGAATAGGTTTTGGCTTGATGTTGCTTGTTTTTGTTTTTGGTTTTCAGAAGGAATTGGTGCTCCTGGTATAAATTTACGAAAATAAGATTTGGAAAAGTTAAAAATTTTCTGTGCTAATTTGGTATTTAATTTGGTATTCTGTTCTATTTTATTTGTTACTGGATATTTGGCAAACCAGTCTAGATCATTAGAGGTATCTCTAGGAGGTTTCTTTTGATTAGATTAGTGATGTTCTTGGTTATTATTTTGTTGAGACTCTTGAGATAATTTGGATTGTTGTTGTTGTTGAAGTTCTTCTGAAGTTGGTGGTGTATTTGAGTGTAAAACAAATTAAGAAGAAGCTGAAGATTCTTGTAAATTAGGTTGGTTGTTGTTGTCATCAATTTCTATATCTAAAGGATTAGATAATAAAATTTTAAAATTAGATTAATTGGGTTGTTCAGCCTGGCTTGTTGTTCCTGTAGATATTAATGGTTGAAGAATAGAAGCAAGAGGGTTGTGTGTTTGTTTTGTTGCTTTAAATTTTGAAGACACAATTTGTGATAAATATTGTTAAGTTCAAAAATTCCATCTTTGTAAAGATAGTGTCTTTTATTATCTCTAATTTCACAAACAATTTCTTGATTACATTTGTAGCATGGATAGGTATGTGTACTAGATAATTGATCTGTTGTTAGTAGTTAGAGGGATAAATTCACAAGATTCTTCTGCTTATTTAAGGAGTTTTTTGAATTGAGAGTAGGATTTGACTACAGAAAAGGTTTGGTTTGGTTGTTTGATAGTATTTTTATTTGAGGTAAATTTAGTATGGTATTGGTTGCAAAGACATGTAATGATTTGGTTTGTTGTAGCAACTGGAAAGAAGTGTGTAGCCTTGTTAGAGTTGCCTAAATAGTTTTTGCTAATACATAATGTTGGTTTTATCTCTAGTGGGGTTGGTCTAGCAGTATTTGGGTTATCTTCATGAATAAAGATGCCATATCTATTAGAATATTGCATAAAAAAGATATCTAAATCAGTTGTATCTGGTTCAACAGAGGTTTGTGTAGATTTTGGTATTATTGTAGATAATGAGAGCTTTAGAAATTGGTAACTTTTGGTTTATGTAATGTTGTACAACTTGTGTAACTATATAAGTTATAGTATGTGGCTAAAGTGGCTAGTATGGCTAGTGTGGCTAATGTGGCTTGTGGCACAGTATGTAGCTTGTGTAACTAAAATATAAATGGTAGAAGCTTTACACAAAGTTTGTGTAAATTAAAAAGAATTCAAATTTGTAATTGTTTGTTTTGTGTAAAATTAATTAATTTAAAAAGGAAACTTGTATAAATTAAGTAATTTATAGAGAAACCACTAATATTTAATTTGTAGAGTTTAGAATTAATAGGGTAAAGGCAAAAAGAATAAAAAAATTTTTTAAAAAAAGTTAAAAAGAGTTTAGAGTATTTTGGTTATAAAATAGCAAGTTTATGACCGTTTTTAATGATTTGTATATTGAAATAAAGCCAAGTATGAGCTGAACAACTTTGTCTTAAGGAACAAGACAAGTTTTCTTGCACAAGTTATGAAATTAAATAAAATATTTATTTAGATATAAATTGTTATATTTAAATAAAGAGAAGTTAAAATAGTACAAAATTTTGTAACTGTATGTAATTTTATATATAGAACAAGTTTATTTAATTGCTAAAGGTCTAATTACTTAATAAATTTTAAGAAATTTAATTTTTTAAATAGAAAGATTTTGGCACAAGTGATCATCAGGAAGAATTAGTAATTTGTATCTCATTAGTTTTTGTATGTTTAGCTATTCATACTAATTAGATTGAATGCTTACATTGTGAGAATTATAAATGTCTATTGAATTCTTTTTAATTACTTTATACTTGGAATTTGTTAAGTACAGTCAACTCTCTCTAATCTGAACTGCTGGAACTGCTTTTTTTACTATGTAAAAATTTGAAAAGTTCAGTTTTCAAAAAGTTATATATAGCTTATCTGAACTTTATAATAAAATTTACAAATGTTTTAGGAGATTTTGTTTGGTTTAAAAAGAGTTTAATAGTGTTCAGTTTAGAGAGGTTCAGATTAGAAAGAGCTAACTGTACATATAATCAAAGTTGTATTGAATATACTTCAAATATAGAACAAAGTATGGAGTTAACATTGCAGTAAAAACTTAAATTCATATTTTCACTTTATTGATCTATAGTACTTTTAAACAGGACTATATAAGTCATGTAAATGCAAAGCAAATATTGCAAAATTTTTTAAGTCTTATATAATAAAAATTTTTTGTGGAATTTTTAATATATAATATTACTTTGGTAATTTCATTCAGATGCACTAACAAAATTTTTTTGCCACAGAATAATTAACAAATTTTGTTTGTTAAAGTGCACAAAAAGTGAATTTCTTAATGCGAATAGTTTTTTCATACACTTGAGTTACTAATAGTTAATTAACTTTGGCCTTTATTTGGTACAGATTATTATAAAATTGTAAATTTTTATAGTCAATATTAATATATATAATTTTATATAATTATGTTAACTTCACCCTATATCACTACCAGAATTCTATTCATACATGACCAACAACAAAGTTCATTAAGTTCTCTTTATAATAAATTAAGATTAGAGTGAAACCTATAGTAGGATTTAACTAGTTATATAGTAAAATTGCTCAAGAAAAGCTTTTTATTAATGTGCGAAAAGTGGTTTTGTATGCAATTTCTTGAGTAATAAGTGATTGTCAAAACAAATATTTGCTTTAAAATTTTTTTATTGTGTAATGTTATATCTGATCTTAAAATGTAATTAGATTCAGTAATAATGTAGGAGTAGTTTAATTATTTATATCAATATATAATTATGTGATTTTTGAACTACTTTCTGATATTAGTATTATATACTAGCAGTATAATTTAGTAAAACCAAATATTTTTATTGGTTTAATATTGGTTTGTTTTAATAAATAATTATATATAATTTGCTATATTTAATAAAAAATTTTTTAAAAAAAAATTTTTTAAATAATAAATATACAGTTGTATAAGCTTGTACTATGCAAGTGCATTAATGTGCATATGATAAAGTTATGATTAAAATTTGAACAAAATTGAATTACTAGTTGTGAAGAAATTAAGCTTTAAAATAAAATAATTTGATTTTTTTTACTATAAGGGAGTTGGGAATATTGTGGCCAGGGGAGTATTGTGGCCAAGTGAAATATCTTGTGATCTAGTAATCAGAATTGGATGAATTTTATACCATTCAATTCATCTCATCAAGACGAATTGAATGGTATAAAATTCACCTAATTCTGATCACTAGATCACAAGATATCATCATTAATGCAAATTACATATTTTTGCGCATATTTGAATTTGTTTTTTTTTTTTTAAGGTGAGGTTTTGCTCATGTCTTTATTAATAATTTATAGAAGATACCACCAGGGGTTTCTCTGAATTAACTAATATAATGATACAATTTGTATAAACTATACTAATTATTCCAATTATAAACTATATTACAAGAGTAGAGCTCAGTCTAATTTATCTGCAACCTAAACCTACTAAAGTGGTTAAAACTCACCTAGATTTGTATGTTTAATATAGAGTTAGTGGGTGAACTGTAACGTATTCAAGATGAAATCCAGATTTTGGTTTTCCTTAATGCTTGGCCTAGAGGCGGGCAAGAGTTGTTTTCAGTATGTTGTTGGTCTGAGAAACCACAGATACAATTATATATATAGTTTATGCGAGGTTGTCATTGGCTTTTAAAAGGAATTTGTTGTTGTAATTGTCGGTCATTTGTTTCTTGTTCCTGATTAATAGTTTCAATTTGTGGAATGTGTTCTTTTTTCCATTGTGCCAGGTTAGTACAATAAGGTTTCCAAAGTAGTTCAAAAATATTGTTAGAGAGTTTGGTTAAGAATGTAGTAGTAATTTTGGTAGCGGTTTTGTAGGTACTAGTATATTGTGCAATAGTTGTAATTAGTGCTGTAGGGATAAAGCCTTGTATTGTAATAGATATTAGTAGAGTTGGGCATATGATTAGAGAATGATAGGCAGGAGTGTCTTTGAAGTATTTGGTGAAATATAGTTAGCTCAGTACTTGAAATATCAAGTACTGTTTGGTTAAAGTATTGTTTGATAGTATCTTGAATTATACTAAGTAGTTTGTTAGGATTAGGGCATGTAAGCCAGTGCAGTTGGTTATCGTGTGTATTGCATGTCATGCAGTTGTTAGTGGTAATTTGGAATGGATATAATGAGTGTAGATAGGATAGTGTAGGAAGCATATGGAGCATTGTTTTAATTTTAAAGGTTTTGAGTGAGCATAATTGGAAGTTTGTATAATTGTAGGATCTTTTGTGATTGTTATTGAGAAATAACCATGTAGCATTCCAGTCAATTTGTAGAGATAAAGGGATTATTTCTTGTATTCTATTTTGCGAGGACCACATAGCTGTATTGTATGCATTGCATATATTTTTAATTGTTCGACGGGGTGATTGTTCAACTGCTATCTTGTCTAAGTATAGCATGTATGAGTTGTTATATATATTGTTAAATTGGATATCAAGGTATGCTGAGGATATGCGTTGTTTTGCTAGATTGTCTGCGATATTATTGAGGTGGTTATTACTATGGGCTGGAACTTTTTCTATAGTTATGTTGTAGTTGTATGAGTAAATAAGATTAATGAGTGTGTAGGACCCCGGACATCTCTCATATAGGTCATAACTGAATTTGGCCAATTTTGACCTAATTTGCTCTAAACGACAAAATCTATTTACTTTAATAACTTCTAATATAGTAATCAGAATTGAATAAACTTTTTTTTGTTAGATGCGTCTTACTGAGAGCTTCATTTAAAAAAAAGTTCATTCAAATTGGACCACTGAATGCCAAGATAATCGCCAAAAACTGTTTTTTGCTTCTTAAATTTTAGGTGTTTTTGCTCCAAAATTTCAAGTATGACCTCTATACTAGATGTCCGGGTCCTGAGTATGTGCCAGATTGGCCAATGACTATAGAAGTATTGTTTGTTGGGGTTATAGTTTTCTAGCTGTATCTTTTTGTATTTTGAGATTACTGATTGTGAATCTGTAAAAATGTGAATATTGCTGTTACGAGGACAAGTACTAATTGCTGATAATATTGCTACTAGTTTAGCTTTGTATGATGATGGCCAGTATCGTATTTGTGTAGAGTATGTATGGATAGTAGCATTGTTGTTAGTTTGTACCCATCCTATGCCCATTGAGCAGTTGTCCATAGTAATGTTTCCAACTGAGCCGTCTTATAGAAGGTAAAGTTTTGGAAGTAGATGTTGTTGTTTGCTATTTGTTCAAGTTTATTTGAGGAGGCATTAGATACAAATATTGAAAGTATAGGATTGTTGGGAACTTGAACCTGTGGTATTTGTAATGGGTTGGATATAGGAGTTCAAAGTGCAACTGAGTATATAAGATCTAGATAGTTTGCATAAATTTTGAGTTCTGGATTAGAGTTGTTGTATACTTTTCTTGCAAGAATTTTATAGCTAAGAGTGATCTAGAGCAAGTAGCTATGGTTTGGCTTTAGAGTTGTAGTGACCAGCAGTTAGTGCAATTGAATTTAGTTGTGATAGTTGAAGACTAGGAGATATTGTGCGAGTTGTTATATTAGAGAGAATTTTGTTTTCAAGAGTGCTAAACCATTTAGGTTTGCGACCCATTAGTACTTGGTTGAAGCGAGATGAGATATGTGACTATGTTAGAAGATTAGAGTTGTCGTATGAAGTTAGCTGTTCTACGAAAAGGATTTGTTTAGCTTGAAGTTGTTTTTTGAAAGTAATATAATGGGGGTCAGTATTTAGAAAAGTTTCTATAGGGGTGTAAGGGTATTGAAGAGTATAGGGCTTTAGTAAATCTGTGTGAGTATGTATAGTTAGTTCTAGGTGTTTAAGTAATTGAACTATTTTAAATATAGTTGTGTCTTTATTTGGTCCATCGATTATGAGATTTTGATGGCATAGGATATTTGTTGATGACCAAAGGTTGTTTTGTAGTTGTTGTAAGCGTATATGAGTACTAATTCCAAGAGTTTCTTGATTATTTAGTCTAAATAAAAAATTGGTAATATGGTGTTGTAGTTGGATATCCCATATGTTTTTAATAGCATATATATTATGGTTAAGCATTGTACTATTTGGTGTTGTGCGGGCAAGTTTGGCTTTGTGTTTGGCTACTGTAAGATAATGTGCTAGAATTTTTTTACAGGTAGAGTAGGGTATAACTGTGTTGTAAATGTGGTATTCTATAATTGGAATTATTATAGTATTGATAATATAGCATGCTTGTTTGTCAGTTATTATTTTTGTGTTCATGATATAGACAAGACCATTTGCTTCTTTGTTAATAAGGTCTATGTGAGTTTTGTGTTTTTGGGTTGCTGTGAACCAGCAGCCTAAAAATTTAAATGGTGTATGTAAAGGTTGTGTTTTAATAATGGTATTCATAAAGTTGATATTGGGAATTTGTGTGGTATTGGAAAGCAGTATGGATTTGTGAGGGTTAACTTGAATGTTTGCCATATTGTAGAAGGTTTCTGCTGTTGTAGTAATGTCCTGTAATTGTTTAAGGGTTGGGGCTATCCATAGTGTATCATCCATGTATGCTATTACTGAAAGTGATGTTTGTTGGTTTTTATGTTTGGGAGGAAGCAGATTTGTAAGCCAGGATATTGACATAGTATAGCCTTTGAATTTATTTGAGATATTTGTAATGAGTAGATCATAATATATTCGCCAGAGAAGAGGTGTTATAGTCTCTCCTTGATCTATACCATCTTGTACATTGTATAGTTCTGTAAGACCAAAGTTTGTAATTATTTGGTTTGAACGATTTGTCAGGAGATTAGTGATGATATTGACAAGTTGGTTGGGTATTAACAGAGTCATATGCTTTGCTCATATCCTGTGAAAGAAGCCAAAGTTGGTTATGGTTGCATTTTGCATCTTCAATAATATTGTTAAGAATATGTATTGGGATACTGGTGCTATTACCAGGTGGTTGAGTATTGGATAAGTGGATAGTATTTTATTTAAATGGTTTGTAAGAATTTTGGTATATACTTTTTTCATATGCTCGATTAAACTAATGGGCCTGGTATTAAATAGGTCACCATTAAATTCAGGTTTTTTAGAGATAGGATATATTCGACTATTTTTCCATTGTTTGGGAATTTGTTGAGAATTGAGGCAACGATTGAATAAAGAAGTTAGTGCTTGAAGCATATTTGTTCCAACATGTTTAAGCATTTCGTAGCTCATTCCAAGTGGTCAGCATGCTTTGTTGTTAGAAAGCAGTTGAATAATGTTTACAAGTTCAATGGTAGTAATTTCTTGTAGAATATTATCATACCATGCTGGGTTGACACTTTGTTTAGGTATGTATTCTGTTTCCTAGTCAGTTTGAAAAATGGATTGATTGATAGGTTTGTGACTAGTCCATTGTTCAAAATGGTGTCATATATGAGTTTTAATTTCTGTAGGGTTTGTAATAACCTCTGTAAGAGTTTTGATATTTTCAAAGTATACAGTATCTTTATATCTGTTAAGAAAACTATTGATCATTTTTGTTGGCTGTGTGACTAGTCTCTCACATCATATATTTGTTGCCTGGTTTATTTGTTGGCAGAGTTGTTGGCCATTTTCTAAGTTTCTGGCATTGTAGAGAGCATTCCAGAACTGTTTAGTCCATGTTGGTAGCTCATTTTGGTTTTGTGGTGGGTGTTGTATCTTAAAGTTGTGTTTGGTATTAATTGTGTTAATAGAAGCTTCAAGGTTGGCAGGAATTGGTAAGTTGTGAAAGAATGATTTTTTTACTTGGTATATTATATTGCCAATAGATTTAAGATCATGATGTAACTCTGTTGCTTTGGGTGTAAATGTTGTTGACCTATAAAAATTACACAAAAATGGGCATAACTCTCGACCCAGTAATTAGAATTCGATGAAACAACCACCATTCGACTCAGCTCGATGAGACGGTTCGAATGAGCTATAGTTCATCCCTGTACGACCATTGATTACCAAGATCGGAACCAATAGATGATCAAGTATCAGATCTACAATTTGATTGGCTAGGCGATCTACTGCGCGCCAAAACGCATATATGGCATTTATAAAACATGTCATATTTATAGCATATATACTCTATATTTTATTTATAACACATATATCATTTATTTTATATATTACATTTATATCATTTATACTATATATTTTATTAGTAGTAGATATAACATTTATTGCACATGTAATAGATATAGTCCGTTACATTTGTGAAAAACAAAAATGTATAAAAGCGGCCGATGTGGACCCCAAGTTCAACATCGAGTCTTCATACTCTTTCACTAATAAAAACAACTATTAACTACACAAATTAAACAATTATTAGTATCCTCATATACTTCTAATTGCAGCCTCTTTCGTAATTGCAAATTGCCTTAAATCTTCTTTGTTAAGTTTTATTAAAAAACGCCTTCCGACTTAGATATATCACAGTAACAAAGTGAGGTTACACAAAGTGTTCACTGTCTAAGATCGCTCTAGTTACCTAATATCTTTGAAGAAGTGGATATAGGATAACAATGTATAATGAGTATTTTTGATGGTATATTTTTTATTGGGTATAATTTGTAAAGCAGCTTGAATAAGGCTTGTATATATTTTGTGCCAAGTCTTTTCTAGTGATTCTGTGGTAGAGGTTGTAAGAGGAGTATTGTTTTGGTTAAGGTTGTGTTCTACTTGGTGAGTAAATTGTTCCCATGATTCTTTGTTCAAGGCTTTGTTCTTTGTTTACATTTATTTTTATTACGTGGTTTGGAGAATGTGAAGGGAAAGGTCCAGTTGGATACAAGAATTTCATGATCACTATTTGTAGAAGAAGCTGAGTTATCAAGATGGAAATTATTTAGATAGGGTATAATTGAATCATTAGACCAGATGTAGTCAATGCGACTTCCTAATCTATTTCTGTGCCAGGTATATTGAAGGTTTTGTGTAAAGTCTGCTAAATCTAGTATGTTGATACTATGGAGGTAGTTAATTAGTTTGAATTTTGATGATGAGGAAATATTAGGTTGATTGTAGGCATTAAAATCACCAAGTACTATTGGAATTAAGTTTGTTAAAAGAGCCTGTTGTATCCATTGAATAGTAGTATTTTGTGTATTATTGTGTGTGTTCAAGTTAGTAGAGAATAAATAAACTGAAATTATTCAAAATTTAAAGTCGTGTTTAAAGAAGAGGTCAATGGCTATTGCTCCACCTGGGTGACAGAGTATATTGTGAATGTGTGGTTGTAGAGAGTTATGTATCATAATACATGTACCTTTTATGGATTTTGTTGAGTTTGCCCAAAAATATGTGAAGTTTTGAGTATTAGCAAATTTAGTATGTATGGAATCTGCGATTTTTGTTTCAGTAAGACTAATAATATGCAAGTTATTTTTAATACAGTCGACTCTCTCTATTCCGAACTGCATGTTCTAGGAGTTTTTGTTCAGTATAGAGTGAGTTCACTTTATACAGTTCGCTTTCTATACCGAACCGTTCGGTATATAAAGCGAACCAATCAAATTATATACATGTGATTAGAATTACTGTACAATTTTTTTATACAGTATACAGTACAGTACTGTATAACAATAAAATTTATTTATAACTTTATATATCTATAAAAAAAGGTGTGTACGTACACACGCATACAAATTAAAAAAACTTTTTATAACAGATAACATACGTATGTACGCATACAATATTGAATAAAATAAAAAAATTCTATTCGGTTGAATAAAATAAAAAAACCAATATAGTACGTTCGCACATACGTACAGTATTGAATAAAAAAATTTCTATTCAGTGTTCTGAAAATAGAGATGGAGATTAACTTGTTTAAGATTCTTTATAACATTTAACTGAACCTTCTTGTGTAATTTTCTTAAAACCTTTACTTCTTCGTCAACGTCTCCAAACTTAGGACCCTGTTCGTATAAATACCTTAGTGCTTTGTTCATGCAAAATTCTGCCTCCTTGTCGCTAACTGTCTCTTGTTCAATAGATTCTTCCTCTTTTTCCTCACTTTCCTCCTTATTTCCACTTTCGACAATTTCTAAAATTTCTTCTTCAATAAGCCCGCCTTTAACCTCGCCATCCTCAGCATGAATATATTCATATACAGTAAGAGAATCATCCATCGATAAGCTGCCAATTAGATCTGAAAGTTTCGATTCATTATTCGTATCGCTAAAAAATTTTAATTTTTTTATTTTATAAAAATATAATTATCGATGCATTAAAAATTGAAAATTAATAAGTGAATATTTTAAGTTTTACTAATAATCATATGTTTTTAAAAATAGAGGCATGAACGTAATGCTATAACTTGTAATTAAAATAAGTTGTAATTTATTATAATTATAATAAGTTTTGGCATTACGTTCATACTTCTATTACTAATTACCTATTTTGATCTTCAATAAGTTCTTCGGGGTCATAGTTATCATTTGGAAAAATACCTGTTTTTCGCTAGCAGTTTCTAATCGTATTTGGTGAGACCATGGACCATGCTTCAGCTGAATTAATTATAGCATCATAAATATTATATGGGACTATTTCATTTACTACTCCATTTTGCATATTATCATAGGCATCAATTCGGTTTTGAACAAAGAGACGTTTATAGTGGCACTTGAATGAATAAATAATTCCTGCGTCGCAGGGTTGGAGAATTGAGGTTGTATTTGGGGGAAGAAATTCAACTCGCAAACAATCTAGTTTCGGCTTAGTTTCATCAAGAATAATATGTACTGGTGCATTATCAACTAGAAGTATAATTTTTTGATCATTTAGTTTTATTTGATAGTTAAGCTTAAGGAGAAGATCGTTAAAAATGTTAACTTGCATCCAAGATTTTTTGTTCCAATAATAGTATATGGGAAGATTGGTATAATTAAGATTTCGTAATGGACGTGGCGTTTTACAAGTATGGATAAAAGCAAGTTTCATTTTTTTGGTTCCACTTGCGTTTGCAGTATATAATATTGATACTCGCGCTTTTTCTTTTTTGTGTCCAGCTAATTTTGAACGAGCCAAAGTACTAGAAGGCTTCATTTTCCAGTAAAGACCAGTTTCATCAGCATTCCAAATATCTTCAAGATTATAAGATTGAAGTAATTCTTTTAAGTTAAGTTTGTCATTTTCTATTTGTTCCATAGGAGGTGCGCTTGCTGCTTCACCCACTTTATTAAATTGGCGGAGACCATGCCGTCTTTTGAAACCAGTTAACCAACCGTCTGATTGGTAAAAATCATCAATAAGAAAGTGATTTGCAAAAAATTTTGCCTTTGTCTTAAGAATATGACCATCAATATCTTGAACACTGTTAAGTGCATGCATTATCTACCCAGAGGCCAAGAGCTTCTTCAAGCTTCAGCCATTTTGGTCCGCGAAATTTTTTTACTTCACCTTCTTTTTCGGTTGTAATAGCTAACCAACATTCTTTTTCCTTCAGAATATCTGTTATTGTTGATTTTCCAACTGAATACTTATTTGCAAGATCTACATTTTTAATATTTGGATTCATTTCTTTTGCTTTGCAAATATCATGTTTTTGCGCTGCAGAAAGAATTGCTCGTTTTTTTGTTGACATTGTGCCAAAGGAAAGTATCGATAACATGTACTGTAATTACTAGATATTTATACTGTACCAGAATTTTTAATAATTTAAATTTATAAACTTGTTAATATCTTAATATAGCATTCATACGATTTTATAATTCGTATGCATATTATATAAGTAAGCATAGATAATGCAGTACGCCAAGCTATTTCTAGCTAAACTACTTACGCTATATACCAGAAATCGTGGGCACGTTGTATCCTTATTTTTATTATTCAAAAAAAAAACAAAAGCAGAATTATCATGTCGGGATTACTTACTATACTAGCCAAAAATAAGTGCTCAGTATGCTGAATAGCATATTTTAATAGTAAATCATATGATTTCGCGGACATTTATGTCCGCAAAATCAGATGATAAACTATGCACTACTAATACTGTAGAACAATGCATTTATCCAGAGTACAAATCAAAAATTCTAATTAACTAGATTTGTACGATAATCTTTGAAGAGGAATACTTTGAATAATTCCTTAACAAAGTGATTGCACGCCCTAATTGCAGTACAGTAAATAAGTTTTAACTTAATAGTTATTATCTCGGGAAGATAAAACCTTTGACCCAACTTTTGGGGATTATAAAAGATAAGTTTTATTATATTGTTAACCTTAAGAGTTTTCACCTTTTTGCCTATAACTTTCGACCCATAGAAGTTAGGAGGATGAAACAACTACCATTGGATTCAGCTCATCGAGACGCTTCCAATGAGCTATAGATCATGTAATTCTGATCACCGGATCACAAGATCGGAAGACATTTGTGTTGAACTATTAATAGAACAAGATAGACAAATATCTTAACCTTATTAGGCAATAATACTGCGTTCAAAATCTTACGAATCTAAAGAATCTAAAGGATCTAAATGATCTTAAGGATCTAACATATCTAACATATCTTTCATATCTTTTATATATATTTTATCTTTTATATTTTTTATATCTTTTATATATAACATATCTATTAGTTTCGCATTACCTTTAGTACTATAAATAGTTTTTAAATTGAATTTGTATATCTTTATTGTAATGATTTATACATGTAATTTCTCTATAAATACACTGCATTCTGCCCTCTGGGAAGTGCAGTGTCTTCATACACTGGAATATAATAAAGATACAATTCTTAGTATCCTCATATACTATTAATTGTTTGCCTCTTTGCCTTAATACATAAATCACTCAAAAACCTTTTTGTTAAGTCCCATTTGGACGCCATAAACCCTAAAGCTGTCAAGTTATAGTCGTCATACTATAATCAGCAGTCTCCTGAAGTTCTGGAAGAGGTGAATTTCCAGGTTGACAATATATTTCAGTTGTTACTTTTATCTACTCTTTATTTAACCAATTAACTATTCTATTTTAGAGCTTTTAAGGATCTTTTTTCTATCATTTCTTTATACAATAGATTGTTCTCAAATTACAACGGGTAAGTTTTTGATTTACATATTTTTAGATATTCCCATTCTATTGATATTATCTTTTTTTAACTAATATGAAACCTCTTGATCACGTTCTATTTCTGATTTGGTCTTATACTTTAATCACCCAATTGTTGGATTTTTGGGGCGATTATACAGGTTTCAATTCAATTACGATTACATCAATCAGATGACTAATATGATTATTAATATCTAGTTATGGTTCTCTGATCACGATCTTTGTGCCTATGCTAATATCAAAAAATCGTACAATTAATAAAAGCGAATCATCTAATTTTTGATATTTTACTTGAAAATAGTCGCTAATTATAATATGACAGGATAAAACCTGTATTAATTTTATAGATTAGTGTGAAACAGAAAGATAACTCGTGTTTTTTAATTAAATTTTTAATTATTGCAACAATATAATTTTATTTAAATTTTATGTTAGGGGCATGCCATTTATTACGTAATTTTTACCATGGATGCATGGGCAAAGGTAGTGATCATGTCTATAAATTATACTAATCAATCAAAATTAGATAAAATGATCACACTATACATGAATAGGAGTAGCTACTAAGTAAAAAATATCACGTGATAAATGGCACGCCCCTTAGCGAATGAAAGTAAACTTTAAATCGATCATGTGCTTTTAATATTAAGTCACATGATAATTCGTTATATAGAAATATGTACACATAATTCTCGGCTAGTAAAAAAGAGTTCGGATGCAGTATAAAGAAAATTACTATTTTGGTTTGGTGCAGCCAGCTTAAATTACTATAAAAAAATCTGTTCTGCCAAATCAAGTTCACTATAACACGATTTTGGTATAAACAGATTCAGTATAGAGAGAGTCGACTGTACAGTATTGTTCCCAAAGTAGTTTCTTTTCAGGTTTGCTATATCCTTGGACATTGTGGGTTGCAATATTTAGGGATAAGATTAGGAGATGTAGATTATTATAGTGGGGTTTTAGAAATATTTGAGTACTAGAGGCTGTTGGAGAAGGTAGAGATTTAAGTGAAATGTCTGCATAGTATAGCAAATCTTGGAAGGGTAGAAAAGAGTGATTAGGTAATGTAGATTCATGTGGCAAGTATATATGTGCTTCTTTGAAGTTTGTTATAGTGTTTGTAGTAATAGAAATTTTGATAGATTGTGAGGAGTAGTACTGCGAGTAACTGTTCTGTATGTGTGCCAAAAAGGATCCAATTGTTTGTGGTGTAGATAAAGTTGGTAGTTGGTGATATTGAAGAAATTTATTATATCATAGTGGGGTGGATACCATGGAAGGATGTGATAAATTGGTGTCCAAGGTATGTGTGTGTTCTGTAGGTGTGCTCGCCGTATGCTCGGTTCTCACAGCTGTGCAGGATACCATAGTCTGCCCTGTTCATTGGGTCTGACCGTCGTTATCTTGGTCCTCTACATAAATAGGCTTTTCTGCCTGTCTACTTATATCATTCTCCTCCAAAAATGGTCTACAACTAGTAGAGGACATCATTATTTTGGAGGCAGCTGCTGCATCGATGTTATCTACAGAACAGTTCATTGAAAAGGAAGAAATTCTTTTATGGCAGGAGAATCATCAATATGAATTGTTGAGGAGGTGTTTTCAAAGATAGAGGAGTTGTTGGTTAGAGTTGTTTGAGGTTTAAATTGTGACTCGTTTATAAAGAGAGAGTCCTCAATAATAGAGGGGGTTTGGAAGTTAATATTGAACTTTGTATTAAGAATATTTTCTGCAGAGGAGTAAGCAGAATTTTTGTAATATTTAACAATTTGTGTAAAAGAAGGCTTTTGATTGTCTTTAAAAAGATCAAAATATGTAATAATTCTAGCTAAGAAGTCTGTGTTTACGAGGTTGTGTATAATAGTTAAAATTGCCTGCTCTTTAGTTAAGTACAGAATATTGTGATTTTGGGCAGCTGTATTTTGGTAAGCTGTAAGGTATTTGTAAAAGAAAAGATTACGGCGGCCAGTAGATGTAGAGGTAGAGTTGTTTTTGCAGAATTCTTCTTCAGCTTCATTAGCAAGTTTATCAAGAAGTTTGGTAAGTATAGGTTTTTTAAAAGTAGCTTCATTTTTGGCATCAATATGGAATATTGTTGAATCTACTTGGAGTTCTTCGGAATTTTTTATTTTCATTGGAGTATGTTTTAAATGATTGGTTTAGTAGATCTTGAAATAGCTTGCTAGTATTATGTTTGTGATCTGTAATATAAGAGCAGTCTGAGTGTTTGCATGTAAGTAAGTGGAAATTAAGGTGCCGATAGCACTCATCTCGTCTTCCTTTAAAATTGTAGGGGCATTGAAGGTTTATATAAGATGGTAGGTTTTTTTTAATTGACGAATAAAGTGTTAGCGAATTTGGTGTTTTAGAGAGTTGCGTATTTGTTCTTTTTCAAGTGGTTCAGAAAATTGTCAGCTATAGATTGAAAAGAATTCTTCAAACCATTTGTCAAAATGATCCAAAGAGTTTTGAAGGGAAGGAATAGAGAAATTTTGAAGGAAAAGTAATTGAGATATATTAAATAATAGTTGAATATTGAATTTTTTATCAGATTTAATAGTAAGATATCTTTTGTTTGAGTTTGTAGTAACTGTACTAGAAAAAAGTTTAAATTCTGTAGGACAAAGGTTGAGGTCTTCTGCAAATTTGTTGTAGTTAATAGCTTGGTATTTGTCAGAAAGAAATAAATGTAAGTGAGCTAGTTTAAACAGAATTGTAAACGGTTTCTAGGTTTGTAAGGAGGGATAGTAATAGAATATGCAAAAATCTCTGCGTAATTAAATTGTGTAAAAAAGATAGTTGTGAATTTGAGAAGGATTTTTTTTAAAAGTGGTTTCAAGAATATTGAATGGGATAGTAGCTTCTTTGTTAATGTTAGGGTTAGTTTGGCGAATATAGTTTGTTAAAAAGTCAGGTCGGTTACCAGCCATAAGACAGATAATATAATGAAAACTGGCTTTGAGAGGTTTGTTGTTTTTAGTCTCAGGTTTAATTGTACTTCCAGGATAGAAATTATACAGATGGTTTTTTAGAAATTCAAATAGCTTAAAAGAAAAAGGTGTTTGTAACTTGTTATTAAGTTTCATCTCCTCAGATATTGGGAAGTTGGTGGTCCAGTCAAATATAGGGTTGAGTTTGGGATGTGTTTTGAATTGGTTGGAGGTAGAGGTATCATTACTAGATTGTAAAACAGATGCATAAGAGGATTGCGTAGATTTGGAGTTGAATGTTAAATTGTCTGCAGCATGTTGATATTGTGGCGTTTCTGGTAGATTAGTATTTTTTGAACTGTTTATAAGGGGATGATCTGTAGATTGAGAGCTAGATTTATTCAAGGATTTAGAAGTATCAGTATCTATTTCCATCATTGTAGGTATTGTAGTTGATTATTGGCTTTGTTGACTTTGCTGTTGTTGTAGTTGCTGCTGTAGCATTTGTTGTTGAGGTTGTTGGTGGATTTTTTGTTGATTTAGTTGTTGCTGTTGAGTTTGTTGTTGTTGTTCAGCAGATTTAGAGGTAGTAGTCTGATGTTTTTAATTGTAGTGAGAGGTTGAATAGTTTGTGAGAGTTCAGATAGGCATTTTTTGTGATAAACATTGTTTGAATAAAATATAGTATCGTTGTTGAGAAAGTGGTGATTTTCTTTAATTAATTTTATGCATTAAACAGGTTCTTTACACTTGTGGCAATCGTGTGTACAAGGGGTATGTTCTTGAATTGGTGAAGAAGGAATAGTATCTGTAGTTTTAGAAAGCCTAGAAACGAGTTTGTTGGTTTGTTTTTTAGTAGAGGTTGCGACAAAGTGTTCATTAGTTGTATATTTATTATTAGTATCTTTAGTTATGAAATGGATATAAAATTTACTACAGAAACAAGTTTGAATAGTAGATGTAGTGAGAGCAGGAATAAAGTGAGTAGCTTTGGCATTGGGGTCGCGTAAAATAGTTGCAAGACATCGGGTTGGTTTAGTATTAGAAGGAGTAGGTTTGGCTATAGTAGGGTTATCTTCATAGACAAAGATACCAAATCTGCTAATTTATTGTGCATAAAATGCATCAAGGTCAATAGTGTCTGGGCTAATGCTTACAGGTGTAGGCATTTTTGATATAGTAAAGCAGTGTATATTTATATAGGATTATTCAAGGGAATATTAAATTTAATAAATAGAATAATGAAATAGAGGTCGTTGAGAGCTTTACGAAGAGGTATAATTTGTATTGTGTAATGTAATACCAACTAAGCAAGTATGTGTTACACAAGTCACGTGCTATTTAGGTCACGTGATTAGTATACCGCGGATCTGCGATAGCATAATATGCGCATAATTCAGATTTTACCGCAGAAGCATATATGACTGCGATATTCGCATATCAAGATGAATTTCGCATAATTAATAAAGCATAATCTGAGTAATATCGGGTTCCTATTGGACGCAGCATTTGATTGTACGAAACATAAATTTCATAAATTATCAGATTTGAAATTTCAGAATGTTAAGTAATAAAACATATCGTTAAAGTAGTATAAAAATTTAATAAGAAACATATATTAGGACACAAAGTTAATTTTTCGTTTTGCATAACATGGTGTTCCAAAATTTCAGTTGGCTGGTCAGATATTTTTTTTTTAATCTACTGTAAATTAATATGCTCATGTTCACACTCAGAAAATTTTAGATTTTTTTTTGGTTCTATCGAGTAATTCCAGAAAATTAAGGTCACTATCGGGTGACACCAGAGAAAAATTAAATAGCAAAAAATAGAATAATTGACATGATTGAAATTTTAAAAAAAGGTCAGCAGGTTATGCAAAACAGAAAAATTAACTTTGCGTGGCCTTATACTAAAATTTTGCAGATAATTTTTTTGTTTGGCGCAAAAGACGTTTTGTAAACACGACTCTTTTCGTAATTTTATATTACACAGATTTTGTGGTTTTATTGGTAAGTTATTGATGGGGTTCAGTACTTATAATAACGATAAATTTCGCATATTTCTATCTGATCCGCATAATCTGTAGCATAATTTTAAAAAATTTATTGCATAATTCGCATAATTCGATGTGTAGAGCAGGCAGAAACTGGGGCTTGTCGCAGCAGAAAACTAGGATCCCTACACGTGATATACAAGTCACGTGTTACACAAATCACGTGCTACACAGGGTGTGCCAAATTGTATAGTTTAGGTAACGTTGCTTTGTATAAATTAAAAGGTTACAACAAAGTAAATATTTGTTTTGTGTAGAATTAATTAATAATTGTTTAATTAACTGAAAAACCAATGAGTTTCAGGTTATTAAAAATGTGGGTAGCACAGTTTTATGTTACACAAAAAACGCCTAAAGGGATTTTTTGTAGCAGAGTTAAAAAAAAAGGAAAAAGGAAGAAAAAAGAAATGTAGAAAAGTTAAAGGTTTTTTGGGTATATCTCGGTCAGTTTTAGGGCTACAAACTTGAGGTACAGCTTGTTATGATGAGAAAAGTATGCTCTTTAACTTACTCTTAGTCTGCAAAATAGATTAAAAAGGCCGTTTTGGATATATTTTAAAGAAAATACAATTTTAGGCCTAAGGCCCTTTACTTAATGAGTTTGAGGATTTTTGCAATAAATTTTGATTATTGTATGTATTTTTGAAAGTAAAGCAAGTTTGTTTAAGAGTAAAAGCTAATTGACTTAATAAATTATAAAGTTATAAGGATTTCAAAAATAATTAAACTAGGAAAATTTTGTGTACAGATGATTAGCAGGAAGAGTTATGCATATTTGAATTTGTTATTAAATATATATAGAATATTTAATAGTTAATAACTTAGCCATTTTGATATGGCTTGTAGGCGAGTCTGACATGCCTTCTATATGAACTGAGGTTCAAATAGTGCGGCAGGTCACATCTGTGTACCCAGGAGGAATCTGGGTGATGTCAAACTTAGATATTAAGTAATTATTTGTATAATCTTAGATAGTACAATTCACTTAATAAAAAGCGTTGGCAAGATTGCCTAAGTTTTAAAAAAAAAAAATAGTTAATAACTTTTGATCTACTGGTCCGTTTTGGACGATTTTACCACCAAAATGACTGCCTCAGTGAGTCGATTCTAACAAGCATAAAATTGTCAAAATCCAATCACGAGGTCCTGAAATCAATATAGATTTATCTTATATATAAAATTATATTAGTAAATTTGCAAAATTTTTACATATTTACCTTTAATGATCTTGGATTACGTGATTAGATTTTAACGATTTTGTGCTTGTTAGAATCATCTCTCTGAGATGGTCATTTTGGTGGTAAAATCATCCAAAATGGACCAGTAGATCAAAAATTATTCGCCATCAAATAATTGGCCACAATCCCTTAGTTTGTACTACTTCACAGGCAAATTTGCTTGTAAAATTACTATAAATATACCTCTGATCTATTTTTTAATCATTTAAAATATTTAAATAAAATTTGGTATTATAATATTTAATAACAAGGATTATATTTTTGAATTATTTAAATTTATATTATAAGACAAAAAGTTTATATTGCTTATAAGCTTAAAATATTAAATTTTAAAGAAATTTTTTAACCAAAAAAATATTTTACAATATCTTGGCGAATTCTTTAAATATTGGTTTTAAAAATATAGTTTCTAATACAATATTGTAGTTTATATAAAGGATGACAACTTTCATTATTTGACTTTATATGATTTACTTGTAAAAATTAAGACTTGTATTAGAAGTGAAAATTTTTTTTATATACGGGAACATATATAATTTGAGAAAACCTAAAGAAAAAATTCTATAGTAAAAGTTCCAAAACAAAAACTTTAAACTTTTATTTCACCAAAGTTTTTTAATAATTTTAAAAAATTTTTATAATAAAGTTGATAAAACAGAACTAATATTATAATTTTTACTTAGAAAGTATATAGCTAAAATTAATATTTAAGGTTTTATTTAAAAAATTTAAAATTTTAAAATTTTTACAGGCAAATATGCCTGCGTAACAAAGCAAGGGATACCCCTTCCTGTCTAGAATTTAGTTTTTATATTATATTTGTGTACTAATTATTTATATCTAAAACTATATATAATATAAAGATTTTTTTACAATAATATATTCTTTATTAAGTAAAGTTCAAATTATAAAAATTCTACCAAAATCTATTTGCTTATTAAAAAATTTTATAAATAGAAACTTTAACCTGGCCACAATACTCCCAACTCCCTTATAAGTTATAGTTTGACCTTTTAATAATCACCAAGTTTGTTGTGCCCTATTTTGGTAATTGTATAGAAGTATGACTATAAATAAAATATTATAGTCATGTAATTAATAATATATTTGTGCATATTTAAAATATTATTAAAAAATTTAAAATGTTTGATAGTAAATAGCTTTTGATCTAGTGGCCAAATAAAATAATTACCAAAGTTTTTGACTCAATGAAATGATCTAAAAAGTTTAAAATAATTCAAATCTAATTACAAAATGTTAAAATCATTAAGAATTTTTATTAAATTTATTCAATTTTTAAATATGTAAAGTGATAGAATCTTAACAATTTCAGAAGTGTATGATTAGATTATAATAATTTTGGGCTTATTAAAATTGTTTTATTAAAACAACTATTTTGATCGTTGCTTTATTCAAATCGAATTACTGTATTAAAAGTTATTTGCTATCAAACCTATAAAAATTTTAATAAAATATTTTAAATTAACATGAATATAAATATTAGCTAATCAGATTTTATATTCAAAATTGGTGACTATAACAAAAGTTTTTATGATAAAAAAATTAAAATTTTCTGGTAATAGTAATTATAAGTTATTTGTAACTATAATAAAATTTTTTTACTATATTTAATTGTTGTACAATATTGGGTGCTTATATAGAGATATGACTATATGAGTATAATTATAGAGAGATCAAACTATATATATACAATTATTATAAAACGCATTATGGTGCTTTACTATTATAGGTAAATTAGATTTGCAAATTTGTGTAACAAAATAAAAAAATAAATTTTAATTACTTTAGAGTTAGAGTAAGAGCTAAAATTTCTCTGGCATTAGTATACACAAAATTTAGCAAGAAATTTTTTTTATTAGAGCCCAAAAGTGGTTTCATAAGCAAAATTTTGCGATATGAATGTTTTTTTAAAAAAATAAACAAAAAAACAAAATTTTTGTTACACCTGATCTTAAATTTTAATTGGTTACTCTAATGTTTTGTGTAATATAATGTAAAATACCATAGGTGCATTTTAGTAAAACTCATATATATATTTAAAGTATTTTGATAAATTTAGCAAGTTGCGATATCACAGGTTAATATTTAAAAAAAATTAAAATGATTATTAGTTAGAGTTAGGGTCTGAACTAATATTAATATTAGATTAGAGAGTGCATATATATATGCAAAATTAAGTGCTAAAAACTTTTAATTAGAAGCCCAAGAATTTCTTAATTTTCATTTGTTTTGTTTTACAAAATTCTGTGATCTAATTGGCCAATCATATTAACCTGCAATATAGCAATCTGTGATATTTAACAACCTCCTATATAAATTACTATAATAAATTAAATAATAAATATTTTTTAAAAAAAGCTAATATTAATAAAATTTTTTATTAAATTAATAAGGTTAAATTTATTTGTTGCCCTGTGATATTTTAATTTGTCACAGGACACATGATTATGCTAATTTAAAAGTTTGTATAACATAATGCAATTACTATTAATTTTTTTATATCATTATTATTTACTAATCCAATAAGTTTTAATTAGCATTTTAAGTTTGTACTTAATTACAGTATTGAAGTTAAATTTTATTTACTGTGTAATGCATATGTACTAGCATTATGATCACATAAATGCGTAACATAAAAAAATTTTATTCAATTGCTTCAATAAGCTATATATTTACAAATCATAACTCTCAAATAATTAAGAGATTCTAATACTATATACATTTGTAATACATGTTAGAGTTAGCTATTTTTTCCTATATCTCGCAATATTATGACCAGTCTTTCCACAATTGCTACAAGTGTATACCTGCTGATATGGTTTTTCTGTTACAGACTTAATTTGCTTGGTTGCAGATCTACCCCTATGTTTAGTAACCGGAGAATTAGCAACTTTAAAATTTCCTCTTCATATTGTCAGATGAAGTTCACTTTCTTCATTTGTTGCAGAGCGTTTCCTTTATCAATAAATGCTCTTAACCATTGTCCTATTTCATCGTTATCATATTCAACAGCAAGTTGTATTGCTTGTCAGCAAGATTCCATAGCTCACTATATTTAGAACATTTAATTGCAGCACACCGGTTGCTTGTTAATACTGGACAAGGCATAATAAGTAGTTGAAAATAATTTGTATGATTTGTTGACTTGAACCATGTATTCATTTACAAAAACAATACTTAATTTATCAATCACTTTCTCATTTTTTATCCTGGTACCAATGTGATACTATTATTCTATATGAAATCCAGCAAATTTCAACACTAATATTGCTTGAAAATAATGATGACATATTATACCATGAGAAAAGTTAGACATACATGTGCACAAATAGGAAACTGAACTAAGAATAACAACAAAATATTGTCATTGATTATTTTCTAGTCATTTCGTCAAATTTCATGAATATTATCTTGGTTAATTTCCATGATCATTGACTTGACCAAGATTTGTCTTGCATCATAAATATCTTCCACAAATTTGCACTCTATACTTTCATTCTAATATTGCTAGTAATTAGTAAAGTAAATAAAAATTTAAAGTATACCAATTACTAGGGGTCTTAGCTAGGTCGGGTCTGACCTGGGTCAGAAAAAACTTAGGTCGGGTCAGACCCAGATCAGAAAAAACTCAGATCGGGTCAGACCCAGGTTAGACTCAAGTTAATGATGGTGATGCATGATGAAACCATTTCTTTGCAAAAATAAATAATTAATTAATTAATTTAGTATAAAAAAGTATTAATATGATAAAAGAACTTCGTAGTACATACAATTCAGGCAAAATTCTCTGATCTAGTAATCAGATCTGCATCATTTTAAAGTATGTATACAGTGATCACAGTTTAGTACAATAACCGGTTAACTGTTAGGCTATCCAGATACCCGAATTATAAAATTGATGAATAAATTATTGAGTTATCCGGTTAACTTAAGATATGATATAGGATAATAGGGTAAAATACAATTATAATAAGTATTTTAATTTGCGTATTATTTATATACTAGCATCACCCGGTGTAAAACATGTCTACATCATAAATTTAATGTATTTTTAAATAAGAACACAATAAATATAATTCCATAAATATAATTCTATAAATATAATGCTCATAACAATTATCAACTATAATCAACAAGTATTTAAAATTATAAGTACTAATTAAATGTAAGATGACCAAATTCTCCAAGTAATTTTAGTCTTCAAGTAGTTAAAACTTTTTGAGTAGTTTCTTGTGCTATACAAAATAAACCACCGACTGTGCCATCAGATACTTCTTCATCATATCTATCATGTTCCAATCTTGAAGGTCACTTGTCGAAGTAAAGACCTTTGCTGGCTGTTGCTACTCTACATGTACTATATAATTTAGGGTAAATTTATATTATAAATTTAATATCCTTAAAATTACTGCATCACTTACTTATTAAAATTTAAACTCATATCAGCATCATATTTTTCAGGCCAAGTTTCTTTAAATTGTTTTCCTAATGCTATTTAACATTCATAAAAATGCTATGTTATTAACAATTTTTGTTATAAACATATGTATAGTATTGTATGAAAATATATAACTAACCGGGATGGATTAACTTTATTATTGATACAAATGCTATGGACAATTTTAATATTTCATTTATCATATTTATTTAATAGGTCGATATAAATCAGTTACACTTTAAACTTATACTGGCTTTTAGTTTTTTTGTATAACAATTATTATATTATATATATGAATAATACTTGTATAGTAAGCATTAATTTTATTTTTCTATTACATACTTATATAGTACGGAATACAATAAGAAAAGCGCAAGTTGAACACTGCATGATAAAAGAATTATTCTATACTATTATTGTTTCAAGTCATTTTTGAATTTACTTCAATTCTGAATTGAAATGTGTTCTTTCTCGAGAAGACATATTTATTATCAAATATAATTAATCGATACTGCTTCTAATATCATTTTAAATAGTTTGTTATCTTGTCAAAATAGGAGTCACATTTCATTTTTTGACTTCAAAATTTTGATACACAAATAAAATTTTAAAGTCTCATTTATTTTCGAAATACGCTCGGATCTTTTTGTTTGGCCACTAATAGCACCTGACGAATACATAAGTTAGAATAGAATATACAAAGTACAAACTTTATATGGCCTTAAATATGTTTTAGGTAGTAATATAATAAGCAATCGTTGCGTCACCAATCATTAACCTGGGTTCAACCCAGGTTTGGTTGGGTTAAGTCAGACCTGGGTTAGGTTTGACATGAAGCGGGTCAGACCTGGGTCGGGTTTGGCATGAGGCGGGTCAGACCCGGGTCAGGTTTGACATGAGGCGGGTAAAACCCAGGTCGGGTTTTGACCCAAGTGGGTCTGACCCGGGTCAGGCCCAAACCCGACCCAACCCAACCCATTAAGACCCCTGCCAATTATCTAAAATATGATTGAACCCACAATATTAACTAAACTATGAAGATTTATATTATATCATACAATATAAAATGCTATTGTTCCATATAATTAACATCATTATATAGCCTGATTATTTCTAAATCACCAAGGTGGCATTAAAATACAAACATTGGACCATTTCAACTTGTTCCACAAAAAGAATATGTGGTATCAAATATTCTACTATTTGTTGATCAATAGCTAGAAATAACTCACTTCCAACTAAGACAGTACCCATACAAGAAGATAAAGTTTGATACTGAAAAAACAATTATATCCAGCTTCTTTTTCAAGCCTAAAATCTAAGGTCTTAACCAAATCACATAAGCTAGCTGCTATTACTATGCAGTGATCGTTTGATGATGTTATTATAACATTCCATATGTGATATAGTTTGAAACCCAGCAGTAAAAATTTTGGATGTGAAAGTACAGGCCCATGTGTGATGACTTGGATAAAGAACTCAATTTAGATAGCATGCAGAGGATGGATATTTTTGTAATAATGATTGCCATCTTATTTCAAATAATTTACTATCCAAAGTATTGCAAAAATGAAAAAATTCCTTAATAAATTGTTTGTATGTATTACCTAATACCGCTTTAAGGTTTTTTACTAGGTTTTGGTAAATGTGATAAATGCAATGCAATGAACTAGTATTTGTATATACCCATTTAAGTGGACTATCTATTGCTGAATCAGCATCTGTAATGAAAACTAATGGTTCAGCTCTAGTAGCTTTTTTTAGTACATTGAAAGATCCATTGGTAAGAATCAACTGTCTCATCATTTACCAATACTTGTGCTACTAAACGAGACCTAGTATTGTTGTCAATTATAAGAAACAAGCTAAGAGGCATCTGGTACCAATTTGTCTTAGCTGTGTTATCATTCAAAACAATATTGTGGTATATTTAGGCCAAGGGAGACTTGGCTAGATGTTATCCAAAAAAGTCGAATTAGACAATTATCATCTAGTTTAAATTCAACAATCCATCTTACTTCTTCAGACTGCTTGTTAGTAAGATAGGAAAAAAGCTGTAAAGCAACTTCTTTAAGGTTGTCTCGAGATTTAGCTTTAAAATGCTGAATAGCATTTGCAAGGTCCACATCCAAAAAAACCATATCAGGGTACTTGGCTTTTAACAGCTGTCTCTGTATAGTGATTGAAGATCTGTTTTTGGTATAGAACTCAATGTTATCTAATGCTTCCTTTCCAATTGATCTAAATTTAGTGCCAAATTTGCAAATTTCAGAATGAAGTTCATGATTGTGGGCACCAACAAATGTCGTAACTATAATACAGCTAGCATTGCTATAAAAATTTAGATTTACATGCTATATATATTCCTGGCGCTTGGATTGTTGTTTACAGTGAGTGTTTATATCAATGTTCTTTTAAGGAATATATTTTTTTCATATTCACACCCCAAAGACCTATACCTAATTATACAGTTGTTGCTTGATTCCCCGAAAGTTAGTTACCTGCCAGTTCATTTTACCAACCCCATATTCCCGACAGAATATTTTACATAGCATTTTTTGTTGACAGAATCTTTTCTCAACATACCATGTTTTCAACCTCCCCTTTTCTTGACAGAACATATTTTGAAAAGACATTTTACTGACATGACGTATTTCAGAAAGAACATTTTTCTGAAATGACATGTTTCTGACACCTTTTTCTAACAAGATCTTTTCCTGATTAGAATTCGTTTAAATAGGTAGAGTGATATATTCATGTTCATCACATCACATGATTAAGCACTCAGCCTAAATTAGGGTTATGGTTAGGGCTAAATTGGGGTTAGGTGATAGTATAATTTAGGCCGAGTTGATAGTGCTAGTAAACAAATGACGTAGTGCATGATTTCATGTGATGTGATGATCACTAGGCTTATTGTTCTTGTCAGAAGAAGTGCATTCAATAAAATTAAGTGTCAGAGAAAAGTCAAATTAGAAATATATCATGTCAGATAAATGTCTTGTCAAAAATATGAGATATCTAGGAAAGGGGGATATCGAAAACATAGCATGTCAAGGAAAGATTCTGTCAACAAAAAGTGCTGTAGGTGAAACATTCTATTGGGAATATGGGGTCAGTAAAATGAGCTGGCAGGTACTAACTTTCGGGAAATCATATCAGAATCAATTATACTATCGCATCATTCAACTCTTTTTTATAATTGCAAAGCCAAACTGTTGACTATATGCTTCAAAAAAGGAATCAACATTGTTCTAGTTCCTGAATGTATAATCAACACATAACAAAAAAAAGTTATAGAATGTTTGCTTTAAAAAAAGCTACAATTATTACTTCATTTTGCAATATTGATACTTACTATTTCAACTTCTTCAATACTAGTATTTTTGTGAAAGTTGTTATTTATTTCATCATGCAAGTTGTTATTTTACTATTTACTCTGTCATGCAAATTGTTATTTTCAATATTTACTTTGTGCAAGTTATTTTTAACATTAACTTTGTTGTACAAGTTGTTGTTTTCAACATTAACAGTTAACTTTATCGTACAAGTTATTTTCAACATTAACTACATTATGTAAGTTGTTGTTTTCAATATTAACTTCATTGTGCAAGTTGTTATTTTCAATATTAACTTCGTTATCCAAGTTGTTTTCAATATTAACCTCACTACTAGTCATAGTTTTATAAGTTTTTTTGTTTGTACCTTATTACTAGTAGCGCCAACATGTAGTTGAAGGTGGATGATAAGTATAAAACTTTGGATAAAATTCTAATTTAAGCAAGCGAAAGAAGGTAGGTTAAAGAAATCAAATGCTTTATTATATACTGCATCCAGTATAACAAATATTATTATAATGATCAATTTTATTTATACATTATACTATAATATTTCACAATATCAGAGTACGATCCAATCATACCTGTAACATTATAGTAATTAGTATAATCTGTAACAGAAAAAGCGTGTAATAGGGGGTGACAATAAGATTTATTAAATTAATAAAATAATCAAAATAATTTTATTTTTATTAATTAGATAATTTAATAATCATATTAAATTAAAAAATTAAAATCAGTAGGACTAAATCACACTACTGGTGTTCAACACCATTATGTGGTGTAACATAAAGATCAATATCAAAAAAGTAAACAAAAAAAATAAACAAAAGTTAAAGTTGATAAATGTTGAGTTAGAGTTAATAGTTAGGATTAGAGTGAGGTATAGTATATAGTAAAATTTTGCAAGGGGGTTTTTTTAAAAAAAAAGGTAGGTTCATAGACAAAAATCATTGCATGCATGTAATACATAATTGCTTGGAGTATAACTAGCTAGTATACCAGATATCAAAATTTATTGAATGATATTATTGAGAATTTGCAGCATACATTAGTGTTTGATATATAAACGAGACATGCAATACGCCCAGAAATGCAAACATAACCACGCCGGGGATTGCCGTCTGGTTTGAATCACGATGAGTAGCATCAGCTATTGGTCTTCCACACTGCATAAAGCAGGCCGGCCTCTATGATTATTATTTGAATGCATCTGAATAGCGAGCACAAGATATTAAGACTTATTAGCATGCAGCAGTAGCATACATTGTTGTGATTGATGCACTGGCTATATTCCTAAAAATAGCAACTACAATTTGTGCCAGGTATAACTGTCATTAGCATCACTCATAATAAGTATTATCAGCTAGTGTTTCCACATTGCATAAAGCAGGCCAGCTTTGATAAGAAGTTTAGCTAGCATGGAATGCAAATCTTCTACGTAGATTCTATATAATTCATATAGGTAGGAGGGTTTGGGTGCCAACTTTGCTTCTAGTGGAGATGGCTGTTGGTTCACTTATAGCGTGCACTTTCTTATACTTACCCCTGATAATGAAAGTATTGTTAGCATTCTATTGTGATTTTAAATTAGGCAGCTAATTCAGATCTACTTATCTGATTTTTATATGTGATCTCCGTATGCATGATCAGGATTAAGGTTCATCCTGACATAACTGGATTGCCGCTAGCATATCCCTGCTTAGCTATCTTTTTGATCTGTTGACTTACTATATAAGTCAACTTGAATAAAATTTTGAATTAGAAGGTATTTTTTAAAAAAAATAACAAAACAAACAAAAATTTTATGTTACATCTGATCTTTACATTACACTGCATTTAAAAAATTTAATTGGTAAAAATCATTGTGGTGTTGAGCACCAGTGGTGTAATTTAGTAAAACCATTAAAATTAATTAATTTGTATAAAAATATTTTAATTAAAGCTATTTGAAATACAAATTTTTTTGTACTAGCCTATAAATTGTATAAAAATAACAAATATTATAACTTTATTAGTATTAAATATATAATAAAAAAAATATATAAAAATAGGTTATTATTTAGGCAATCTTTGGCTTACATATTCAAAACTTCAATTATTATTATTTGAACTGTACTAATTATACTTACAACTTGTTAAATGCATAAACTACTAACCTTTTGATTTCCAAATTTTCTAAATCACACACTGTTTACTATATAAAACCCAAATATAAAAAATAGCTAATATACATCTATATATTAAAAAAAATTAGAACATTGCTACTCCAGCTATGGAATCTAACTATTATAATAAATTATTTTTTATTTTAGTGTTTATATTGTAATTATTTTAATTTGAGTTTTTATATTGTAATTATTTTTAAATCATATATACAAATAAAATGGCTTAAGTGGGAAAACCTAAGTTTATAGTACATATACAGTAAATATAGTATATATATAGTGGATATAGTATATATACAGTGAATATAGTGCAAAGTTTATGCATATAATAATAATTTAAAATATATATAATCTCCTCAACTTCAATAAATTTCAATATGAAGTTTCAAGCCTATTTTAAAATAATACTATTAAATAAAATAAATATTTATCTTTTGAATTTGACTTTAACTTTAATAAACCTTGTAAAACTTAATTTAACAGACTAAATTGATTTGTAACTTCATATTGGATTATATAACTTGAATTTTGTGTAACAAGTTTAGTTAATTCTTTTAAATTGTTCATATGATTATAGAACTTTGTATAAATTTTTATGTTATTGTTACTATTAGTTGGGAGATATCAGACCTGCTAGTTAAAGCTACTTGAATAGTAAATGAAAATAAAATAATTGTATTTGTTGATTATTGTATATAAGCTATATTGATTATTTTATTTGATTTATAGTTTATAGTGATTATTGATTACATTATTCACTATTACATATTTTCTACTTTATTATTATAAACCTATTTTAATCTTTTTACCTTAAACTATTTAATATTCCTCTAACCCAATATATATTTAAACCTATTTCAATACAATATATAAAAAATCATTTAGAAGACTTTATTATAAAAAGAAATTTACTCAAACATTGTTTAAAAATACAAGAAGTTGAATAGCATAGTGGAAGTTTATTTTGATTAGTTAGATTAAAGATATATTTGATTGGTAAAAATCTTTTTTTAATATTGTTAATTGCAATTTTTAAAGTCTTTTAATAAGTAAAAATAGTTATAATATATAAAATTTTTTTCTGTAATATGTATTATAACTACTACAATAACTTAATATATAGTTTTTCTATTTTTAAACCTACCGTTTTTTAATAACTGATGCAATAGAATACAAAAGATTGAAAAACTAAATAAAAAGTAAAAGTTTTGAAAAATCAGAAGGTATTTTAGCAACCTAAGCAATTAGTAAATGAAAGTTGTTTTAACTATATAGTTCTACTTTGATTTCTATAAATAAAAAGTATAAATATTCGAAAATAACATTCCAAACTCACTTTTTTATTATATTTAAATTATAAGTAGTTTATTAATATTTTTTATAGTAGAAGTGTTTAGAAATGTTTGTATATGTTATTTTATTCAGCAGATTGTGTTGTAAAACTTAGAGTAGAGTATTTGCTATAAAATAAATATTTTACTTATTGCAAAATGAAATAATATTGTATATATTGTGAAATATGAATAGTTATAAACCCTAATTAATATATTGTAAAGCTATAATATGCATCTTTAAAAAATATTGAGAAAGTTTTCATAAGTAAATAAAATTTCATCTGGGCATAGCCAATACTTTATCCGAAGAACGATCTACATTTTTTCTAAAGTATTTTAACAACCAATCAAAATAAACTTCCACTATGTTAAGTTGAATACAATGGTTTTTTATACATGTTAGCTAGCTACAATTTCCCCAATACATTTATCGAGTTAATTTTCTTCATTATTACTAATCTTTAATTCCCTTCAACACCAATTAAACTTTTCTTTCACGTTTTATCTATTTCAAGTCTTATACCTAAAACATTAATTTCGAAATCTGCTTTTCTAACTTTTTATTTGGCTAACAAATTTGCGATAATATATAAAGTCTTTACAATGCTTAATATTATCCAGGCATAATATTCATGTGTTACGGATGAATTAGTGTAGAATTTAGATAATAAAATATATCTATACTTTATTCTATTTTAAGATACGAATTATTTGATGTTAATTCAAAACCAACATAATTTCCATAATTAATTTTCAAATCTTTCAGCGTGGAGTTCTTGCAGAGTGCATCTGCTAATGCTTTTCCTCCTTCGGATCCAAGTTTATTACTCCGAAGGCCCAGAGAAGTCAGCGTGGAGTTCTTGCAGAGTGCATCTGCTAATGCTTTTCCTCCTTCGGATTCAAGATTATTACTCCGAAGGCCCAGAGAAGTCAGCGTGGAGTTCTTGCAGAGTGCATCTGCTAATGCTTTTCCTCCTTCGGATCCAAGATCATTATTGTTAAGGTTCAGAGAAGTCAGCGTGGAGTTCTTGCAAAGTACCTTAGTTAATTCATTTAAATTTCCTAGTCCACATTTATCATTTGAAAGATCCCAAGTTGAAGCGCTTTGTTGATCATCAGGACTATGCTGATTGTTTTTAAGAATTTCTTCAAAAAGTTCTAAAGCTTTGAGAAATTTCTTTTGTTTGAAATATTCGCGTACTTCTTTTCTCAAATCCTCAAAAGTACTTTTATCTTGTACTGAAGTATTTGAATTCATCGTGTCAGTTAAATAAAGCGGAGATGATGTTGTAATTTCAAGTGAATTTGCAATTGCAATATTGTTATAATGACTTGAGGAAATTTCGATATTCTCAGATAATGTCTTAATAGGATCGTTTCGATTTAAAGTTTCGCTAGGAATAAGTTGCTTTAAAGTATTGAGAATTACTTTTGTTTCTGGACGATTAGCAGGATCGTTGTCCCAACATTTTTTATAAAGTTCGACATATAGAGGTGGTGTGTCTTCTATAGAATCTTCTCTATTTCCCTGGAATATGTGAATAACAAGTGAATCTCTGGATTGAAAAGTTTGAAATGGAGGTTTGCCGCTTGAAATTTCCCAGAGGATTACTCCAAAACTATAGATATCAGATCTTTTATCACGTTTGTATTTGGAATCGATAAAGCACTTAGGTTCGATATACGCCGGCATTCCATGAACAATTGAGTTCGAAGTCATATACATTTCATTCATATGCTTTGATAGTCCAAAATCTGTAATTTTAGGATGTCTTTTATGAATTAAAATGTTATTTGAATGCTAAATTATTAAAATAAATAATTAAAGTACGTATTAGTAAATTAATAATAAATAAAATAATTACGTAAAATATACATAGTACTACATTTACCAAATCTCTGTGAATAATACCCTTATTATGTAAAAATAAAAGTCCAAGTGTTATTTCCTCAGCAATACGTAGTTTATTTGTCCATTGTAATCTTGTAAAATTTGTTTTTAGATATGTTCGTAAAGTTCCTTCATCAGCATATTCCAAAATCATATTATAATTCCCGTAGCTGTCTATATATTCAATTTGATAGAAATTTTGTTTAACATTATTATTTGATACTTTCGAAAATTATAAATCATTTCCTACCTTTTGTAACTCCATAAAATGTAATAACGTTTGGATGGCAAGAAACACTTCGTAATAGTTTAAGCTGATTATATTAATTATAATTATAGGAATTATTATTCCATAGTATGATGCTATTAGGATTTAGTATAATAAATTTAATACCTCATTAATAAAGTCTTTAATGATTTTTTCATCTGTGTTTGTATCAACTTTAAGACATTTAAGAGCAACCGTTAATTCGCAGTCCTTCCACTCGTATCTAAAAACATTTCCAAAACCTCCACTACCGATCTTGATAGGATTTGTAAATTTATTATATTCAACATAATCGATATGTCTTTCGTCAATAGCTTTTTCAAGCCATTCGTCTTGTACGTTTGCCATAATTTATTTTTGTATCTTTATGTACTAATCTTGTTTGAAAAGAAAAAGCGAAAGTATCCACGTACGTACGTACGTACTGCCATATTAATATGTACTACATGTATTACTGTACATGTATTACATGATACAGCATTTTAATTTCACCAAAATTAAGGTACGGCGTAAATCATGTATAGCACGTATGTATCATAGTTGGACGCATTTCAGCGCTAATAGCGCTGGATATTCAAACTTTATTAAGTGATATATAGCATACATCAGTGCGTTTGATGTATAATTGAAAGAGAAATACATCAGTGCGATTGATGTATAATTGACAGATATATATATAGCATACATCAGTGCGTTTGTGTATAATTGGCGTTAGCCGGTGGTTTCCCGCCCGCATAAATGCAGGCCGGCTGTTAGCCAGAAGCTTTGAAGACACATGATCTTGGCCGGTGGTTTCCCCCTGCATATTGCAGGCCGGCCGTAAAAGACGTTTAAGCTGCACAAAATGGCAGGATTCTACGTGGATTCCAAATGATTAGAAAATAGAATTCTGTTATTTTGGTCAGGATGCGCGTGCCTGTGCGCAGTTTGATTTGCTTTCACATTGGTAGCATAGTTGCTAGTATATCGATAGTGCTTAAAGTGCGTAGCCACTTGATTTATTCTGATGACGATCGGCATATGGGCGGATTGGACTCATTGGTGAAAATGATCTCTGTATTATCACATTGGCACATCAATCGAGTCAAATACGCCCGTTGTTACGATCGGTTGGGAGAGCTTGATTAAATTGGGCTGGTTTAGTTTGATCGTGAACAAAAGTAGATGGTTTAAAACAATAAACTAACACACATAGTTTCGGGTAATAAGGTTTATCTTTATTAAAATAAATCAATACATCGGATTAATCCAAAAGCGATTTTCCGTATATATTTATTTTGTGATAGGTTGTTCTATAAGTTTTTGATGCCCATGCCTTATTTGGTCTAAATAACTAGTGATTTATTTAATCCGTCAAGTGAATCTTTCATGCGGTAGGTCTAGTGATATGATGTCTGAATTTTTTTATTTTTAATTTTTTTTTATTTTTTTTTTAGCGTACAATACGTACAGTACGTATAGTTGTATAGTGTGTATGGTATGTGAAATATGTATAGTACGCATATGATATATAAACTATCTACATGCAAAATTTTGCGAGGAATAAATTTGCTTAGAAAATAAAGGCAGTTTCATAAGGGAAAATTTAATTATGAATAGTTTTACGATTTGTTTTAGAATATTCTAAAGAATTTTTTGCGTATTGTACTATACGCGGCACATCACTAGGTAGGTCTCCGCATCTGTGCAATGTCTGAACTTAATTTCTCGTTATTTGTTTAAATCTGTAGATTTATTCTTCGTGTTTATTCATCATGCAATAAACCGCACCGCATTGGCTTAATACCCTGGATAATTTCGTTTAATTTCCAATGGTTATTTAAATGTGCAAGTGATTCCCTATATTTCTTCATCTTGTGATAAGTCATTAGCAGCTTTCGTTTGATTCTGTAATCTAGTTACTTCTGCAAGTGGCTCGTTAATGTCTGTGTGTCTTCCTGTTCGATTTATAAAGTTTCATTTAAGTGTGTCTTCCTGTTCGATTTATAATGTTTCATTTAAATTTGTGACTGCTTGATTTCTATGCCTGTTCGTCAAGTAATAAGATACTCGTCGTATAGTATTTGGAGTAAGGAGCATGCAAATTGACATCGACATGCTAAGAATTGAAGAAGGGTTCAGATTGGAGGTTCATTGAGTCTGTATTGGGCGATCGATAATGGTTGATACTAATAGGGTTTGGTACAGGGGTACCGTGACTAACGATTACCATAGTGATGGAGTTCAATAAATTAATGCGGGTTGCAATTAGTAGAGAGATGTAAGGCACTTGTAAGCATTGTACACGTGAGCATGTAAGTAAATAGTAATGCAATATAATTATGCAATATGTAATTATTTAATAATAGAAATATCAGACGCGAGGGGAATAAGGCTCCAGGTCATAAATAAATAATGAATTGTTCCATGTACGAGCCAATGCCGATACATCTTTTAACTTATTTAGATCTGCAATAACTTCTTGTATTTGTTCATCATGCAAAAGTTGTTTCATGGGTTCCCAATGTCCCTGCATTATTGGGTTCGATTTCATTGATTCTTTTTTTTTTTTACTCATCATGCGATAGGTTCTATGACAACTGAGTACAGATGCAGCCTTAGGTTTAACTCCTAACGACTTATTCCGATCTGTGATTTTCCAAGCTATTCCTTGGCACCTCACTGCAAATACATCATTAGATGTGACTTCTAATAACTTATTTAAATCTGCAAGTAATCGATTGTTTCTATTCATTATGTGACTAGTTTCGCCGCATTGACTTAATGCCAGTCCATTTTTTTGGTTTAACCTCTAACGATTTGCAAGAAATTCGTCACATCTGTGTATTCATTATGAGACAAGTTCCGCTACACTGATTTTAAGGTAATGCATTATTTGGTTCGATTTCTATGATTTAAATTTGCAAATGTTTTATTCATCATGGGTATATTGTCCGCTCGCGCATAATCTGACTTAATCTTAATGACTCGTTTAATCTGCACGTGATCCTTCATGAGTAATGTATAGGAGTAAAATTGATTTAGACAGAAACACGTGATTATGATGATCTTGCCAAAATCTCGTGATCGATCTGGTTCCTATTGATCGAATGAATTATACTAATTGAGGAAGGACATTAATGCAAGATCGATGATTCTTTGATGTAGCATGATTCTGATAGCCCTAGCCTTGCCAACTCGTACTGCTGTTATGACGTAATTTTTTTTTTTATATTATTGTTTTATTGTCATTATTACTAGTATTATTCCATTATTTTCTATTTTGGGTATAGTATAGGAATAATCATCATGGCGTAGAGGAACCCTAGATTCCCTAAGGGAGTTAAAGAATCTCAGTGGGAATTAATGGCTCCTGGAGAAAGGTAAAGACTCTCAGTAGGAGCTTAAGACTTCAGTTTAAATTCACAAATATCTAAAGAGGGAATTTCAGCTTTAGAACAATATGATAAGTTTCTAGAAAGATAAATGGAAGGCTCCTTGAGGTCCTTGATAATACACAAATTCCCGACACCTCATATATTACGATGCCTGTCTCTGTCATCTTCCCAGCAAGGCCCAGTCTGAAAGGAGAACCAATGTAACTGTTGTTCTTGGATTATGTTGCACTTTCCAAATGAAATGGATAGTTATGTGAACACAGATAAGAAAGAGAAAACACAGCACATTGACTCCTTCTAAAGGGTGGTCTAGGAAATGAAAGATGAGAAGAAAAGAACCAAATATGATAAACAAAAACCCATTTGTGAATAAAATTTAATAATTGAATTTTGATAGTTGATTTCATTAATATAATAATAAAGATGCCTAATTTTTATTTTAAGTACTATGCATATTTTACTGGATTTTATTTTTATTAAGCATTTGAAGATATCTTAATCCAAAAGCAGGTGAATGTTTTATGTTCATTCATTTTTTAAATGTTGGTGTTAATTATGTAATTTTGTAATTATGATAGTTATATATGCATATATGAATGCTAAGGTCAGATCAGTGTAAATTATTATTGTAATATGATAGTAAGCTTACTAGTGCATCCCGCTCCTAATTTTTAGCAAAACTACGTTGTGCAGCTACTTTATTAACTAGCTGTTATTATAATAATCTCCAATTCAATATTTAATTCATTTATAATTTTCTGATAATCTAAATCAATGTACCCATATTTTTACAATTCATTTTTATTTGTTGGAAATGACCACACTCCTATGCTAATTTTTCATGCAATTCTTAGAAGAACCAACACAATAGATTGTTGAGTACAGTTTTATAATATCTGTGAAACCTCATATTTACTTTTTGCCACATTCGCATTTCACACCATTCCAATTTTCACTCCATCAAACAATAATATCATCATCAGCTTTATGGCATGGGTTTGCTTTTAATGTTTATCATATTCATTATATACTCTTCTAAGACCTAACAGCTGGTGGCGCTATGACGCATTTTTGTATTATCATTTTTTACATCAAAAACCTGAAAGTGTACAGTCGAGTTTTTCTATTACTTCTTTATAAAAATACTGTCGAAACAGATATATCTATCTATTCTCTTCAGATGCCTCTTCAATTGCCTTGAATTCAACATTTTTATCTTTATCTAAATAACTTTTAATGTACAACATAACTGAATTCGTCTTTAAAGATCTTATTATATATTTTTGTGGAATATAAAGGTAACTTCCATCACCCATTTTTTTAAACCAATGTTCAATTTTGTCTTTTGGATTCCAGAAGGTTAAGAGCATTTTCAAATTTATATTCTTTAACTTCCTCAGCAAGCTATTTGATTCGTGCGTAAGTGATACTATTTATTCAATTGATTATAAGTACTGACCATTTTTTCTTCATTAACATTTTTTACAGCCTTCATTATTTTATTAAATAAATACTCTGCAGCTAAAGCTCCAATAGAAGCAAATGAAAAGCCGTACTGAAGCAGATAGATTATAAAGTTTTATATTTATTTTTCCTTTTTTTAAATATCATAAGTGAATTATTTGTCTCATTCCACTTATGCTGAGCTATTGCCATTTCTTTGTAAAAGCTTTTTAAGGCTTCTACGTGAGTAGTCCATTTAGATTGCTTAAGGTCTATATCTACAAAAATATTTATTGTAGTGTTCACTTTGCTTTTTAGTTTTGTTACCATTCCGTTCTCAAAGTAATCAGTACCTTTCTCTTTCATTATTTTTCAGCTAACCCCCAGAGTTTATTATTAATATTTCTCAATTTCGGTACTTTGTTTATTGGAAGAAATTGACTGTTTCCATGCATCAGCATTAGATTGTATTATTTGTACTTAGTTGATTAATATCATCAATATCATATATGAATTGTTGGTGAACAATTAATACATGTATATATTTTTCTTCCATTTCTTGTGTATTTCTTGTTTTGATTGGTAATATATTGGTTTACAGTTTGCAATTTTTCAACAAATTGTTCCAAATTTCTCAAAAATGTTCACGCACTCTTCTTTATCAAATTGCCCAGATGGCTGCTGTTTCAAATTTTCTTTTAAACTTTTTATAATCTAATTCATGAACTCTGTAGCACAACCAGTCTGAATAGTCTGAATAATAATATCATCAAGAATTTGAATTAGTTGTCTTTTGTCTTTTGTATCCTGACATGTACATTTAATGTACTGAGTAATCATCTCTAAAACATCTATTCTACCTTCTTTATTTTCTAAATCCCTATAACAAATTGCTGCACGGAATGATACAGCAAGGCACGAAAAGTTTGGATATGGAATCACACAAACCTGCACGTAAATCTATATGAAACAATATATGTTTACAGCACATAATAAGGCGCCAATTCTGTGCAACAGTGCATGTTCTAATGTGCAATTTTATGTGTCCGATGAACTTTTTATTTGAATTCTACGATCTGTAGAATTCAAAAAAATAAAAATGTCTAATGAATTTGGCTTGATAGTTTCAAAATATCTTTGCTCAAGTTTTTAAAAAACTCTAAACTTCTACAGTATTAAAATAGAAGTTATGCCAAAATTTCTCAGATTTCAAATTCGTTGAATTTATTTTAATTTTATGAATCTGTAGAATTCAAAAAAATTTTTTTTTTATCAAATTTGACATGGTGGTTATCAAGAAAATTCTCCTAGATCATGTCAGTGGTAAAAAATTGGCTTCAAAAAAATGATTAAGCCAACTAAACTGAAAAAAATTATTACCGTATTTTTGCGAAATAACGTGAAGGGGCGTTATTTTGAAATTTGGCCCAAATTAAGCGTAATTTAGGCCAAAATACGAAATTACCCCTTTGCGTTATTGCGTGAAAATACAGTATGAATTTATATAGTCATAATTACCAAAAACATAGAACAAATGTGAAGATTCGTATACTTATTTATAATTTAATTTTTAACAGAAAAGCAAGTTCTTTTTATTGTATTATATAACATTGTTAATTTTCAATACAAATTATATATTTACAAGAACTTGTACATTGATATCATATTTAAAATAGACCTTTATCATCCCATTGAATTGTAAAATCACGCATAGCTAGATTGTCTATCCAATCATTTTCTGGGTTGTTGCTTGTAGCTTCTGGTGGAAACTTTGGTAGAGATTTACTCTCGATCTTCTTAGTTTTAGGATCGATTGGTGGCTTGGTGAATGTCTAACGAAAAATTATTATTTATTTTGTATAAATACTAAATATAAATATGCATGTATATCATACGGATTCAAATTATACATACCAAATTCAAAGAATGACCAGCATAGGGACGATCAAATGGATAGCCCTAATTAAATAAATAATATCAATTATTATATTATCAAATTAATTTACTAAGAATAGAATTATAGATTTAAACTTACCATATCACGAGTATCAGGATATTTGACAGGTCTATTGCTCACAAACTTTCTACCGCATAAACTTATACTACCTTCTTCAGTACTATCAGAAACCTTATCAATACTCCAATCTGAGATAAATACCAACAATTTAAATTTCATTCCATCCTTAGTTCCACATGGAAGTAAAAGATGATATGGCCAACCACAACCACAATAATCTAAATTACATGATATTTAAGGTATTTTTTTTAGAAGCTAATTTCGTAAAAAAAATAAATAAATACTATGAGTTATAAATTAAAAATTACCATTTGGAAAGTCATCGCCAGGAGTGTCATCAAAGTCTTTCTTTTCTTTCTGAGCGGGTTTTCGAATAACAGAAGAGAGTTCACAGGCACGAGAGATGATTGTTTCTCCTGTTGCATTAAGTCTATATTTAAATTTATCTATTTCTATCCATTGTTTACGGTCGTGTGCCAAAATTTCTGGGACAATAAATACTCTGAATGTAACATCTTTTTCCTAGCACCAATAAACAAAAAAGTAAAGAATTTTAATCAATGCAATTATATATAAACATTTTATAAATAGATAAATAATCAAATATATAGATGTATATACAGTACCTCAGAAATTGGTACAAGCTTCTGGGTTGAAGGATCAAATCTATTCCTTTTAGTGTTATTTTTCATCCTGAAAAAATAATAAAATTCTCTAGAATAAAAATGTTGAATCTCAAGATCTTTATCTTTATCTGGAGTTTTAAGTTTTCGAGGCACTATTTTAGTTTGTAATATATCTGTAGATGGAAAATTTGGGTTTCCAAAGTTTGTTTCACCATATTTTTGCCATCTATCATGTATGCCATCTGGACAAACCCTCTCAAGTTGATCTTTAAAAGCAAGAAGAATATCACAAGATTTAATGGTAATAGCTGGAGCATCATTAAAAGTACAAGGTTTTAAAACTTCCATTCCACGATTAAATGTTTCATCCACCAAACGATGCCATCTAAAAAATGCAGGATCTTTAGGAGTGATAGAGACATTTAAAATAAGGCCTTTTGGTGCATGGCTTTCGATAGTTTGATTTTGTTTAATTTTATTGATAACTTCTTTGTTACCTATATAAATTTGGGAAAAAAGATTTGATCATAAAATAATTTAATTATACATTAGATATATAAAATAAATATAGAATAAATATTAAATATAAAATAAATATAAAATAAATAATATTAACTCACCAACAATGTTGCCAATAGTTATATGACCTTGTATGTGAAGCATACCATACTTGTTTTTCCACTCTTGATCTTCATCTTTATCATGATTAAACTGATCAGGGTTGATAGTACGTCCAAGTTTGTCAGGATCATTCTAAGTTTTCATAATATATATATAAAGTTATTTTTATTAGAATAAATAAATAAATAAATACCCTTTTTTTTACATATGTAAAAGACTCCATCATCAATTGATTTGTTGATTGCTGCAAGCCAAGTATCAATATTTTTAATATCATCCTCTGCCTTTTGCCAAGCCTTAATCTCATCTTTCTATTTTCCTTTTCTAATGCAGACAGCTCATCAATCTCTTTACTATTCTTCTCTACTATTTTAGAATATGGTAATCGATAATCATATTTGTCTTGTAAATCATTAATTTTAGATTCTTTGTTATATCTCAATAAATATTTATTTGGTAAATATCCTTCAGGAATCGGTTCTTTATAGTCTCTTAGAGGAACAACAGGGTCAAGACCAATAGCGACTCTTTCAGCATCATATCTATGGTATGTTAATACGTATATAGATACCAAAAAAAAATTTTTTTTTTTTTTAGAAAATTAATTATTACAAATAATAATCAAATTTAATAATAATAAAAACATAAAATAAATAAAGTTTTATATAACTTATGATTATATTACCTTGCTAACATTTGTTTATGCATCCAAATGAACAATTCACCTTAACGATCTTTAGTATATGCGAAAAAATCGTTGGGATATTTAGAATCTGCAATTCCATTATTAACTTACCAGTTATAATCCAAAATAGTTTTATTATAAAAACATAGAGAAAAATGATATTGATATTATAAAAAAATTTAAAGTATTGAGTTTGATAATTATATAGATAGCGTGCTAATGGTGATGATGTTCGCTGATGGCAGGATCTTTATGCCACCAATCCTAATAAAAAATAATCGATAATTAGGCAAAAAAGACTGTGTAATAAATGAAGTTAAAGGAGAAACAATGACCATTCTTGATTCCGGTCTGCCCAAAGGTAGGGATCTACCATGTAATAGAATTACATAAGAGAGTCTATTCAAAGATGGAGTCTTGAGATCCAAGAAAACAGCAGCGGGATGATTGTTTATGAAAACGTTGAAAGCATTTTTAATCAAAGCTGGATCATAACAATCGACTTGATTAAGGTGCCAATGTACTCTCTTAATTACTTCAAGTATAAGTGGAACTAATTCATTAACTTTGGCTTTAAAATCAGGATCTTCGAAAGTTTTAGTATCTTTAGGAATATTATCAAGATTGTCAGCAGCGTTAGCAAGAATATCACTATACTCTTTGCCAATTTCTGTTACTGTTTGTTGTAGTTTCAAGTCAAACTATAAATAAAAAAAATGAGATGAGAATTAAATCATAAAAAATTGAAATATTCACAGTAAAACTTACGTAATTCCAACGTGGAGGTGCTTTTTTGTTGTCCTGAAATTGTTTACGATCTGTGAGAAGTGCATTGATGCTTTTTTGAAGTTCGTTAACTTTTTTATATTCTTCAATTAATTCTTTTTTTTTCCAGCCATTGCGTTGCTAGCTTTACTAATAAACTCTCAACAAGAGCATATTTATATTAGAGCTCTTACCCGGTCTGAAACTAGTGACCCGGGTTAGATAAAAAGTTGACACATGACCCATCGGGTCAACTTGACCCGGGTCATAGCTCTAATTTATATATGTTAAGTTCATTTGATTCTTATTACAAATCAAATTCTCTAAATGATGATGATATCTTAAACCAAAATTTATATATATATTTTATTCATGATAATATATTTTATCTTGTGATTATTGTTTCTTTGAGCCATTGTATGTTTTTATGTAAAATTTTATATCATTAAGAGTGGCTGTAGATTTATTAGTTTCCCGCACCAATCCAAGGAATTTTAAATTCATTAAAGGTATTTGTAAGAAGTAATATATAAAATAGCAACAAAATGCAAGAATTAAAAAAATAATACGTCAAAAAGAAAATTAATTATTCATAAATAACAACTTTTTTTTTATTCGAAGTAATGTTTAATGATTAATGATTTTAGGTTTCACCATGATTAATTGTTAATCTAATTTTAGAGTCACTAACTTAAAAAATTTCCACTTTATGATTAGTTCATTCCAAACTAGGTTAAAGAGAATAAGATACAATGTGTGCAGCCAATCAAAAATGTAATATCATAGATAAAAAATTTTGAGTTAGTATTGTTCAAGTTACAACCGATTTTAGATTGTTACAAACTATTTCTTTTAATGGTTTTTTCTTTTACGATTTTTTCGTTATAAATTTGATTAGATAACGAAATTTTTCTCTTACATTAGGGCTTTTTTTGATTTTGATAATTTAAAATGATGGGTTAGTTACGTATTGTGTAAGTACGTATGTTAGTAAGGCAATTTGGCAATGAAATTTTACTATCTCCTTATAAAGATTTTATTCTAACGACAAAATTTGGTTAATAGAATAGTAATTTACAAGCATATATAATAATTGTTTGATGCATTCTAGCCAAATAATGCTGAATATTAACCTTTATCGCTGTTTGCAAAATGATCAAATTTTGCAGCTTACATGTGCAATTACTTGATTGTCGTTCGATTGTATGATTGTAAATAATTTATCAATGAAAAATTCAATGCAAATAAATTTTATAATTTATAATTTCTTTATATGATATTCTCAAAATAACATCTATATTCTCAAACAAAAATAACTTCACACAATCGCGCAATCGGACAACAATCAGGTGATTGTATATGTAAGCTGAAGATTTGCAACATTTGATCAGATGCAAGCAGAGATAAATTGCTTTGAGGAAATAAACAGCATATATCAGTGCAATTGATGCATAATTGAACTAGTAATTTGTAGCATCAGCTGGTTTGTATAAAGCAGACCAGCTATTAGTTATAATTTTTGCAGTATAATTAGTGATGCATGACCTCAGTCGGTGGTTTCCCACTTGTAATGCAGGCCGGCTGTTAAGTATAAAAATGGCAAGATTTACTGTATTGAAGGGCTGTCCCGCTGATATCTATTTAAATCCACCTGCATTGTTGTACCTTGGCAGATATTTATACTCACGCCATAACTCCTAAATTAAATTTCCACTTAACTTTTTCCTTGTATATACTAGGCCCTATAAAAAATTTTTAGTCGTTATTATATTCTGAATTTAATTAGATATTTTTGTATCTGCCTATGTGCTGGGAGTTTTTTAATTTTAGCGTTGCCATCTTAAAACATTTATTATCCAATCAAATTTTGTGTTTAGTTATAACATAGTAATTATGTTTGTTATAGAAGCACGTGTAGTAAGTTTAATTGTTTAAATAGAATTTAAGCTTCGGTTTATTATGCATATATGTAAACAGAATAAAATGGTTAGTGATTAGGTAAAATGGATATTTTCCCTATAGTTTTGGGTTAGCATATTTCAATGCATTTGTTTTAGCTTGGTCTATTTTATTCCAATTTGGGAGTTTTGTAATTATAGGATAGCAATAGAATTTTTTTTTAAATCATAGTTTGCAGGACAAATTCAGTCGAATGACTTAAGGTGAATTAAATGAGAGAATGGATAAAGTACGTCTATATAGCGATGGTAATATATCTCAAAGCATTGGGATTAATTAGTTATCATGGGTTATACAGTTTCTTACTGCAAGATAATGCAAACTTACATTTTCGCTTGGCGTTTGTAATACCCTTATACAGTACTCTTTAGTACACAATATCGTTTCTTTATTCATGCTAAAATTCGACTACATATTTGTGTGACCCTTGTTATTTTTTACTCTCTTTACTATTGTATCTTGCAATACCAGGAGCGGAGTGCAACGAAGTGCATGGTTAAGTAGGAAGTGAAAGGGTGTATCCAAATTCGAGGATCTGATTGGATGACAAATTCATGTGATTTATTTATAGTACTGTATTAGGGTGTTGTGTATTTTAAAATGGCTTATCATTTGTCATTAACCGATTGATTACAGCCCTGATTACTGTAGGTAAGCGAATATTGTATAAAAGACTAGCTTTCAAATCACTTAAGATAGTTTGATACCTTTTATTTACAAGCCAGTACGTCTAATTCATTTTTTTTCGTCCTTTTTTCATCTTTACTAAAAATGGTTTAGTATATTTCTGTAATTTAGGAAGATTCTGTAAATTGATTTAGTTCTCGCAGTTTACAACAGGAATTGACTAAATAAAGCGTGGCTTAGAGAGTTTGCTGTCACAATATATTTGTTATTGTCCGTCGCTACGCTCCGGACACTCAATTTTTACGCACTATTTGATACAAAAGTTGCGTTTTTGATGCATTTTGATCATGAAAAATTTTTTTTTGATGCATCCCCTAATTTATTATATACAAATATGTCAATAACGTAATTTGGAAATTTTTTGTCTGTCCTGGCGCGTGACGCGTGATTGCATGCCTGTTTTGAACAACAAAACTGGTATTGATTAAAATACGGTAATAAGACATTCTTATAATTGGCTGATTTAAATTAATTTCCCGGGTACCTTATTTATACACTTTAGAGTAACAAACTTATTAAATAATTAACTGCGCGACGTTGTCATGCAAAACCATATAGGAGGACTTTCACGTGATTGGAATTTATATAGTTTAGAGTACTTTTACCCCCTAACATACAGTATTAATACTAAATAGTTTATAAAATTTTATAAGTACCAAAATTATAGTTAAATTAGTTAAATTATAAGAAGCAATTAAGTAACTTTATATAGTATAATTTATGCTCCGGACTTACAGTACATCGGTTCTCGATTCCTAGTGTATTGTTAAGATCGTACATATGTGATTGATAATATTTTCCAATATATTAGATAAATGGCACTTGCTAAATAAGGTAATAATAGTGTATGTTTATCGCCACACAAATATGGTAATAAATTTGAGCGAAGGAATTTCTTAATACGTAAACAATATCTCGCCAGTTCTCTTCAAAAATACCTTAATTTGATCTGCTTAAATCTCTCCGCTAAAGCTTGTTGAGAAATAATATTTGTATTGTATGATAAAATTTTGTGATTTCTTCAAAATCTTGAGAATAATGATATTTTGTACGATCTTGTTCTAATAATATCTGTTAAGATCTGCTTGCTAAATTAGGTAATCTAACTGTGGATTTATTGCCACACAAATAAGGTAATATTTTGAGCGAAGAATTTCTTAATACGTAAAATTTGTACCTCGGGTAAATTAATGAAAATCGCTTAATTGACAATTCGTGAAAGAAGGAGAATTTGTATTAATAAAATACATAACACTTAATATAGATTACATATAAAATACAAAAATCAGCATTCCTGACTATGTAAAGTTAATTTTTTATTAAGTTAACATCTTGTAGACTTCTAATAAAACTTGTAGAACTAATTTTTGTGATTCTAATGATAGCTAGTTTGGTAAAATTAGTTGGGTAAATAAAAGGTTACAAGCAATTAAAATTCAAAAAATTTTATAAAACTATAGGAATCATGATTCCTGTATTAACATATTTTATTATGTTTTATTATAAAAATCTCCCCCGGTTAAAATTCTCCTTCTATCGCGAATTGTCAATTAAATTTAATAAAACATAGATTGAACAGACCAAATCAAGTGAAGCGAGTAAAGTGAATTTAGTAAAAAAAATAATACCTATATTTTTATACCTTCAAAACATTAACTTAGTTTTAGCTTTCGAAATGTCAGATCCAGTAGTTATACCCTTTTTAAAATCAAAGCCTTTATAAATAAGAAATAGTAAACATCTCTTCTCTCGTGATTTCATATTATTAGTATTATCGTCTTTAATAAATATAAAAGAGAAAAAGTATCAATTAGTCAACCAGACCCTTTTTATATAAAGTAACAACTGATAAAGCTTTGATCAATTTCATCATTACTACCATTGTTATACCTCTACATCAATCAATTGAAATTACCATGATCGTATTTAGGTGCCCTACACTTTGCAGCATACTTAATATAAAGACTATAGAAAAGCGTTAGTATTGAATTTAATTAATATATACAAGTGTCAAAAAGTTAAAAAATATCTGAACTCCTGTATCATTCTTATAATTCCAAGCTCTAGAAACACTGATCAAATCTCCTATGCCTTAATCTTAAGCATTTTTTTCTATTATATCCAAGTTTGCCTAATTATAATTCTGACCTAAATTTTAAACCACTTAATATCCAGATGCTTCCCCGTTCCTGATTTTGCATGATAACATCACGCAGCTATCTTATTAATTAGCACTTAGAAGAAATTGTTGGCATTTGGTGTTATGTTTTATGCTTGATTAATTTTCCAGTAATTTGTATTGTACATTCAAACCTCTCTATAATAATTATTAATTGATATCATATCAGATATATATCGATTAATATCTATATCAGATATATATCGATTACTATTACTATTGATAGAAATCAGCAGGGGTATTTAGTATCGATATATAACTTACTTGGTTAGTAATTGATATATATCTATATATAAAATTTGCTGATAAAATTGTGATTATATTCACATAATCATGCTTTTTGCAAATTTTTAAACATTTTACAGGTTTTCACAAGTTTTTACAATTTAATATAAAATTTTATTTTTTTTTATTATTATTATATAATATTTTAAATTATTAAATATACAAAATTCGAAGTTTTCACAATTTAATATAAAATTTTATTTTTTTTATTTATTATTATTATATATTATATTTTAACTATTATATATTTTTTAAATATTATTATAAAAAAACAAAAAAAATAAACCCAAATAAAATGAAAACAAATAAATAAATAAATGAAAACAAAAAAATAAACTATTAAGGTGGATATGGGTATTATGGTGCAGCTAAGTATTTTAGCTAATAATGCATTATATATCAATCAGAATTAAATAATTTTAGTACCATTTGATTCGTCTCATCAAGATGAATCGAATGGTACCAAAACCATCCAATTTCAATCACCAGGTTATAAGTATCATAATTTAAAAAATACAAATTAAAAGATAAATTATAACGCAGCTACCAATTATGGTCAAAACTATTTTTATGATCAATTGAGAACTATTACAGTCAAACCTCCCTAAGTGCACCCTCCCTAAGTGCACACCCTCCTTAAGTGCACACCTTAGCCCGGTCCCAAGCTTGGGACTTAATGATAAGTGCACATCCTCCAACCTCTGCACATGCATAGATTTTGTGGTCCCAGACTTATATATGCACCTCCATAAATGCACGCATGTGATTTTTGACCAATTAAAATAATGGATGACCACATGATTTTAATACTATTTTATCATATCCGCGGATTTTTGGAATTTATTATTAAAAATTCCAAAAATATTAACAGCGAATAACTTTTGTTCCACTGGTCCATTTTTGATGAAATCAACTACCAAAATGTTCACATTGATGAGACGATTCTAATGAACCCAAAATCGTTAAAATCCAATCACTGGATCCAGAGATCGTTAATGATTTGTATCACTTCGAGTATTTTAAGGATTGAAAAAAACCAATCTTTAAATATCTGAGTGACACAAATCGTTAACGATCTCTGGTTCAAGTGATTGGATTTTAGCGATTTTGGATTCATTAGAACCGTCTCATCAATGTGAACATTTTGGTGGTTGCTTCATAAAAAACGGACCAGTGGAACAAAACTTATTTACTGTTAAATATTTTGGATTATTTTTTATATATTTCTATAAATGCACACCTCTATAAATGCACACTTATACCCGGTCCTAATGGCGTGCACTTAGGGAGGTCTGACTGTAATTAGAATTGAATAATTTTGATACCATTTGACTCGTCACATTGAGATGAATCGAATGGTACCAAAATCATGTAATTTTGACTGACTACTTGATATATCATAATTCTAAAATTATTATAAAATAATAAATAATTCTTGGTAGACCAGTCCGTTTTTGATAATTTTACTACCAAAATTTCTGCCTTGAAAAGGTGATTCCAATAAGCCCAAACTTGCTAAAATCCAATTACAGGATCATGGATCACTAAGCTTTTTGATGAAATTTTGATTAGTTAAACCTATCTATTTTTATTAAAATAATAATAAAATCTTAACAATCCTATGATCCAGTGATTGGATTTTAGCGGGTTTGGGCTTGTTGGAATTGCTTTTCAAGGCAGACATTTTGGTGGCAAAATCATTGAAAATGGACTGTTTCACCAAGAGTTATTCATTATTTTATGTTAATTTTAAAATTTGCTTTGCGTAATTTATTTTGGTTAAATTATAATATCTTGGGAAGTATCATTTGGTATCACATAATTTTGGTGCCATTTGATTCGTCTCGATGAGATGGGTTAAATGGTGCCAAAATTACATGATTCTGATTGATAGTCATAAGATATTGCTGTACACTGCAATACTTCTATCACCATAATACCCTTATCTACTTTAAATATCACTTTAATGGTAATATCTTATGATCCATAGGTCAGAATCTGCCAATTTTGGCACCAATCGATTTGTCTTACTGAGATGAATCGATTGGTACCAAAATTATAGAATTCTGATTGGCAGATCATAAGATATCAGTGCGGCATAATTGGTAGTGCACCATAATACTTATATCCACCTTATATACCTTATATTTGCTCATATTCACTTATATTTACTTATATTCACTCATATTCACTACTTCTTGCAAAATGCTGAAAAACTTAGAATTGGTGTTCTTGTAAAGTGCTAAAAAAGTCAGGTTGTTTTCTTGCAAAGATCTGAAAGAAGTAAGGAATAAATAAAATAAAATAAAATAAACATAAGTGAAAAAAACAATCAAAAACAAAAACAAACCTGAAAAAATAATAAAAAAAACAAAAACAAAAAACTATTATATTTGCTTATATTTGATTATATTCGTTCATATTTGTGACTTCTTGCAAAGTGCTAAAGACATTAGAATTGGTCTTCTTGTAAAGTGCTGGAAAAGTCAAATCATTTTTTGCAAAGTTCTGAAAAAGTAAGGGATAAATAAAATAAAATAAAATTAAAAAAAATAAGTAAAAAAAAAGAAAAACAAAACCAAAAATGTAAGCAAACTAAATAAAAAAATAAAAGAAGCCTCAAATCTCTATTTTTCTAAAGTAAGAGTTCATGATCTTGCAATTCAGAAATTGTTAAAGGTTTTTGCAAAGTGCTAGAATAAAATAAATTAATAAAAATATAACAAAAAAACAAAAACAAATAACATGAAACAAAAAATAAATAAAGCGAGACCTTGCAAAAACTTGCGAAAACTTGTGTTCTTGAAAATTAGAAATTGCTAAGAAAATTAGTTGTGTGTTCTTGCAAAGTATCAAAAGGCTGAGTAGGCTTGTGCAAAGTTGCGAAAAGTTATTGGATTTCTTGCAAAGTGCCAGTGGTAAAGTATAGAAATAAAATAAAAAAAATTAAAAAATAAAAAAAATTAAAAAAATAAAAAACAAAACAAAACTAAAAAAATAAAATGAAACCAAAAAAAACAAAAGGAAAATGAGAAAAATGAAAAAATAATGTAAAATTGATAGAAGATTTAAATTATAACCAAAAAAAATAAACAAAGATCTAATCTAATCTTGTAGTACAACTATCAAAAATCATCAAAACATTTTAAAAATATTAATCAAATGTGTCCTTTTACTGATCTAGCTTGATTTCCCAGTCCTAAAGTATTTCAAAAGTATTCAAAATATTAAAAAGAAAAAAGAAAGAGAAAAAAAAAGAAAGAAAGGGAGAGGGGTAAAAGGAAAAAGGTGATAAAAATCATGCAAAATAACTTTTTTTTTAAGTTTTTTTTTTACCTGGTGATCCAGATTAAAATTTCCATAACGGATCAAAACACTATGTAATCATTAAAGATCTGTTAATCATTATATATCATTTCAAATAATTACAATTATAATAGATTTATAGATATATAACAATTTAATAAAAAATGATATATATTGATTTTTAACTAGTTAATCGATATATATCATTATAAAATGATTAACTATTATATATTGATTAATGTCTGTATATAAAATTTGCTGATATTATATAATCACATCCCTATATAAGCACCTAATTTTGTTAAATAAACTACTATAAATATAAAGAAAAATCTTTATATAAGCACTATCTCTTTATAGGCACATTTTAAAAAATTACTATGCTCTCAACTGTGTGACTATAGAAAGGGATGACTATATTAATATTTAATTTTGGTAATTGATTTTTATCAAATTTACTTTGTTTGGTAATTTTGTGTTTTACAAATTTCAATATTGTAGAAGATACTCTATTTAGCATAAGTTATAAACTGTGGATCTCAGTGCTGCATGAGCAAAATTATGCATAAAATTTTTCACTTACCAGACAGCAGTCATATTTATAAACAATTAAAAAAGAAAAACTATTATTTAAAAATTGCACAAAAAAAATATGTATATTGCATACAATGATTACTAAAACAGGGAATAATCAACTTTTTTTTTTAAAAAAACTAATTGTTGACTCTGTAATTGTGGCATAACATGAAATTTTTATTTATTTATTGGTATGTGCTATATTTAAATTTTTTGAATAGTTTACTTGAATTGGCACTTCTTATTTTATTGATTAAAATTTTAAATAAAGTTCTCTTAATTAGAAAAGAAATTGGCACTATGAAATTACTAAAAGAATAAAAAATAGTAATCTAAATAAAATTTGATATATTGCAGCACATATCACTAATTATGACTAATCATTCCTCAATTAGATATCAATTTGCATTTAAGCAAAACTCTATTTATACACAGTAACATTTTGATCTAATTTTTAACAATCATATTTTGCACTTTACTTAACTTAGTGAATTTGCAAACTTCTATTGAAGACAAATTAAATCTTTAACAATCATTCTATTTAATTATTATGTATTCTTTTCTAATTTTTTCATAAAACTGATCTACAATATAAGTGCAAATTTACTTTCATTTAGTCTGACATAAAAACTTCATTGATACTAAATCATTATATAATTATAACAATGCCAACCAATACAATAATACTTAACAATTATCTAACAAAAGCAATTTACTTTATAATTACATGCATTTCGATATCTATTTCATATAATAAACCTCTAACAAAATTTAGAAATTACTGAATTTTTTATATAGAATATCTACTTTTTTTGAACATTTTTAAAAGATATTTTGGTTGTATTTGTTTTAATACATTTTTTATATATTTTTTATATAATAATTCTTATTAAAAACTTTTTATGTTTATATCCTATATAAACATTATAATGAAAACAGTATAAATACAAACTACTATTAAAAAAAAACTGACTTTGTTCTGAATATTCTTGACAATTTAAAAATAAAAAATTATTATAAGGTTTATTACTATACTTAAAACTACAAAACCTTATTACAACTCATTTTATCAACTTATTTAAATTTATTAGTTAGATGATCAAATTCAAGTAGACTGCTTTTTTAACCTATATTAACAATAAATGTTACAAAAAAATGCAAACAAACAAAAGTTTGTCCGATGCAATTCCTTATCCTTTTCCTGCTTGTCTTATAAAAATCAGGTTTACTAAAATGCATCTATAGTGTAAAACACTATATTACACAAAATATTAGAATAGTTGATCAAAATTTAAGATCAGATATAGTGAATTGACTCAACAAAAAAATTATTGATCAATGATTGATTAAAAAAAATTTTCAATGATCGATCAAAAATTGATCATGTATGTTTAATCGAGTATAAATGATCAAGCATAAAATTTATAAGCTCAAGCATATATAATCGATCAATCATTGGGTAATCATTGATCGATTATCAAATTAAAAATTAGTATATAAGCATCTTATTTCACAACCATCATGCAAGTGTTCACAGACAAACATTAGGGCAGTGCCATGTGATTCATTCTGTCTTCAATATTTACTGGTAATTAGCAGAATATAATTAGGACGACCAAGCAAGCTTGCCTCTACTTGCCGCTGCAATGAAAAAAAAGATGGTCGAGACTATCTTTTTTTATCATAGAGTTGTATTTATGTTAAAATTTAAAAACCATATTCCACACTACAAACCTTCAACAAAATTGCTATTAGTTAATTGCAGTGCTTCCATTGACAGTGCTTAGGGTTGACTTTCTTTTTATTACTGTCTTCTGGTAAAGCAAAATCTGCTTTTAATTTTTGGTAAATAATTTAGTGCCAACTTGAATAATGAAATTTCTCCAAAGCTGTACAGAATATTTGGCCAATGTGATTAATTTTTAAAAACTTTTAGGAGGTTTTTGAGATTATGGCGAGTATGCTTCTCTAACTTTGGTAGCAGTTTTCTTTTTATTGATATTTGAATATTAATTAACTGTTATTCACGATCTTGTTTTACTAGTTTATCACATTGAGAGGGATGCTTGAGAGCACCCATAGTTACGATAAAACCAGGAATAGGAATGTGTGAATAAAGCTAGAGTGTTCTCAAGCAGCATGCTCGATGTAATTAGCTAGTGATTGAGATAGTGCTCATCTTTTTTTTTTCAAATACTAGCCTTCTACTCTGACGAATTTCAATGAAAGGCTAATAGTAAAGCTTCATCATCAAATACCTTTCTTCTGTTAAAATCTCTAACATGGTGGTTCCAATAGTGTAGATATCAGCTGAACTATTATGGTATTATTAATTAGGTTATTTTTGGAGAACCAAAATAGTATGAATATTAAAGACCGATAGCATGGATGATAATATGATTGAAGCATGCTATGTATCTTTTTCAATGTGATTAGTGACGTGTGGATGACGGCCCATCGTGTGAGTGATGAGGTTTTATTTTTGGCTTTTTTTTTGCTTTTTGAGAAGGTAAGTTTTTTGGTTTTTTTTAATATATGATCATATTGGTGCTCAAGTATTACGATTAACTAAAATACTGATGAGCAAACATCTTAACTGCCATTTAGCAATTATGTTTTTACATATTGAAAGATCAACGAAAGGAAAAAGCAATCCACGACACTTCTAACTTCTGTTTCTCCCTTTTTATAATTTACAATAAACCAAATTTTGGTTACGATCCTTCTAATTTCTGTTTCTTCCTTTTTATAATTTTACTACGATCCAAAAACTTTTTTATTTCAGCTATAATCTATAAATAATAAGGCAATCTTTCATCGACGTTAATAACTTATATGGAATATAATATGATAATTCTTTATTTATTAAAATATTTATATAGATGATAATACCAAAAATTTTGTAATGATTACAGAAAAATGAAGTAATAAAAATTATAATTTCTAATTATAAAAATTATAATATTCCCTATTTTTTTTAACAAAAAGAAGTTCATTGACTGTATTAGGCTTAAGCCTGTTTTTTTCATCTGTTATTTGTTTACCTGCATTACTAAAAAGACATTTACTAGGAACAGAAATCGCAGGAATTCCTAAATATTTTTGAGATATTTTGAAAAGGATAGGAAAGTCTTTCTTATTATCTCTCCACCATTTAAATAGATTTTCATCCCTATTAGCTTGTAGTGTCTGAAATCTATCAAGATAAGTATTAATTTCATCATTATTAATAATCTTTTCTTCCTCTTCTTCTTCAAAAAGACGTAATTTGAAGTTGCTTATCATTTTTTCTTTAAGCTTATTTTTTTTGTTAGATTCTTGACTACTATTTAAAGATTCCTCATCTTTAATATAGGCATATTCTGATCTTAATAAGCGATTGCTTTTTCTTTATCTTCTTCTGGCCACCCTTTTATTTTTTTGAATCTAGGATCTAAAATACTTGCAAGTAAGACAGAATCTGGTGGAGAATCAAAATAATTAAAAAGAGCATCATAAATTGTATTTTTGATCAAATTAATAACTTTAGAAATATTTGGTCTATTAGTACCATCAGTTTCCTCCTCAGTTTCGTCTTCAGTCTCTTCTTCAACTTCTTCATCAGTCTCTTCCTCCTCCTGATTTAATTCTCGTCTTATCGATTCAAGATCTAATATTTTATTATTTTTAAATAATTAGTAATTAATAATATAAATTATTTTGCAGGTCTTATGTGACAACCCATACTTTTTTATTTACTTCTCAGTTATTGATACGGGATTGTTACGTCAAAGTACTTTTCAAATTATTAAAAAATCCCTATTATATAATACCCTCATAATTTTAAGGGCTTAGAATGTATTGTATCCAGAATACTAATAAATTTGTATCAATTGCGCGATTCCAGGTTGACTTCTCAAAGTCCATTTTTCTGAAATACCATTCACCAAAGTCGTAATCCATTTTATTAACATTATTTAACTGATCTTATTTCATTGATAGCTCATTTCACTGACAAAATTTGCACTAACCTTAACTTAATTCTAATCTGACCCTAATGACAATGAGCAGAATTTACTTGTCAGTAAAATGACTGTCGATATCAGTAAAATAAATTATCAGCAAACTATCGATAACAGATAATCCAAGTTGTTGAAATGGGTCTTGTTAGGAAAAATAGCATTTCGGAAAGGGGGTGGGCTTTGAAAATGTAAGCAACAATGCTATTGCGCAAGCTACAGATAAAATTATACTGCGCTGTCTTTTAAAAATTCTGTACTGTACCAAAAAAGATCACTTGGAATAAAATACCTGGGCACTACTATTTCACTGAAGTCATAATACTGGTAATCCAATTTATTAACAAAACAGATTGCCAATAAAATAATTTCTGATGAAATAAACTTGACAAATTTATTTCATCAGCAATTATTTCATTGGCAGCTCATTTCGCCAACAAGTTTTGTTAAAAATTGCACTAACCTTAACTCTGACAATGAGTGGTTAGTGACTATCAGTAAAATAAATTAGCGGTAAAACAAACTATCGATAGCAGACAGTCTAAGTTTTCAGAAATGGTTCTTCTTAGGAAAAAGGAATATTGGAATTATAGAGTTGAAGAAATAGTATTTGAAAGGTGGGCCTTTTGAAAATGTGAGCAATAATGCTATTCCACAGGCTACGAATAAATCAATACTGCACTATTTCTTTGTACTAACCAATAAAGGATAAATCATCCTGGAATTAAAATATCTGGGTACTTGAAATATAAAATACTCAAGATAGAGAAATTGTCCTTGGAAATTATCTCTTTAATGTATAGTACCCAGTTATATAGATATATTGGGTGCGATAATTACTTCACCAATCATTTCACCAACTATTCACAGACAATTATTTCACCAGCAGTTATGTTTAGAATTAAAGATTAGTGCAATTATAAAAAAAAACTGTTGGTAAATAATTGCCACAAAAAGACATCATTGGTGAAATGAGGTGTCAGTGAAATGACACGTATTCATACTCCAAATAGTAACCCGCCTAACTTAGAATTTGGGCTACCCATCTTTAAAATTCTTGAACAGAGTATCTGGCTTGAAAATTAGTAAGGTTAGAGTTAGAGCTAGCATATTAGTTTAATAATTTTTAAGCCAGGTCCAAAGCTGAATACCCAGATTCTGAATCAGGCAGATTTCAATTCGGAGTACAAAATATAGCTTATATGTGCCTAAAAAATTTTTTTAATTGAAATGATCTTTGGCAGTATTTATATAGTACATACCTCCATCTAACTATAGTATATTTGTCTACGTACATACAGTAATTTGAAAAGCACGATAGTAATAACTGTTGCAGATAATGAAATCGAATTAAAATGAACTGTGGGTTCCTATTTAACCTTCTAAATATAAACTCTACTCTAAACTAGTCTTTAACCTTAACCCCTAATCTTAAAAAAAATACGACTCAAAAAATTTTATTTTTTGATGATTTGTCAATTTTTTACTATACATATTACATTTTAATTCGATTTCGTTTAATCTGTCACAATAATTATTGCTATATTAATAAAAAGAATAAAAATACCTTCATCATTCTCTTCTTTAACTACAATATAGTCATATTTTAAAACTTGTATAGTAGGATATATTAGAGACAACGTGCAATACTTTTGGCCACCAAGCCATTCTGTTGCTTCTTCGATTGGTTTGAAAAGTTCAAGAAGACCCAGACATTTCTGATATATGTCATAATTTTTTTTTAGCAAATTGCATAAAATTTGGTCTGAGGTCCAAATTTAAGATTTAGCAAATTAAGGTTAATTTTAAAAAAGGTTATATAAAGCATTTTGGCAAATTACAGCAATTTTATGCATGTTATATTTTATTTTTTGGCAAATTACCTGCATTTTGCAAGAATCATACCCAAAAATAAGCTATCTCATTTTTTTGTACTACTATGATTTTTAAAAATTTAAGATGCTTAATTTTGAATTTTTTTGATCAAAAAATCCAAAATTAAGCATTTTCTTTTAAATTTTCAAGAAATATAAAAGTAAATATGCTGGAATAATGTATTTTTATGTGCTAAACAAGTTTTTTTAGAGCACAATGTTAGAATCAACTAGTAAAATTTGGAGAATCATAGAATTTTTTAGTATTTTTATTAATAAAATTATATAAAATTCTATGATTCTCCAAATTTTACTAATTAATTCTAACATAGTGCCCTAAGAAAACTTGTACAGCACATAAAAATCCATTATTCCGGCATATTTGATTTTATATTTCTTGAAAATTTAAGAGAAGATGCTTAATTTTGGATTTTTTTGATCAAAAAAATCCAAAATTAAGCATCTTCTCTTAAATTTTCAAGAAATATAAAATCAAATATGCC
>QKWP01000003.1:342254-422491 GCA_003550325.1 Gigaspora rosea | reverse complement strand
TAGTAAAATTTGGAGAATTATAATATTTTATATAATTTTATTAATAAAAATACTAAAAAATTCTATGATTCTCCAAATTTTACTAATTGATTTTAACTTTATGCTCTAAGAAAATTTGTTCAGCACTCAAAAATATATATATTATTTTGATTTATAAAAAAGATGTGATAATTTAGTTTTTAGCAAATTACTAAAAATTTATATGTAATAATTGAATTTTCAGCAAATTTTACTTGATTTTAGGGCTCCAAATTTATGCAGATCTTTTATGACCTATATTAGAGATGTCCAGGGTCCTAGTTCAAGTAAACGATCAAGCAAGTCCCATTCCCAATATTTCAAGAACTGTTTTTTTAGTATCTTGTGATCTTTTTTTGCTTCTTTACTAGTTTCTATAGAAAGCTTAAAAATAACATGCTTTATGGAATCTTTTAATTCTTTTAAGCACTTCCAAGAAGCCAAAGAAGATCCTCACTGAGTATTATATTCATTGATAGTTCTTACGATTTTTAAAGGAATATAAATTGCTGCTTCGCCTGTTTCATTATCTGAAGTTAGATCTGATAAATTTGGATTAGATGGACCTTAATCGGCTGAACTATTCAGTACATCTTGATTAACTTCTGGATCTTCATATCTTGATAATAATTGATGTTGCACTTCTTCTAATCTCTCATTTTGTTTAGGAGAATTAAAAAAACTACTTAATTTTTTGTATCTTTTTATATATGGCTTAATTTTTCACAAAGCTTTATTTATACATAATTGAAGAGTATGTGCTGAGCATGGTATATGCTCAATATTTCCCACTTATGAATTGCCTTTACCATATTAGAACCACTATTGGTAACTGCTACTTTAACTTTATTAATTAAACCTAAAGATGTAATTTTAGAAATAATAGTATTACGAATGCGATCACCAGTGTGAGGATATTTAAAAGGTTCAATACAAATAAGTATATCATATAGCTCCATATTATTATTTAACCAATGACAGGTTATTCTGATATACCCATCTTTCGCACATGATGTCCAGAGATCTGTCGTTATAGCTGCATACTAGCTGCATAATTACAGGATTCACTAATTAATTCTTTCATTGCCTGAAATGTTTCATGATATCCAATATTTAAATTTTTTTTATAGTTCTATAACAGGTAATCGAAATGCCAGATCAAATTTTTTTATCATTTTTTGAAATTCTAACCTGTTTGCTGCACTAAAAGGTTGGAAATTGGTTATTATCCAGTCTGTAACTGCATGTTGTAATTCAATTTGTTTTGATTCTTTATGCAGTGTTACTTTCTTTAATTGATCATCAATTTTTATTTGTTTCTAAAAAAAAATAAAGATACGTATTAGTAAAAATATTAATATAAAATAAAACTTATTAAAATTATAAATTAAAATTTGCTTACTGATTTCTTTTCATATTTTTTATGAACAGATCCCAAATGATGATTCATACTGCTAGTTTGAGAATTATAACCACAACTCCATCCAAATTCTATCACTTCATTCTGGTTCATAATATATCTACAGTAAGCACGGGTATTAGTTTTTACCCCAAAGTGCTTCCAAACCCAACTAGTTTTATTATTTTTGATATCAATCCATTGAGGCTCTTCAGAGAGTAAATCATTATTATTACGATTTTTTTAGTTTTTTGCTGAGAGGACAGTGTTGAATTCTTGTGCTTTTTTAAATTAGACATTTTAAAAGCACTAAAGTTTGCTAAATACCAGTATAAGAATTGGATTCGGGATTTATATATGCTATATTTCTAGTTAACAGTAGGTCAAAATAGTGCAGCATATGCTCACAACGCCTTGCAAGTAAAAGCTTCTAAACTTGATTGACAATTATAATAACACAAAATGGGTGGTGTAAGTTTAATTTAATGCACTGCTTGTTTTAGAAATTATAACAAGTACCAAACTAGATAAAAAGGACATTATATATAAAAAAAATTTTTCAACGTACATACATACATTATGGAAAAATAATTCACTAACCTTTTCCTCTTTCAGTAAAACCTCGCAATTTTCGCAGTAAATGCAGATCCTTCAAAAAAATTGTAAGACAAGAATTTAAGCACTTATTATTTCATCTTTCTGGGCCGTTAATTCGCCTCATTCTATTTTAGTAAATAATTCCTGTAAAGTTTGACAAGCTAAAACAGGGTTAGAAGAAAGAATAATCAGATTTTTATAACTAGGATAGGGATAAGTTTGTTTGCTCCTCATATTTGGCTAGGTGGCGTCTAATACATAAAATTTTATTCACATTTTACTGACACCACCAATATTCAATTTATAATTTAAAATATTTGACTTTTTGAACTTCCACTTTAAGTTAACTCTAAACCCCCATTGGTCATTTGACGCACAATCAACATTAAAATCTTTACTTCGATCACTCTATTTTTATTTATTTTTTGGGGTAAAAAAAGTTGTCAATCAAGAAATTAATCTTGTTTTGTACTGTAAAGTAATAATATTATAACTTATTAAAGCATCGTGCAAGTCTTGTGAGTCTTTTTTTAGCTGTTATGTAAGACATGATCAATTAGGATAATTAATAATTATTGTCGAAAATGAAATGTGGATTTCTATTTCACTTTCTAAACCCACTTATATTTGTATAAATTCTACTCTAAAACTGACCTTTAACCTTAATCCCTAACCCTAAAAAATTTTTATTTTTCAATGGCTTGTCAATTTTTTAATACTATACACATTTTATTTTAATCTAATTTCATTTAAATCTGTTACAATAATTATATGAACAGTGAAATTTGCGCAGAGATGGTTTTTTTAACAAAAAGGATAAAAAAAGAAGCTTTATTATTTGTGAATACATTTTTATTAATGCATACATTTGGAAGCTGAGCTCACGTATTGTATGTTTTTATCACGCATTAACTTGTAATTCATTACGTATAATTGCGAAGTATGAAGGTGTGACATCTATTACATTATATATCAAGGTTTGAATGGTAGAGGACGCAGTTGCAGGGTGTTATTTAGTCAGGTGATAGAAGAAAATCGATGGGAATAAAGGTAAGGGTAGAGCGTATAATATAAGGATGAGGTTTAATGATGAAATGGAAGGTGGTAAAAATTGAATACGGAGGTGTATATAGGAATGAAGGAAAAAAGGTAGAGTAAAAATAGGTGAATAAAATAGGAGAAAAATTGGAGATGTCTAAAGATTGGCGCTTTTCGTACGAAACATGCGATAATGATATGTATTGTATTTTTAAAGCTTGAATAGATTCATTAAAAAGCTTTTTTTCTTCTATATTGTATTTAATATAAGTATCTAAAGCAGGAGCAAGGTTTGTTAGTTCCTCAGCACTCACTTTTTGAATCATCTCATTATATCTAGCTCTTTGCTCTTGTGTCATCATATCTGCTTGACCATCAACTAAACCTTGTTGTTGTTGAAATCATTAGGCAAATAAATGAAAAAGATTTGAATCGTGGCGAGTTATCATTAGCCAAAGGTATTGAGTATAATAAGAAAAGAAGTGTATTATTTACCAGTCTACAAAACTTTGGTGATACAGATAGATTGTTAAGCATCGCATGAAATATTTTATAAATTTTTAAAATAAAGTTTTTTATACAAATTTATGTTTCACACATACGACATAACCCTCATTAATAGATCAAGTTTAGCATTAAATGATTGGTTTAGTGAAACACAAAATATCGCAGGCCTTTAATTTTAGCAATTATCAATTTATTTGGACGGTAAAAAATCAAAAAGTAAAAAATCAAAAAGATTAAAAAATAAGTAAACTTTGTCTCAAAACACACATTAACTTAATAATTTTTGGTAACAAACTACATAAATTTACCGAGTCTCATCAAGTACTTCATTTTATACCTGAGCTCTACCGAAGCTCTACCAGCACAAGAACAAGAATTATATAAAATGTGATCGATTTTGTGACATGATAAATAACCTTTTTAGCCATTTTTTCACCATCAAATAAGGCAAAAATGCAAATTCAGGATTCTTGTGTTTGACAATTATGAACGAGTTTTTTTTTAGTGTGTTAATTAATTAAATAAAAAAATAATAGGTTCCTTTAAACTGACATTTTTTTATAAATGGAATTATATTAAAAATTTTTTTGATCGATCAAATATATACTTATTTGCTCGATCAATATAATCGATTATTGATTGACCTATTGTTGCTCGAGCCCATTAATTGGTGCCTGATCATTGATCTAAGTTAATCAATGATGAGTATCATATAATCGAGTCAATTCACTAATCAGATGTGACATAAAATTTCATTTTTTTGTTTATTTTTTAAAAAACATTAATATCTTACTATTTTGCTTATAAAACCACTTTTGGGTTCTAATAAAAAAATTACTTGCTAAATTTTGTGTATACTAATGCTCCTGATAAAATCCCAGACGTAGTTCAAAAGTTATTAACTATTAAACATTTTATCTAATTTTTTTAATAGTCATAAAATTGATTGGCTAAGGGCTGTGTCATTAATCACATGATTATTTTTTATCAGAGGCCTACCCCTCTCTCTTCTTTAATATATAAATAGTCAGGTTCCTTATATATAGGGTGCCTTATATTAAAAGGGTCCATTTTACAATTTTTTGAAAAATAAGTTTTTATTAGATTTATGTAAATTTCGACATGGTTGACATTTTTCAATTATAAATAAAAGTCGATTTGCATAATGAAAAATGGAGGTAATGTAAAAGAAAAATTGCAAGAGTCTGCCAAAGAGCATGCACATATGAGATTACCCGATAGTCACCTATTATATTTAACTAATCAAAATCGTGAAATTTGTTTAATCCCAAATCAGTCCAATAATCAAAACAAATGATTAAACTTAATTATCTCAAAATATGCTATATATATGACAAAATGGACCCTTTTAATATGAGGCACCCATATAATTTCACTTTTTTTTATCTCTCACCCCCTAAAAAATCACCTGAATTTTGTTACTTCCCTAATTGGAGTATCCTAGGTATGGATAGATAGGGGTGGACTCATAGTAAATGAAAATTAGCTGATTTACAGCAGCTCCCTAAATGGTATAAGTGCTATAAGTGAATAAGCATTATAAGCAGTATAATCATTATAAGCAATATAATTGTTATAAGCATTATAAGTATTATAAATGTTATAAATAGTATAAGCATTATAAGCAATATAATCATTATAAGCAGTATAAGTGTTATTAGCAGTATAAACTTTTTTAAATGTCCAACTTCTTAAGATAATAATATTCAAAAATATAATAGTACTAAATAAAAATAAAGTAGAATGATAATAAAATAATAATAAAAATAAAATAATAAAATAAAAATAAAATAATAACTATTGTTCTATAACAATATTTAATAATAATTACTATATATAAATTACTATATAAAGTAATATATAAAATTTTATTAAAATAAATTGGATTTTAATCTATATTTTAACAACTCTAATCCAATTAAATTAAAATTTTAACTATAAATTTAGCATATAAATGGAATGCAATTGCATAATACAAGCTTATAAAGTTGCATAGTTGTGTATTAGAGTTTCTAGATTTAGTTTGTTTGGATTGAGTTTGATCAAACCTCAAGCTTATACAGTAATTTTTTTAATTTTTCAACCAAACTTAAAATAAAATTCAATTCTAATATAATTATAAGTTTAATTTTGGATTCGTTTTTTAATTTTGCAAACTAATTTGGGTTTGAAAGACTATTATACATATTTTCTTATATGATTTGGTAATTAGTTAATTAGTAAAAAAAATAGTAGCATTTTACAGAGTTAAAGCCCTAAGTATTATTTATAATTCTTATTTTTTAAAAAAAAACATATAAAGTTAGTACTGTAGCTTATTTAATATATCAAAATATATCATATATATAGTCCAGTGCAAAAATGTAAATATACGAAAACTAAAAGTTATATTGTCTACATATTAAAGTTCTTCAATTTTAACTATTTATTTATGACTAATAAAGAAAGACCTAAGCTATGTTTTGATATAATTTTTATTTTTTTATTTTTTATTTTTTTACTTTGGCAGTCTCGCCGGCAAGTTTTTATTAGAATTTTTAAGATATCTGAACTTTTTACAGCAGTAACAAGAATACAACTAGACACACTTATACTTTTGGGTATCTAATTTAAGTGGTCCACTCTAAGGTTCTATACTAGTTGCCATACCTGCAACCCAACTACAGAAATTGCCTAATTTAAATCCTCTGATTATCCACTAAACCCATCTACTCCTAACAATTGACCTCCGATATTACTCGGCACGACACCTCTTTTTGGTGAATTCCCAGGAGTGACCTGCTGCACTATGCCAACCACACCGGTTGACATAGAATTTTACCGGTACGATACATGTTCCACACAATTAATCATACGGTTTCTTTCAGCGATCGATGCTACAGCTTTACCCATATACTCGCAGTTCGGATTCCGTAAACTGCTGATATCGCCTACTACAACCCTCATAAGGTTCATTTTCTGGCCCGGCACCCACCTCTTCCGGTTAGCGCCGTCGTAGCTGTCCATCTACCTCCTTACTCGGGTTTGCCAAAGGGTTTCTGTTTTTTTGGTTTCCTGGATTTGTCAGTGTAACAATACACCAATTCGCTCAGAAGCTTCCATTCAAGATGGTGTAACCAAGATTACAGGTAATTTACCCAACTGATCTTGAGCCACAGTTACCATAACACAGGCCTATTTTTCAAACTGTCGCCAGTGGGATTCGAACTTTTGGCCTGCCGCTTGGGGGTTGACAACCTGGCAACTTCTCTAAGTCGCCACACCCCTGATATAATTTTTATTATCATTTTATAATAAGTTTATTTTATAATAAATTTTTTAAAAATCCTATTTTTAAAAAAAAAATAAATGTTTTATAAGAGCCAATTTGCGTAAGAATGGCAGAGTCACTAGAGTAGCTTTATAATAAAATTTGTGGTTAAGTAAATATATAAAATTATTCATTAATCAAATCTGTGCAGTCCTTTCTAAGTAAAGTTGTTTTTTATTAAGTTAACATTTTTTGTTTTTAATAGAAGTTTGTAAAGCTTGTTTTCTAATTCTAATAGTAGTAAAATCAATAAAATTGGTTAAGTAGTTCCTGAGATATCTTAATTTTTCATTTAGCAATTATATAAAATTCTTTACAAGTATATATATAAAAAGGAATTCCAGATTCGAGTCATATATAAATTTTATATTAAATTTGCCCCAAATTTTATTATAAAAATACTGCCATTCTTATGCGGATTAACTCTTAACAAAAATTATTTTTGCACCAATAAGAAAAATATAAAAAATAGGTATTTAAGGTAATAATTTATTCTTTTATAGAATTGCTTACTGTTTGATGCTTAATTCTCAAATAGCCATGCAGAATAATATAGCATGTTCTGTTTATTTTGACCTATCTGTTATTAACTTGGTACTCTGTGAATTTGCAAAATTTGGTATAGTAATATTTATCTATTTTAGATTTATAAATTAAATATTTAAATAAAATTAATAATCTAATACTACAATAATTTAACTGTATGTTACTAAATTTGAATTATATTTTTAAATTTTTCTTACATATCTCTCTTATAACTAAAGAAAAAAAACAAATTTAAAATATCTTAATAAAAATACAGATTAAAGAACTTTTTTTTTTTGCTACAAATACTAGTTTATCTCCATATACATAAATTGATTAATTAGCTTATTTAACGTAATTGGGTATAAACAGCAAAAGTCCCTAAAAATTTTTCCATTAATTCTCTTGCTAATATAATTCTTTCATAACTTGGAAATACTATAAATATTATTGCTAAATTATTACTATTAATCAATAATTCTTTTAATTCTAAAATAAAATTTATAGTTTCCTCTTTGTTGTTTTCATAAAGACCGATAAAGACTATATCATAAGTAAATTGATAATATAATTCTTTATATGTTTTTAATGCTTTAATACCTTTTTCAAAGGTATCGAATGTATCAATTTTTTCGACACTTTTAAGATAATTCAATATAGAGTTTCTCAAATTTTCAACCGAGTGAATTATTAGTATTCGCTTTTTTCTTATAGTGTGAGGTAATACATAACTTGTTGGTTTATTAAATTGGGTCTCCATTGATAAAGATACCATTGGCAATATTTCAACATTCCATGTAAATGAAAATTTACTTCCTTTTCCTAATTGACTTTCAACTTTAATTTCACCACCATTAATTTCTACTAGATTTTTACAAATCGAGAGACCGAGGCCTGCACCATCTTGCTTTTTAGTGATTGACATGTCACTTTGTGAAAAACTTTCCCAAGCATGTTTAATATATCTTGGATTCATGCTATTACAAAATTATTATATAAATTATTTAAATGATTGTTTATGCTAAAATATAATCACAAGTAATCACAAGTAACTTACCCAATGCCAGTATCATTTAATTCAATTAATAACTTTTCTTTTTTAACCACTTGATCATAAGACGAATTTTCTTCATTGTTTTCTTCAATGAATTCTCGTGGTTGCATTGAAATTGTCAGTACTATTTCGCCTTCATTAGTAAATTTAACTCTAAGTTGTTAAAAATAAAATCATTAAATAAAATCATACGTTGATGATTATAAGAATAGCCATCAAAACAAAATAAAAAAAAAGTTACGAATTTGATAGTAAATGTGTTAAAACTTGGTTCAACCTGTTTTAATAAGTAATAAGTAAGTATTATTACTTTACTAATTTAAACCATTTACTGTACATAAAATACATTGACTAAATCACCTCTAAGGATCACTCTTAAAATATCTCGGCAACATATCTATCTCACAATTCACAATTAATTCAATATTTTTAGTCGCAGCTTTTTTTCCAAATATAAAAATTGTACTCTCAAGTGAATTTAATAATTCAAAAGCTCTATTTACTAGAATAAGTTTTTTCGCCTCTAGTTTTGCTGCATTTAGAACATCGTTAACTATAGATAACACGATATCAGCAGCATTTGATATAATATTGAGCATGTCTTTTTGCTCAGTAGTTAAGGTAGTACCCTCTAAAGAAGAAGTAATACCTACTATTGCACCTAGAGGTGTTCGCAACTCTAAATAAGAAAAAAATGAATTAAAATAAAAAAATCAAAAATAATTATGATAAAAAGATTATAAGTATATGAAATGCAAAACTAAACCATGAGAAGTATTTGCTAATATTTGAGTCTTTGCATTATTAGCAAATTCAGCAGCTTTAATTTGAATTTCTTTTTCTTCAATCTCTTCCAACAATTTTGCATAAGTAATAGCTAAACTTATATGATTTGATATTTGTTGTAATAATTCTATTTCGGAATCGCACCAAACAGAATTTTGAGATCTGTATACTTTTATCCATCCCCAAAAATTATCATCCAAATTGATTTTTACAGATAATATAGAACCATTTTTATGAACCGCATCACAATATGCATCTAAAGAAATATCAATGTTTGAATTTTCATTAAAATATTTTTTGTGACCTTGTGAAAAATTGTGAATTACTATTATTGTACTCAATAATTTCTGTGAATGGATTAATTATTGGTGTTAAATCTTCCGAGTCATTTTCATATGAAATAACTATTTTATTATTCTTAAATGGTTCATTTGAAATAATAAGGATTTTTTCACATGGTAATCTACGATAAATTTCCTTCGTAATATAAAGTAATGTTTTATCTAAATCTGATTCGGAAAGAATCATGTTTATTATTGAAAACAACAATATTGATGAAATAGTATTTTACGACGAAGAATTGAGCATTCAATATTAGCGCGAATGCGGCAAATTAGTTCTTGAGTCGAAAATGGTTTTACTAAATAATCATCTGCTCCTTTGTCAAAACCTGAAAATAAATATATTGAAAAAAGATTAAAAACCCAAAAAATAATAATTATAGTTTAATAGCATTTAAGTTACCTTGAATTTTAGAAGTTTCAGAAGCTTTTGCAGATAATAATATTACGGGAATTAGTTGAGTTTTTATATCAGATCTTAACACATTTAATAACTCATATCCGTCCATATTTGGCATCGTGATATCTATATATTAAGTTCGAAAATTGAAATAATTATTAATTTGCATTTGATAAATTACATAATTAATTACTTGCCACTAAGTATTAAGTCAGGCAATTTTTTAAGAGTTTTTAAAGTTTGTAAAGCATCTTGGCCATCACAAGCACGATATACGTCAAATTCATTTAAAAGCTCTGCCAAATAATCTCTATAAAAACATATTAAAAAAAAAAATCTGGAACTTTACTGACGTAATAACGAAAATATATGTAATAATAAATAAATTACCTCATATCATTAATAATCAAGACTTTATATTTTCTATCGCTTTCTGATATTTTATCAGCATCAATATTTATATTATCAAGTTCCTGATTATTGACTGGATATTGGTTAATTTCAACATCTTGAGTTTCAAATTTATTAAATTTATTATATTTCATCCATTGAGAACTTTCTTCTAAATAAAGTTGCCGATTATTGTATAATTCCCGACCATTATTTATTTGATTTTCCATTTGATTTATTAAGAAGTGTTCACATCCTACTGGAAACCAACATTTAAATGTCGTTCCTTGATTTACTACAGAAGTAACAGTGATATCTCCACCATGGAGTGCAATAAGTTCTTTGACTAGAGCAAGCCCTATTCCAGTACCTTCATGACTACGTGCACCTTGAGATTCTACTCGATAAAAACGCTGAAATATATCTGGAAGGGCAGATTCCGAAATACCGACTCCTAAATAAAAAAAATCAATCCGGGTAAAGTTATAATGGTATTATATATAGTATTAACAGATTAGATGTTTTATTTTTCAAGATTAGTAAATATTTATCAGACACTTCAAGGACTATCGCTTTTTTTTTCTCGTTCTTATAATCAGGATATAAGCGAACGGTTATTTGTCCATTCCAAGTATGCTTGAATGCATTTGAACCTTAAAATACAGCAATAAGCGATAAAATATTTTAGAGAATTTATATAAATCTATACGTAACACTTTTTGTTAAAAAAAAAAAAATACTTACAAAGATTAAATAGATAGTTTCATATAAATCACGATCCAAATAAATTTTATCACCCAATATAAGATCAAACTCGTCTGGATTTGGAATATCAATATTATAATTCAAACCTAATGTTTTGGCCATACTTATAAAGTCTGAGGCCAATTCATGAGTAAATTCCGCTATATTTGTTTCACGATAATGTGCTTTTAGTTGATTAGTTTCTATATTTGAAAACTATTATAACAGTTAAGGGGCATTATTATAGATCAATAAAAATGAATATATATTTATGTATATAACATACTTGTAATAAAGCATTAATGAGTTTAAGTAATCGGTGAGCATTACGACGTATAATTTGAAGCTGCGGCATTAGTAACGGTTCTTGAATACATTTATTAATAACATCATCGAGTGGTGAAAGCATTAATGACAAAGGTGCTAATATTATAAAAAATGGGTTAAGCCTATTTATACAATACATATTAAAAAAAAGAGTATTTTATGATAATACTTTTAAGTTCGTGACTGATTCCTTGGAAAAACGTAATTTTTTGGTAATTCATATCAGCCAATATTTTAGTTTGATTCTTTTCATCTTCAACAGATTTTCCATGTTGTAAAAGAGCAGAGATTTGATTTGTGACTAACTAATAAATAATAAAAAATTTATAGGTAATTATAATTTATTTTTAATAAAGTAAAAATAATAAAATAATAATATGAATTATTACATACATTAAAAACTCCATATATCGATCATCAAGTGCGCGAAATCGGCTAATACCATAAATTAATACAACTGACAAATCATGATCTTTGTCAAGAGAAATTTTTATTGGAAAAAGAACAGTCTGTGATACGTTATTTAAAAGAACTTTTACATTTCTTCCTTCCTTAAATACAAGGTATATTGGCCAAGAACCACATTTTAAGAACGAATAAGTTGCGGCACTTCTTTTTAGTTCTATATATGTATCATAAGGGTTATTAGCATCTTTGGCTAAATCAATTGTTTCATAGGATTCTGGTAATAATTAGGAAAGTTTCTTTTTTCTTTATCGTCACTATCAAAGGTAGTAGCCATTAAATGGGCGATTAAAGATTCAGAACTAGTATTTAATTCATGTTTTATAAAGTAAATGAGTGTATAAGGGATATCTTCATTGTTTCTTAATGCTTTTGTTATATTATGACAGGCACTTTCTAATGACTTAATGTCTTTGAGAAAAATTTTGAAATGCAAAATATATTAATAAATATAATTCCATCAATATAATGCTCGTGACGATTATCAACTATAATCAACAAGTAATTAAAATTATAAGTACTAACTAGATGTAAGATGACCAAATTCTCCAAGTAATTTTAGTCTTTGAGTATTTAAACCATTTTGAGTAGTTTCTTGTACTAGACAAAATAAAGCACCAATTGAGCCATCAGATTTGAAGATCGGACTAAATGTATGGCTAAAGTATACTTCTTCATCATATCCATCACGTTGTAATATTATAGAGTGATCGTTGTGATAAAGACCTTTGCCAGTTGTTGTTACTCTATATTGATTATATAATTCAAAGGCAAATTAATATTATGAATCAAATATCCTTAAAATTACTATATCATTTACCTATTAAAAGCTACACTTAATTGAGTATCATATACTTCAGGCCAAACATCTTTAGCCGATCTTCCTAATGCTGTTTAACATTTATAAACGTGCTACGTTAATAACAATTTTGTTATAAGCATATAGTATCAAAATACTGTATATAACTTACCGGGATGTTTTGTCTTTATTATTGGCAAAAACGCTACAAGTAAATAAAGTTAGATACTTATGTTAACTAAATAGATTTAAAAAATAAACCATATACCTTTATTATATAATAATAACCAATTTGGAGGATCGAGAAAGATGCACGTAGGAAACTCAGTTTTGAGACATATATTCTAACATTAAACACATGATTTTTAGTAAAGTTTTATGAATTTAAAAAAAAACACAGGCATAAAATACCGTGGCATTTTTGAGAGCAGGATCCCAAGTGTCCATAAAACCAAGTGGAGTTGAAGACCAGTCAAAATTGTAGACCATATCGATAAAATTAGAATTCTCACTCTTGTTTAACATCATCAAAGACGACTGTATATAGACTTATCAAGGAGCGACAAAATTATTTATTTAACTAACTTAATGAAGAGTTGTTATGAATTTTTTTTTCAAGAATTGGCAGCGTATTCATCTTTTTATACTTAATAATTATATATTAAAATTTCAACTAGACTTTTCATTGGCTATTATAAATTTCTCCAAATTTCACGTACGCACGTACTTATATAATTATGTATTTGTTTATTTGTTACGTAATTTTTATATCGACTGCTATTATCATTAGGATTCGTCTTTTCACTTATACATATCGGTAGATTTGGGGATTCCATTGGTCCTGATTATCCTAAATCGTATCGTTTAATCCGTAATACCCAAATTTTACTATATAGCAATCAATTAATGGCAAATTCAATTACCAAGAACGTAGCAGAACGGAGTGTATGGTTCAATTCGTGCGCTCGTCTACAAAATCTTGATTCTGATTGGATGCTATAATATTGTATGCGTTATGTAAAAAGGTACGATGATCTACATCCTGTAATCTGTGACACAATGATTACGTGTATTGATTATCTCATAATTGCTGAAAAGCATTCGCTACACGACACACTTGTATAATTTGGACCGGATGTGATTTTATTAAAGAGCAATCAAAAATATGATAGAGATGCTAGTAACTGACCGAGTTAGTCAGGACGGCAATAACATACCGCGACAAAGCAATCGTAATTGCACTGGGAGTCGCCGTAGGATTATTTTAGCCGGTGGCCCTATGAAAACTTGATGCACGGAAATGCATGTATAAATACGAAATTGTATTCGGGTAAGCACGGGTTTCATAATCACTGCACGGAAACTGCACGGTGTGACGGGCTAAGCTATCAGCCTAAATACTAAAATACAACTAACAATACTATCAACTAATCTAAACTATATCTAACTGTCCGGCAAGACACCTGATCTTCGAATTGGTAGGCAAAAAGAGGCGTGGTTGATTTGGCCGGGTCTCGAAGGTCGTTTGGGGTCTTGCTGCGGCTTGGATAACGAAGATAAGTATAGTTTTTCCTGTTGTGTATAGTTGTCTTGAAGTGGCTCTAATCCCACTTTTATATCTTTCTCTTGAATCTAGGGTATAATATTGACGAGTTAAATATAATCGTTAATATGATTAACGATGGGCAGGCCGATATGGAACTGATGCAGGTGATTAATCAAACAATGTCGGAGATTGATTGTTTGATATATCAGGTAATCAATAGGGGTTTAATCGATGATGATATAAATAAGAGGTGATTAATTCAATCTGTCTCTCTTTAACTGGGTTATAAACACGGGTTATGAAGTAATAATGACACGGCTTTAATTTAGAAACACGAATATTTCACGGGACAAGGGTAAGTTCGATAAGCGGTTTTTATCAAAAAGGGTTTAACAACAAGGGAAACTTCTTAACACTTCTACTCTTATTTCGAAGGTTAGAATTCTTATCTTTTCTAAAATTCAAACTCAACTGAGTTAACTTTATTGAAGCGCAAAAAGGAGGGTCTTATATACTTTTTACCCTCTTCATAAATACATTGATTTTTAAACTACTCTAACTAATAACTGACTAACTCTATTCTGTCTCTTTAGATTTACTTTCTGACTCACAATGCTTAGACTTTGCCTGCACGAAAGTTTGGAGGCAAATGACTTCGCCTCGCGGCGTACTGGGGGCGGTAAAGGCTTCTTGGGCTTTTCGTTTATGCCAGGGCCAAAATTCATGCGCCAGTACCATAACATTATCAGAACTATCGTCTAAGCTAAATACATTGTTTAACAAAAGGGGGTGTAAACAAACATTAACGGCGGAATGCCATATGCGAAACTGTGATAAATTACATGGCTTAGCGGAGTAAAGGGGAATAAACAAACATTGGCAGAAAAACCGCCACATGTAAGAACCGGTATGTGCTTATTATTTAAGGTAACAAACAAATACTAACGACGAAATGTCATTAACTCGAACTAGTTCATGACCTTGGCATGTGCAGTTAGCATGTGCTTGTCCCCAATTTACTACAGTAAATTGCTTATTCTATTTGGGACTAAGGTGATTCCACTATCTACATTCCGAAATAGGAGAAATATTACTATCGTAATGATGTAAACAATCGGAAAATCCCCTGAGGTACATGGAAAAAGAAAAAGTCCCTTGACCGGAGCCCTTCACAATGGAAACTGATCATCCAAAAAATTTAATACACGTTATCACACGAAAAACTGAAATTCGTGCACTATCGTGCATAGTATTATATCCATATATTGACGTATATTAATCTTAATGATCCGTACACTAACGTGCACAATCATTAAGATCATAATTTTCGTGCACTGACGTGTACAATCGTTAAGATTCTTAACGATCATAATTTTTGTGCACTGACGTGCACAATCATTAAGATTCTTAACGATTATAATTATAATTTTCATGCTCTGACGTTAAGATTCTTAATGATCAACATTTCAGTCACTGACCACAATCGTTAAGATTTCTTAACGATCAATACATGATATCATGATCATCACAATCATTAAGGCTCCTTAACGATCATAATTTCAGTTCATTAATACAGTAATATCATGATCGTCACAATTATTAAGGTTCTTAATGATCATAATTTTTGGCATGATATCACAATTGCACAATTGTTAAGATCCTTAATGATCATAATTTCATGTACTAACGTGATGATCATTAAGATCCTTAATGATCATAATTCCGTGCATTTTAACGTGATGATCGTTAAGATTCTTAATGATTATAAATTCCGTACATTGACGTGCACAAAAACATTCATTTTGTTGTTTTTTTTTGGTTTTTTTTCGCACTTAACAATAATAAGTTCCATGCATTGACGCGCACAATAGTGATGATTTCGGAAATTTATCGCTGCTAACAAGCATAAATACTACAATTTCTCAAAATGCTATTTCTTTCGCAAGCACACCAATGTCCACTATTGATGGAGGTTATGCTATAATATATGCTAACTGTTCACCGCAGGATGCTAATACCAGCAGATTATTAGCCGTACGTTGCACTTTAAATGCTGATTTTATATCATATAACGAAACTTCTCCAGATAGAACGGCTATTCTCTATGAAGTTAATCGTCAAAATATAACTTTTAATGGAGTTTATTGTGACTTAGTATCTGTTGGTGTTGGCCAAGTTTGCACAATTTCTGTCAGCTATCCCGTCAATAATTCTATAGTAAATAATAATTCTACAGTAAATAACTCAACAATCATTGCTAACAACATAGCAACTAACATGACAGTATATATAAAAGTTTATTTCTTATCTTCCGGATCGGTGTTACAGTCTAATGTAATTAAAGATCTCCCCACCGTACCTGGCATTCCTTCAGTAGGTTGGAGAGTGAAAGCAATGTCTTACGGTGGTTATATATTAGATGCTACTGATGCTTCTAATGCTAGTAATATTGTTCATTATATCTATGCTTATGACGAATTCAATCTTCCAATATCCTTGGATCCACCTAATTATAATGTTAATAGTTTTACTACAAACGCTTTTGGAGCAAATAATATTATGAATAATAATAATACTTTTCTACTCGCTTCACGTTTAACAAATACTCAAAATACTTCTTGGACATTAACGACTATTCCGTTACCTAAAGTTGAGGCATTTCGTGGTATGTATTGTGTCTTATACTTTATAATTTTGATAATTTATATTTTGTAAATATTTATCAATTTTTTTAATATTTTGTATTTAGATCATGGTTATAGTAATCTTCTGATTAACAAAATTACTCCACCTAGTAATGCTACCGTCGATTCAACGACAACCACTTTAAGCATTGTATTCTTTGATCCTGTTGTTTTGGCTGATTCGTCAATCGGTTTGTCAATTGGTAATATCACCATTCGTAAAGCCTCTGATAACAGCATTAGGCAACAAATTACTCCGAAAATGAAAAATTTCTGTAGAGTTAGTCCAGATGGAAAAACTCTTAATATTACAGTTATTAGTAGTACATTCAATCAACGTGGTGAAAATTATTATGTGCAAATGGATAATAATTTTGTTATGAGTAGATTTTATAATGAACCTCTAAAGGGAATTGATTTGGGAGTTTGGAATCTTTCTTCAAGTAATGTCAATATTTCTAACAATTTATTTTCATTTGTATTTATTAATCCTTATATTTACTCTCTGTTTATCTTTATTGACATATTAATCAATTTAGCTTATCAGGGAAACTCTTCAGGTATTGATAATATTTATGCATAAATATCATTGTATACTCTTATTATTTCTTCTTAAAAAGAATATGTATATATTTATATTTATGTATATCATTCTTTTAGATGGTGCTATCCTTGGCATTGTTGCTTTCTCTACGCAAACTTCCAATAAGTTCTTATCACTCCATGGCCATGACCGTTCTAAATACTTTAATACTTTATTAGACGAAATTGCTAATAAAACACCAGTTCGACGTGACCGTTTAAGTACCAATAAAAAATTTCAATATATCAATTATGGATCTCCTAGCGCACAAATTATTTTTTCTATTCGTGTAACTTCGCCAAATTCAAAGGACGAAAATACTGTTCTAGGAGTATTATCAGATATAAACACAATGATTCAGTATAAACAAGTTACAACATTTTCTACTGGTGATGTTACAAATGATTTGGATCCGAGTTATGGCTTTCAAATTAATAGTAAGTAGTTAAATTATTAAACTGAAATATTATAGAATTATATGATTAACTTTTATTTTATTTGTTTTTATTTTTATTTTAAGAGAGTTTGTTAGATAGCAGCAGCGCAGAAATTTCCGTGGCGGTTCCCGTTCTCATAGCAATTGTAATTTTATATTTCATATCGTATGATAATATAAAGTGCTTCGACAAATTATTTGAATTTCTGGGTCTTGAAAGTGAAGATCTTAGAAAAACAATAATGCAAATGATTCATACATTCTCAGGCTATGCAATCATTGTTATCAATTTACTTTTAACCGTTTACTTTGTTTTTATCAGCACTAAAGAAAAGCCTGAACTTATTTGGCCAAGGTAATTAATTAATTTATTTATATGATATTGTATTTATATACTTTTTAATCATAATCAAATTAAATTTTAATTTAAATTTTATTTTTATTCTTTCAAATAAAGTGTAATTATCTGGGGTGTTCCAATAATTATAAATTTAATTATAGTAATATTCCTGGTAATTCGCGCATTCAGGCCTTCAAATGAAAATATGGAAGAAATGGACAAGGTTATTTCTAAAGAGTTGAATGAAATGATAAATATACTTTTTAAAAAGTTACAAGAAAAAATTACCAATATAATAGATAATGTTTCTGGCGAAATTTCTAAACAGATAAATGAAATTTGTAATAAGATAAAAGACATTTCACGCAGAATACATGAAAAAATTGATGGCGAAAAAATACATGAAATTATTTCCAATATTTCTAATGATTATCGCAGAATATCTTATATAATGCCCAAACTTTCTAAATCCGGAAACTCAGTTGATATAGAATCCAAAGATTCTGAATTGGGATTCACAATTGATGTACAAAACTCAGAAAATACTGCAGACATAGGATTCCAACTCACTAAAGATATGCAAAAAGCAATTATTGCCAAAGTACGAGACGAAGTTCTTATTGTATTACTAGATAAACTTTTTGAATTATTGCAAGATGAATTTTTTAAGTTATTAGATGGTAGAATTCGTGAATATCTAGAAGAAGTGATGAATGAGATTTTAAAAAACAAAGCAATCAATAAAGGGGGGTTATTGGATGCAATAATTGACGAAAAAGACGAAGAAAGTTCAGGCACAAAAGATGTAGGAAATGTAAAAAATAAATTGCAACCGAATGAAGTTGTTATTGGAAAATTATTAGGAAAAATTTCAAAGCAAACAAAAAAAGAAATTATTGGTAAAATATTAGAAAAAATTTCTAGCCAACTTAAAAAGAGATTTTCTTTCAAAATTAAAGGAAAAATTAGAAGCAAAACTTGTTTGCCTGAATTTGCAAAGCTTTTAAAACAAATAGGCAAAATTTCTGACATTTTACAAAACGTTTCTAATGAGGCTGATGAGGACAAATTTTACGAGGAGATGCAACATATGATAGATAAACTCTCAGACGAAATATAACATAATCTTAATGAATTAGTCACAAAATTTTCTGAAAAAATGAAAGAAGTACTAAATAGCACAGTAAAAGAAATTTCTACCAAAGTACAAAATGAAATTGCTGGTGAAATGAAAAAGGAGGATTCTAATCAAGAAAAAAGTTCTCAAAAAAATGAACATGTAAAAATAGAAGAAGTACCTCAGAAATCACTGACCGACACTTTTAAAAGTTTGCTAAAACATGATGAAGAAGCGGCCAATACAGCAAAGAGCATGTTTATTCTTTTCGTAATAGTTGACAGTGAGTCTTTTCTAATTTTAGACAATGCAACAAAAAATCATATTACTGATGAAACACATACAAGGCGTGCACACAACCGTTCGTTATTAGGAATGGTTAAAAGTCTTGCAATTATCATTATTATGGTACGTACATTTATTTTATTTGTTTAATCTTATAATAAACTTAATTATTTAGATATTTTTATTTAATTAAATATTTTTTTTAAATAGGCTATTTATGCTGCATCCATAGTAATTTACAGTTTTATTCCATTCATGGCACTGTTAACATCTTGCGTTAAGTTTCTTGTATGCTCTATCATCCTATATAGTATACATCGTGAAAGGTATGTTAATAAGAGTCATTCCATTTTTGAACATTTGTATACAATATTTACATATACAAATTAATTATTATAGATTACATAGATTATATAGTAAGAAAAATAAAAAACCTACGATAGTTGCAACCCCCGAAAGGCATATCATATGAAAACTTTCCTAAATACCTGGCCTTTACTTAACCCAAACTCAATGTTACTTGTAAATTCCTATCTCTAAATGCAATATCTTTCTAAATGAAAAATTTTTAATTTGTTCATATAGGTCCCTCAGTTATGTGTTTAGAGAGATCTGAATGTAGTTTGTACAGTAAAATAACAAAATATTCACTATCAATAAAATAAATATATACACTTATATCAGATTAATGGACCAATTTTGAAATACTAAATTTTTTATAAGCAATTTATAATAATCAAGGGATTTAAAATAAAACGAAGTAACATAACTTGCTACAAAAATTAATTACACAAAAAGAACGCAGAATTAGACGATGAATTAACAATGTGCATACATTCATATACAGTCAAATCTGATGAAAAATTAATCTACCAAGTCCATTTCTGCTATATGAATCTAATAGTTTATAATGAATTTAAATCCAATAACCTCTCAATACTGATACAAAACTTGTCCACCATGCATACCGGTTTGGGGATGTTCAACTGTATTCATATATTCTGATTATATAATCAGTATAAAAGTTTATCTTTCTTTTTGTGATTACTCGCCTTGTAGTAAAGACTGGCTCTATTGTGTAACCTGAACATTCTTTGCTGAAAGCACTATATTTTAAGCATAATGAACACTTGATTTAATGATAACGATGTTAAATGGTTAAATGAGCTTCGAGGTTGCAGTAGTAGTACAAGGGCCTTTTGTTTTGGTTCTGCAGCTGCTATGGCAGCTCAAAGTCTTTTTGTTTTTGGCTTCACGGCTTCAGTGACAATTCAAGGAATCATTATTTTTATCCTGCAGCTATAGAGATAGTACAAGAATTTTTTGTTTTGGCTTCGTGGCTGCAGAGATAGTTCAGGGCCATTTGTCTTGATTATACGGCTGCAAGGGCCCTTTGCTTTTGGCTCCATGGCGGTAACGCCGTAGTGACAGTTCAAGAACCTTTTCTAGATTCGCAATTGCAGTGGCAATTAAAAAACTTTTTGTTTTCTGTTCATTGGTCGGAGCAAGACTTTTGCTTTCAGCTTTATAGCTGCAGTTAGGGTTGGTAAAGTTTTTAGTTTTGGAACCTAAACCCCAAGTTTTGAAACCCGGAAGCCAGGGTTCAATTTTAAAACCTAAGTTTTTAGATTTGATTAAGATTTAAATATATATATATACTATATAACTGATAATATACTGTACATATATTTGTATTGTATATGTACTAATATATTTTATTAAGGCATATATATATAAATAGTAATTAATATATTTATAAAAAAAACCTGCTACTAGGATTTCAAGTTATTGTTTATTAACATGTTTTCTATTGGCAATACAAATATCAATATATAGCATAATATAACAATATTACAATTTATACTTATATATATTACTATACTACTGGTAAATATATAAGGTTTAAAATGCTAAAAATTAGAGACTGATTGAGACATCTACGTGTAAGTTTTAATCTTGAAAACCATAATGTAGAAATCTTATCTGCATGTTACTTTGATAAAAATTAACTTAATACTTCCTATATATCTTGAATAATAATTAATATTATAGAGTTATAGAGTTAATCATGATTCTGGTATGATTCCCCGAAAGTTAGTTACCCGCCAGCTCATTTTACCAACCCCATATCCCTGACAGAATGTTTCACCTACAGCACTTTTTGTTGACAAAATCTTTCCTCGGCATACCATGTTTTTGACATCCCCTTTACTAGAAATCTCATATTTTCGACAAGACATTTATCTGACATGACATATTTCTAATTTGACTTTTCCCCGACACTAAGTTTTATTGAATGCACATTTTCCGACATGAACAATAAACCCAGTGATCATCACATCATGTGAAATCATGCAGCTACGTCATTTGTTTACTAGCACTACTGTATCAACCCTAACCATAACCCTAATTTAGGCTGAGTGCTTAATCATGTGATGTGATGAACACGAATATATCAATCTACCTATTTAAACGAAATTCTAATTGGGGAAAGATCTTGTCAGAAAAATGATGTCGGAAACATGTTATGTCGGAAAAATGTTCTTTCTGAAATACGCCATGTCAGTAAAATATTTTTTCGAAAATATGTCCTGTCAAGAAAAGGAGAGGTCAAAAACATAGTATGTCGAGGAAAGATTCTGTCAACAAAAAATGCTGTGGGTGAAATATTCTGTCAGGGATATGAGGTCAGTAAAATGAGCTGGCAGGTAACTAGCTTTCGGGGAATCAAGATACAATGTAAATGATTGGGTAAGCAGTTGTAATCATGGTATGGGTGTTACTTTAGTAGCAGATTAATACAATATATATGAGTTATATTGTGCTTATTGTCCAGAGTGTAGCGGAGGACACCTAATGACAAGTATAAGTGTAACAAAAGTTACGTTTTTGATGCATCAAAAGTTACAATTATGATGCATTATTAAATCAAGAACATAAATTTGGAAAAGGATTTCTGTCCGCACGCGTGCCATGCGTTAAATTTGTACTGCCAAGCAAACAAAAACAAACAAAAAAAATTTTGATTATCATTATGCAAGATGTATTGCGATCTTGATTTATTACTTTCTGCTTTTTACATAGAGTGTGCTACGAGTTAAGAAAAGAGACAGTTACTGCTTTCATTGCACCAGTTAATATTTTTTTAATTTCTAGGAATTATAGAAATTAGACGCTCTTCTTCAACTTTCTTTTCTCGCAATCTTTTATACTCTTTGATCCGCTAGAGTCTTTCAAAATTGAACGGTTTTATGAGAAGATCGTTAAGTGCTCAATCTCGAGATATCGCAACAAATGAAAGACCTGCTATAAATTCTTTTGTGCCAAGATTAATAAAAGCTTTTGGCAACATAAGACCTTGGCTTTTATGTACTGTAATTGCCCAGGCTAGACGAAGAGGAATCTGAAGACGTGAGCATGTAGTTCTATTTTAGCCTTCCCAAGTGCGTCGAATGGGTGTAATGGGGACAACTCTTATGCCTTCTAAGTTGGTAATTGTGGGACCTTTGTAAAAATCGAGATAACAAAGACTGCTATAGGGAGGGTGGGTGGTCCTTGGTCTCTAAACAAGATATCCTGGACAATTCCTATTGCGCCATTAACAAGTTCTGTTTCTGTCCATATATTAGCTGTCAGCATAACCTGGGTTCCTCACGCCAATAATAATTGGGATTCTAGACCATGTGCTATATCAGAATATGCTTTTTTAGCTTCTGAACTACCAGTATGTATAGCAAGAATTTTTGTGACAGGGACTTTTAAAGATCTAAGTCTATCCAAATTTACAATGTTTACATCAGACCATTTTGGTAATATAAATATAGCATCTGAAAACTGTGCACGTTCTGTTTCTACAGTCGCACTCCCATATAATTACACCATCGAGACTAATAAAAAGTATTCTTATATAGAAATGTGCTTATGTAGAGAGTAATTTTTATATGTTTAATAGTAGTTGTTTCAAGAAATAAAGGTGCTTATAAAGAAATGTGCTTATATAGGAGGTGCTTATATGGGAGTGAGACTGTATTAACTTTTCTTTGAGTTGTATGGTAAGTATCTTCCAATCATTTATTGTAGATTCTCTATCACGTAACCATAAAAGAATATCTCTAAATTCTCGTTGTTCTTCTGAGTCACCAGATTTCCTTTGAATAATGTCAAGCTTATATGCCTCCTGAAACTGTTTGTAAACAGTATGACCGTTATTAGATAATGAATCTTGTATACTGTAAGTGTACATTGGAAGATCAAGTACAGGTGGAAGTTGGCCAAAATCACTAACCATAATAATGGATCTGCTACCGAAGGGTTCATCTTTATGTTCTGAAAAGGCTTGATATAAAAGCATGTCAAATAAAGCAAGTGTACAGTGCCCAACCATACTTTTCTCATTTATTATAACATAAATTATGCCTTCTAGCCTCTTCTGCAGTCACTTTAATCGTTTATCAACTAAAATTTGATTTGTTTTTGTTTACAGCAATTGAGAGTACTGAGTGAATCATTAGTCCATTAATGTTGAAGGCTGCAATGCCGTTGGTGCGACTACTATTACTGGAGGTTTAGCCCCAGTTACTCCCATCCTACAAAGTTGTTTTTGAATTACTTCTATTAGATATGATTTACCTATTCCTGCTGTTCCTAATATGATTATCCTTAGTGGCTCAATTTGATGACCTGAAAGTATACTACAGTAATGTGTTTTTATTCTATTAAATATTTTCATTTGTTTTTCATTTAAGGTTTAATAATTTGTAAGTCTTATATCTTCTTCTATTTGATTATTTTTAGAAATATTTATAACAGTATCAACATTTATAAAATCTGTATCCAAATAGCGTTGTCTAACTTCATCAAGCAATCTATGATTTTGATCAATATCATGATTTCCTAGATCGCATGAACTATCTATAATTGCATTTGGGCATATCTCTGATAATAGCATCCAATCAAACCGAAATTCATCCTCATCATCATTTTCAATATCTTCTCCCTTCTCATCATCATCATCTGTAGACTCGCTATCTTCATTACTTATAGGTAATCCAAGTAAATCAACTAGATCTGTGTTAATTTCTTTATGATGTTGATGATATAAAGTTGACTAGCCAATGGTGCCATTCTCAGTAAGCTCCTCAAGACTTCTATGTCATACATGAAGAAGAAGTTTAGTGTGACAAAAATCCTCTCACTGTGGACTATTACATAAAGCTGACGGTCTTGAAAAGATACGTACTATATTTTCTTGTTTATATTGAGTCTATTTATTCTTATTCCTAGTAAATTTATAGGTTAAATTAAGCTGAAATAACATCAAACCTTCAAATTCATTAGGCCGTTCCCAATAAATTGTAATATTGATTTTACTGTTCTTCTGACAACCCTTCTCTATTGTATTGTCTGTTTTCAGTGCTACCAGTACTACTAAACCACCGTGGTGTTTCAATATTAAGGTTTAAAGAAACAAATAGACAACTTGAATAATATAAGGGGATCTCGAGTAGAAGATGACAGGTTTCTTGAGCAGAAATATTGCGCTCTGCAACGCTACAAAGCAAAAGTTTTTGAACTGAGATAAAAATTGGGTCTTTGGGATACTTTTTCGAAAATTTTGATTCAATATTTCTGAGAAAGCTGCTGATTGCAGTTCTGCTTTGCTTGCATATTTAGAAATATACTGCAAAACTGTATGTGTAGTGAGAATAGGTTTTAGGTCTACATTTGCGCATTATCCCTGCAATTGAAGTCGACTATGTGGATTAATATATTGGTCATTTCTTGCAGTCACAAGTTCTGGCCTGCCATGTCCATCATCTCTCATGATTGTATGATTTATATTCTCCTTCAGAAATCTGAACCTGCAAAATTGTTGGCCTGTTTTGTTAACCCAAAAACAGTAGAAAGAACTGCATCTTGTGTGCTTCTGTAATTTATTAATTAATTCTATGTAGTCTTGTAAATCATTATTTAGTTCTTCATGATGCTTTTGACACAGATAAAAATTAGGGACAGGTGCATCAAGGCCAGGGTTAATCGTGGTAACTATAGTGTTAAGATATTGCACAACATTTTTTATCAAATTTTCATCATCTTTCATTTTGGTCCATTCGATTTCAGGTGCATCTCTTTTTTTTCAAATGCCATGAATATGAATACTACCATAATGTTGCTATTCGAACCTATACCACCAGTCTTCTAAGTTCCATTGCTTCTTTAACACTTCATAAAAAAACAGTAAACCGCTTATTAAAAAACCATGAGATGATATAAGAATTGTTAATTACATTTTGATAATTACTAGCTGCTTCAGATTCTACGTGATTTTTATCAGGTGGTATAAGCATGTGGAGTTCTGGCCAATGCATATTGGAGCACTAATTGTAAAAAAATGAGTCCACGTGAGTCTATTTGCTTAATCATATCAGATAGTTCATTACGTCATGCCATCCAAAACTGTCAAGATCTATGCAAACCTTCACCGTATTGCATAATACGATATGTGATATGAATGTCTCTCTGTTCAATCATATCCATGAGGTCTTTGGCACTAATTTGGTCGGCACTCAAATTTTGTTTAACATAAACCTTCCCTTCTTGTAGTGCCCTCCACCATATTAGAGAATTTAGTGCGAAATATCACCATTGTGAATGACGTGCGAATCTCCCATTTTTGTATAAAAGAAGGTGCTTAAAATACTCTGCTGGATTAACATCTCTAATCCGTTCTGTTCAAAGATTAGCACGCCCTGTTGGGTAAAGGGTCAGGAATGCACATGCAATATATCCAGGAGTTTGGAACCATTAATTGGATTATTATCTATGTATGGCCATGTTATAGGATGTTTATCATTTTGTATACGATCAGAGTATTATTTATAGAAACCTCTTTGTGATGGGTTGATGGGGTACATGGAACAAAGGTACGTGTAATTGCATCACGTAGTTTTTATTATTTGACTCTTTATCACCCATTTGGCTATCAGAGAGCAGATCTACTTAATTAGAGAGCTAGTTGTCTATTGAACTATCAATCAGTAAAAATTAAAGTTTTCACTATCAATAGTAATTCTAGCATAATAATGGTTGTTTGATTTCAACCAATATAATGCTAAAGCAACTTTATTACGGCGAACAGTAAAATCCTTAAAGCCCGTTGTGTCTGCAGAATTCTGCTGTATAATTAATACATCTATTGATGATAGGTGCCGAGGAAGTCTTGTGGTAAACTCATACACATCTTGAGGAAAATTTATTATATGTCTGCTGTCCCAAATTGCACTCCACGAAGTCTGTAGACAGACATTACAGAAAATACTTGTGCTATAAGCATTTCTTCAATTTCTGTAAGATCCTGTAATTCTTTTGGTACTGTGCTCGGGTCTATTTCATTTTTACATAAGAATTTTTTTGGTATTGTTTTTTCATTGTAATAGCGTTTACATTCTCCCTTAAGTAGCATAATTGATGGAAAGCTTTCATTATATATAGAGCATAAATTGAACTTTAACTGATCCATTTTGGTCCGAAACCAGTGTAGAATATCTTGATCCATCTCATTAAGTGTACTAGCATTACTTTGGGGTTGATCAAGCTGGTGTATAATATCTTGATTCGTCTTGTTGAGTGTAGTAGCATTATTTTGGGTTGATCAAGCTAGTGTAGAATATTTTGATCCATCTCATTTAGTGTAGTAACATTACTTTGGGTTAATCAAGTCTTTGAGAATCCAAATTGTGTATACATGTGGTCATGTTATATAGAGATTGGTCAAGCCTCTCCAAAATGATATTATCAGTTTGTTTATTATGATATTAATTACATTTAGATCATATGCTTGCTCATTGCTATTATTCTGATGCATTTGTTTATTTTATTGGGTTCTTTTTTGGCATTTTTGCTTGCTCTCACATTTGCTAGCAAGATGCGCTAATCGTTTTTCGGTTGTTTTTGTTTTCCTTTTTTCACATTTTCTTTTACAATCCTGAGCCAGTCGTGTCGCACATTGCTCAGATGTTTCATTATTTCTAGCTTTATGTTTTTTTTGGGTGTTACAAGAAATATTTTGATTATAGATGTTCATTTTTATTATATCGTTAAAGATAAGTAAAAATTATTCGCATTCATAAAATGAAATTTATAGCGTGTTTCTTGAAAGCTAATAAAAGAGTATAGACAATAGTACTAATTTAAACTCCATCCCGATTATGAAAAGATTAATATAAATAGATATAATAACGCGATCCGCAGAGGTTTAGAAAGATAAGTCACTAGATAATGATATATTACAAATGCTGATTCTGTTGATGCTAAAGGTGGTGGATTACTAGTAGGACCAATATCAGAAAAAGATAGTGACAAGACAATGATGATATTAAAGTGGCGAATCTCAGGTGATATCTAGAATTATTTGATTCTGAAGAATTAAAATTTTAAAAATTTTCCAGAAACTCTGAGGAAAAGGTTAACAGAGTACAAATAATTGACTAATGCTTATGGAGGCATTAGATCAATAGAAATAATATCTACAGGAAAACTTTAATTAAGACGAAGATAATTTCTGGATGTTGTCACATGACCAAGTTCCAACAATTGCAAAGTCCAGTGACACACAAAAATTTAAGTCTTAATAAAGCATATTTAATTTATTACACTATGCTATTTAACTACTTAACTTTAAATCTTATATTATGTTCTATTAATTGTACTTTATTTGTATCAAAATTTATTGCTAAGTGTAAAAATTAATACATTTAAGTAAGCTATTCAAATTTTGGACATATTTTACCTGTAATATAAAAACACTTAATTTGTTAGAAGTAATGTACTATATAATTTTTTATTAAATTAAAAGAAAAAAATTAAGATAATGATGGGGATGAGTTAGAGCTATTTAAAACCACATTGCAAAACTGAATTTATAGTATAAATGAAATTATGCTAATAGGCTATCTAAATTTAATTAATTAGTTTTTAAAGCTTATTGGATTAAAATTAAAAATTGGTTTAAAAACCAAATGACTTTCTTTTTTTAAAACCAATATTAGATTTCATATTATGAAAACCAAGTTAATTTATGTATAAATATAAACATCTAAATTTTGTTAAAGAATTTTTATAATATAGATGATGCTTTAATCAAATATGTATAATATATTTATGTAAATTTTTATAATAATATTTATTTAATTTTTGTTTAAATATTTAAATATATAATTTATTTATGTAAATTTTTATATTAATATTTATTTGAGTAAATCCATGGACCATCCCCATAGGTTTTGTTAAATTCCATCCCCCTAAAATAAAAAAATTTAAAAGTTTGAGCGAAGATATCTTGACAACCATCTAACTAAATTCAATGAACTTTTTTTTATTTGAATTTTATGAATTCATAGAATTCAAATAAAAAAAAGTTCATTGAATTTAGTCAGATGGTTGTCAAGATATCTTCGCTCAAAGTTAGAGAAAAATCAAAACGTCTATCAAAATAAAAGCTGCGCCAAGATTTTTTTAAAAGTTCGAGCAAAGATATCTTGACAACCATCTGACCAAATTCGATGAATTTTTTTTTATTTTAATTCTATAAAGGCATAGAATTAAAATAAAAAAAAGTTCATCGAATTTGGTCAGATGGTTGTCAAGATATCTTTGCTCAAAGTTTTAAAAAAATCTTGGCGCAGCTTTTATTTTGATAGACGTTTTGATTTTTCTCTAACTTTGAGCGAAGATATCTTGACAACCATCTGACTAAATTCAATGAACTTTTTTTTATTTGAATTCTATGAATTCATAGAATTCAAATAAAAAAAAGTTCATTGTATTTAGTCAGATGGTTGTCAAGATATCTTCGATCAAAATTTTAAAATTTTTTATTTTGATTGGAAGGATGGCATTTAACAAGACCTATGTGGATGGTCCATAGATTAGCTCAACTTTGAGCAAAGATATCTTGACGACCAACTGACAAAATTCGATGAATTTTTTTTTATTTTAATTCTATAAAGGCATAGAATTAAAATAAAAAAAAGTTCATCGAATTTGGTCAGATGGTTGTCAAGATATCTTTGCTCAAAGTTTTAAAAAAATCTTGGCGCAGCTTTTATTTTGATAGACGTTTTGATTTTTCTCTAACTTTGAGCGAAGATATCTTGACAACCATCTGACTAAATTCAATGAACTTTTTTTTATTTGAATTCTATGAATTCATAGAATTCAAATAAAAAAAAGTTCATTGTATTTAGTCAGATGGTTGTCAAGATATCTTCGATCAAAATTTTAAAATTTTTTATTTTGATTGGAAGGATGGCATTTAACAAGACCTATGTGGATGGTCCATAGATTAGCTCAACTTTGAGCAAAGATATCTTGACGACCAACTGACAAAATTCGATGAATTTTTTTTTATTTTAATTCTATAAAGGCATAGAATTAAAATAAAAAAAAGTTCATCGAATTTGGTCAGATGGTTGTCAAGATATCTTTGCTCAAAGTTTTAAAAAAATCTTGGCGCAGCTTTTATTTTGATAGACGTTTTGATTTTTCTCTAACTTTGAGCGAAGATATCTTGACAACCATCTGACTAAATTCAATGAACTTTTTTTTATTTGAATTCTATGAATTCATAGAATTCAAATAAAAAAAAGTTCATTGAATTTAGTCAGATGGTTGTCAAGATATCTTCGCTCAAAGTTAGAGAAAAATCAAAACGTCTATCAAAATAAAAGCTGCGCCAAGATTTTTTTAAAACTTTGAGCAAAGATATCTTGACAACCATCTGACCAAATTCGATGAATTTTTTTTTATTTTAATTCTATAAAGGCATAGAATTAAAATAAAAAAACGTTCATCGAATTTGGTCAGATGGTTGTCAAGATATCTTTGCTCAAAGTTTTAAAAAAATCTTGGCGCAGCTTTTATTTTGATAGACGTTTTGATTTTTCTCTAACTTTGAGTGAAGATATCTTGACAACTATCTGACTAAATTCAATGAACTTTTTTTTATTTGAATTCTATGAATGCATAGAATTCAAATAAAAAAAAGTCATTGAATTTAGTTAGATGGTTGTCAAGATATCTTCGCTTAAACTTTTAAATTTTTTTATTTTAGGGGGGATGGTATTTAACAAAACCTATGGGGATGGTCCATAGATTTACTTATTTATTTAATTTTTGTTTAAATTTTTTTATCTAAAAATAAACTTTTATAACTTATTTGCTCCGGACTTACAACAGTTTGTTAAAACTGTTTCCTAGTTAATTATACTATATAAACTAAGCATTATAGCACATTACTGCACGCACATCTTTAGTAGAGTTTGTACTAAAAATAAAATAGAATTATCTTTTAATAAATATAAAATTAAATGTAAAGCTTCATGTCATCTTATGAGACTAACTCTGATAAAGTAATTTATTGCTATCTTTGTTCGAACTAGGTTTTGAAACCAGGTCTTAAAACCTAGTTTCTAACCAAACCTGGATTGGTTTAGGTTTGAAACCTAGTTTTAAACCTAGATATTTAGGTTTATAAAGTAAAGCCTAAAGGTTTTGAAACCTAGCCCAAATCTAAACCATCCCTAGCTGCAGTATAGGGTCAAGGATCTTTTGCTACAAGAGCAATACAAAAATTTCTTGTTTTAGCTTTGTGCAATTTAAAGATTGTATATTGGCTAGTGAAATTTGAAAAGAGAACCATACTTACAGATCATATTTACAAATTCACAAATACTTAATTTTAAATACTAATTTAAATATTTTTTTATTGGTATTAAGGTGAGGTCTTGCTTATATCTTTATTAGTAATTTAGAACAGCTACTACATGGAGTATACTTCTTTGTATAATACAAAATTTAAATTTCATGCAAGAATTGAAGCTCAGACTAATTTATCTGCAACCTAAACCTACTAGAGTGGTTAAGACTCACCTAGTTTGATAAAGTTAAAATAAAATTTATATGAATACTATATTTAACCCAATGGACAGCCCAAGAACTGATTTTCTTAAGAGCTGTACCAATAGGTGGACATGAATTTGGATTAATATGAAGTTGATTAGGTTGGCTACAAGGACAACTATATGTAAATGTTTTGCTTAAAGATAGTTGCTTTTTATTTGTGATATATTAGAAATAGTAGAAAAAGGATAAGTAATATTATTAGTTTTTTACTATGAAGCAAATTGGAAACAATAAGGCTTTTACAATTGTTTATAGAATAATTTAGAAACTTGAAGAAGAATTTTTATTATGATTTGTGAAGCTAATTTAGGAATTAAATAGGAAGGTCTAAAATCTTGAATAAGATGAGAAGAAATTAAGCCTTTAAGTATAGTTTGAATATAATGAGAAAGTAGAGCTAGTAATAAATAGTTTGAATAAGTTGAGATATATTATTTGAAAAAAGGTCTAAATTTGCAGAGTTAATAGTATTAGTAATAGCAGTAAGAATAATCTGGTTAATATAGGAGTTAGGAGTATTGCATATAAAGCAGTTCGTATCTGGAAATAGGTCAGGATAAGCTGAGTGAAAGTAAGTGTATAAAGGTAGTTTATTTAAAAATAATTTAATTTTAAAAGATTTAAAATTGCTAAGTTTGAAGTTAGTAATATTATTTGAAGCTTTTTGATTATTATTAAATATAACCAAGTAGAGTTCCAATTAAAATAATGAGTGAAGTGTAACTATTCATTTGTATATTGCTAAGAGGACCATAGAGCTATAATGTGAGCTTTGAAAATATTTTAATAAATCTTCATATAGGTTGTAAAACTTGGGTATTTTCTCAGTATAGAGTATGGAAGGAAATATAGTAGGTGGTATAGTTAAAGTTAAGAAAAGAAGCAGAGATATGTTGATTGGCTAGTTGATCAGCATAATTATTAAAAGGGTTATCAGAATGGGCCTGAACTTTGTATAATATTAGTTGAATATTAAAAGATTTAATAACATTAAGGAGTGTACACCATATAGACCATGCAGTAAATTTGAATTTTTTAGGAGAGTTTGGATTAAGATGTATAAGTTTAATATATTTGGATATAACTGAATATAAATCAGTAAAAATTTGAATAGTGAAGTTTTGTAGTATAGTAGCAATAGCAGATAAAATTGTAATTAGTTCAATGTAATATGAAGAGGGCCAATATTTAAGTTGGGCTAAAAACTCATATACAATTTGATTGTTATGAAGTTGTACCTAACCAATACCTATAGAATATTGGGTAGTACAAATATTTTTAACAGAACTATCTGTATAGAAGATAAAAATGTATAATTATAATTGTTTTGAGTAAATAATTGTAATAATTGAAAAGTTTGATTAGATAGAAAAAGATCAGAAACTAAGTAGTCAGAGATATTTAAAGTTGAAGGTGTAAGGATAGTAAGAGGGTGCTTAATAGTAGTAAAAAGAATAAGATCTATATAATTTGCATTAAGGTTAAGCTGCTTGTTTAGTAGAATTCTACTATAAAAAGTGTAGATAGTGTAGCAGATATTTCAATTGTACATGCAGAGGAAATATAGTTAGTATTAAAATTGTAGCCTGGGCAAGACATACAAGAAATAGGAGAAAGTTGGTATAATTGGAATTATGAAGTATTAATATTGGTAGTCCAATGAGTAATTAATATAGTATTTGAATGCTTGAAATATCTATGAGCTTTACCAATTATTATATTCTAGTTAAAATAAGTAAGAAACTATGATTAGGGTTTTAGAAGTATATAACAAGTATAAAAAGCAAAAGCATTAATGCCTTGGGGTTGGTAATTGCTTAAGATTGAATAGTAAATATTGTTTTCAATAATTGTTTTTTCTAAAAAAGTAAACCAAAGTAGTTGTTTACCAGTAGGTAAATGGTACACTCTAGATAAAAGATATTTCTATAAAAAAAGGGTTTGATTATCTGCAGAGCAGAGCAAAGTTGTTCTAAATAAAGAATTTGTTTATAGCAAAATTGTTGTTTGAAAGTTTTGTATTTAGGGTAGGGTTGTAGAATTTGTTCAAGTAGAAGGCTTCTACTATTAATAACTTTGGGCCAAGTATTATTTGGATTTGCTATAATATTGATTTCTAGTCTTTTAACAAAAGAATAATTTTAAAAGTAGTAGTTAATCTATTAGGTCCATCAATATTAAAAGAGTAGTATTGTAGTATATTAATTGTTGACCATAATTTATTTTGGAGTTGCTGTAATCTAATATGAGTAGAGATACCTAAATAGAAAACAGATACTGTTAATATCTGAAGCTAAGATTTTATTTTTGGCTATTAGCTGAAAATAGAACTAATAAATTAGTTAAATTGATAATTATCTAATCTAAAAATAGATGTGAACAAGATTACACACAAAATCTGGTCTATCACTACACCGTAAATCATCCTCTGTTACACTCCGGTCAATATTAGATATTGTTGAAGTTGTATATCCTATATATTGTATATCCCCTTATAATAAAATTATCATCTTATCATATGTGTCCGTTACATTTTTACCAATCATTCCATTTATGTGAATCTGAGTATCACGATTGTACAGTACATTTTTACCAATCATTTTGCACGTGTGAAAAAATGGATGCCATAAATAGTCACGATCATATGTAAAAATTTGCAATGATTATACCAAATAAATATTAGCATTAATAGTCCTTATATATATATATATAATTTTAAAGGGCAATCCTGCCTTTATTATTTGGGAACGAGTATAGCACTCTAGGATTTTTAGACTACTGCCTACATTCCCTCCCTTCCACAGTAAAGACTCGTCCAGTTACCGAAGTACCTAATCGCGATCTGCCGCAGTCAAGAATAGTCTCAAATTTTGGTCTTCTAACGCATAGAACACTTCAAATTATTACCGACAGGCTTTTTCTAGCTTTGTTAGGATTGCCCCCTTTTCTTTAAAATTTTTCCTTCTTTATACAGGACAAAATGAAAAAGGTGGAAAGTACCAATAAACTACCAAGAAAACGAAAAGCTAAAAACACGTGACTGATACAAAAAAGAAAAAATATAAGAAAAGAGGCCAATCCTGACCGGTAAAGAAAAAAGAAAGAAAACAAAAAAAAAAGGATAGAACTGACAAATACTACATTTAAAAATTATATAGCACTGCGTAAGGAATCGCCTCACCTAAGTATATATGTACATAAAAGAAAAAAGAAGACTACGCCTAATAGAACTTTCTAAAAAGAAATTTCATGCGGATTACTCCAAAACATCTCACGTATCATTCATTGTTTATCTCAAAGGACCTTATTTCACTCGTGACTTGATTCCAATATGGTAGGCGCATTCCCAATATGGACAAAGTAAACATTGCCGATCTTTTGGAGGGGGTAAACCCAATCACCCACTTTTTGGTGAAATTTCAAAAAGTCCAAAGGGCAAGAGATAATACTTGTATCCAAAGTTTAAGGAGTGTACATCCAAGATAAACCTCATTTTTTTGTTGTTTCCCACTGTTTTTTTACAGGTCACTTCATCGACAAAGAAAAAAATGTTTGTATCTCCACCAAAATTTCTTATACAAGAGCACCACATTCTGCCAGTTATCTTGTAGGCCGACGCTTTTGGCTTGTATGCTGAATATACAAAGGAGTCCCCTGTTTAGGTAGTTGACCTCTGTAAAAACCATTTCCTGTGTTATCATACTATACATTAAGTATAGGCAACGCTCCAACAAAACACTTTTTGTTTTTCTTTTGACAGAAAATTTGGTCCAGATGATCGTTGGAAAGAGTTGTAGTGAGTACTTATATATATATTATTTAATTTTTACTGCATATATTTATATATATATATGTGCTTAACGTTTTTGATTAGCATAACTAGAAGATGTGATCATGACGTGGGGAAAATTGTTTTACATATTGATGTATCAGTCTACCGAGATGTCATACTATATCACACCCTAAATTTTTTATTATATAAATTTATATTAAAAACATATAAAATTACTATATAACTTTAAAACCAAGATTCTTTTGGATTTACAAACCAATTATTTTCAAATTTTGAGATTAAATATATCAAGAATAGTAGAATAAAATCACTTAAAACAGTTTTTAAAATTCCTATAAAAATTGAAGTTTTTACTTATAAAATTTTTATAAAAAAGAAAATTTGCTAAATTTGAAACTACTATTATATGTAAAATTTCATGCTAAACAAAGTTTGCTTAATTGACAATTCACGATAGAAGGAGAATTTTAACCGGGGGAGATTTTTATAATAAAACATAATAAAATATGTTAATACAGGAATCATGATTCCTACAGTTTATAAAATTTTTTGAATTTTAATTGCTTGTAACTTTTTATACACCTAACTAATTTTACCGATCTAGCTATTATTAGAATCACAAAAACTAGCTCTACAACTTTTATTAGAAGTCTACAAGATGTTAACTTAATAAAAAATTAACTTTACATAGTCAGGAATGCTGATTTTTGTATTTTATATGTAATTTATATTAAGTGTTATGTATTTTATTAATATAAATTCTCCTTCTTTCGTGAATTGTCAATTAAATGACAAAATTGGTTGTCTTAATAAAAAAAAAGTTTGCTATATACTAAAGCTAAAAATTTCAAAATTTCTATATTCAACTTTTTTTTTGTTAAGAAAATCTAGTTTGGGCTTGTAAGTAAAATTGTTCAACATAAAATTTTATAACAATAATAAAGGGTAGAATTCAATTTTTTAAACATTTTACTAAGCTAAAAATTGAATCAAAGATTTTTGCAAAAAAAAAATTTTTTTGCGAAAATCTTTGATTCGATTTTTTACTTAGTAAAATGTTTAAAAAATTGAATTTTACCCTTTATTATTGTCATAAAATTTCATGTTTGAACAATTTTACTTACAAGCCCAAACTAGATTTTCTTAACAAAAAAAAAATTGAATATAGAAATTTTGAAATTTTTAGCTTTAGTATATAGCAAACTTTTTTTTTATTAAGACAACCAATTTTGTCATTTAAGCAAACTTTGTTTAGTATGAAATTTTACATATAATAATAGTTTCAAATTTAGCAAATTTTCTTTTTTATAAAAATTTTATTAGTAAATCTTCAATATTTATAGAAATTTTAAAAACTGTTTTAAGTAATTTTATTCTACTATTCTTGATATATTTAATCTCAAAATTTGAAAATAATTGGTTTGTAAATCCAAAAGAATCTTGGTTTTAAAGTTATATAGTAATTTTATATGTTTTTAATATAAATTTATATAGTAAAAAATTTATGTGTGATATCTCGATAGACTGGTATTAAAAATGACGATCTGTTACTTTTTAATTCTGTAATTATTGCGATATTTGATCATTTGCATGTTAATGCATAATGTCGTAATAAATTCATAATTTGTTTGAAATAATAATCAGTTGTCTCGATTATTTTTTAAAAATCGACTTTAGTTCTTTATGCACACTTTGTATCTTTTGGATTTAGAAAATTGCTTCTGTTCTTATGTGCACTTTGTATCTTTGAAATTAGATTAACTGAGATACGGATAATGAACAAATAATAGTAGAAGCATGATAGTTCGGGACTAGCAAGATAGTTAGTAGCACAGTAGTATTTTTTATTTTTTTCTTTCTCTTTTTATAATTTAATACTAACTTTTCGCGCGATAACGAACGTGCAAGCATAATAGTTAGGGACATAGCAAGATAGTGCATGATAGCAATTTTTTACTTTAGAATGAAATGTAACATGATAACGAACATAGCACAATAGAAGCATGATAGTTTAGGGCATTAGTAACATGGTAATATTTTTCTTTTTATATATATATATATATAATATATATACAATACTAATGTTTTTTTCGATAATTAACATATGATAGTTAATGCATAATAGTTCAAGACATAGCAGGATAGTTAGTAGCATATTAGTTTTTTTTTTATATATACAGTAATAACGGTTTTTTTCGTTAGAACAAAACATAGCGCGAATGTAGAACGATAGTAGAAGCATAGATGTTAGTAGCACAATAATATATATATTATATATATATATATATAGTATTTAACATTTTTTTTTTTCAGAACGTAGTTCGATAACAAACATACAATAGTAAAAGTATGATAGTTCAGGACGTAGCAAGGTAATTAGTAACACAGTAGCATTTTTTTATTACAGTACTAATGTTTTGTGTGATAACTAACGTAGTATGATAGTAGGAATATGATACTTCAGGACATGATACTTCAGGACATAACTAGATAGTTAGAAGCACGTTAGTATTTTTTTTTGTTTTTTTTTTATACAGTACTAATGTTTCTTTTTTCTTTAGTACAGAACATAGCACGATAGTAGAGGCATGATAGTTCGTGATATTAGTAACATGGTAATATTTTTTTATTTTTTTATTTTTTTTTTAATGAATAATACTAACGGGTATTTTTCTTTAGAACAAAGGGACATATTGCGATAATGAACATACAATAGTAGAGGCATGATAGTTCAGAACGTAGCAAGATAGTTAGTAGCACAGTAGTATTTTTTTAAATACAGTCTAACATTTCACAATGTAGCATAATAGTAGAAGCATAATAGTTTGAAACGTAGCAGATAGTTAGTAAGACAGTAGTTAGTATGGCATGCATGATATTTCGAGACATTAGTAACACAATAGTATTTTTTCTTTTTTTGATACAATACTAATTTTTTGTGCGATAACGAATGTAGCATAATAGTTCGGGACATGACAAGATAGTTAGCAACACGGTAATTAGTATGAGTGTGCAAAATAGTATGGGGCATAGCATAATAGTTATATAGGATTTAGCGTGATAGATAGATGGAACATGGTGAAAAGGGCGCAGCAGGATCCCGGACAATTCTAATGGAGGTGGAGGTAAAAGTGGGTAGATTTTTTGGGCCAAACTCACCTAAATTCTGGTCAAAATTAAAAATTAATTTTAATTTTGACCAGAATTAAAGTGTATTTGGACCAAAATCTACCCACTTTTCACCCTACCACCTACTATAGAATTGTCTGGGGTCCTGGCGCAGCGGTGCCCCAAAACACTTGTATTGTATTAATATAGGTTAAGCATAGTACTATTAAGAGTAGATTTTGATAAATATAATTTGTGCTTGGCAATAGCTAAATTTTTTGATAGAACTTTAGTACAGGTAGAGTATGGAAGAACTATATTATATAATCAATATTCTAAAGTAGGAATTATAACAGTATTGATAATATAGGTACAGTCAGACCTCCCTAAGTGCACGCCGTTAGGACCAGGCATAAGTGTGCATTTATAGAGGTGTGCATTTTAGAAATATATAAAAAAAAATCCAAAAATATTTAACAACGAATAACTTTTGTTCTACTAGTCCGTTTTTTATGAAACAACTACCAAAATGTTCACATTGATGAGACGGTTCTAATGAATCCAAAATCACTAAAATCCAATCACTGGAACCAGAGATCATTAACGATGTGTGTCACTCAGAAATTTAAAGATTGGTTTTTTTCAATCCTTAAATACTCGAAGTGACACAAATCGATAACGATATCTGGATCCAGTGATTGGATTTTAACAATTTTGGGTTCATTAGAATCGTCTCATCAATGTGAACATTATGGTAGTTGTTTCATCAAAAACGGACCAGTGGAACAAAAGTTATTCGCTGTTAATGATTTTGGGAATTTTTAATAATAAATTCCAAAAATCCGCGGATATGATAAAATAATATTAAAATCACGTGGTCATCCAGTATTTTAATTGGTCGAAGATCACATGCGTGCATTTATGGAGGTGCATATATAAGCCTGGGACCACAAAATCTATGCACGTGCAGAGGTTGAAGGGTGTGAACTTATCATTAAGTCCCAAGCTTGGGACCGGGCTAAGGTATGCACTTAAGGGGGGTGTGCACTTAGGGAGAGTGCACTTAGGGAGGTTTGACTGTAATTTGTTTGTCTGTAATTTGTTTAGTATTATAAGATAAGATGCTTTAGCTCAGATAAGTTTAATTTGTTTTATATTTTTGTTATCAAGAGTGAACCAGCATCCAAAAAATTTAAAGGGTTGGTTAAAGAATAAAAGAGGTAGTAAATGATTAAAATTTGATATAGAGGTTGTACTTTTTTTATTAGACCAGAAAATAGATTTGTAGAATTAATTTGCATGTCTGAAAGAAGTAGCAGCAGGGATAATAGATTGAAGTTCTGTTAAAAATGAAGCAATTCATAAGGTTTCATCCATATAAGCTAAAACAGATATAGAGCATTTAAGATAATGTGTTTGTGATAAAGTAAGTTTTTCAGGAAGTTTGTAGATTATAACCAGTGAACTAAGTAACAATATGGCTAATAAGTGGTTATAGTAAATTCTTCAAAAAAGGTGTATTATAGTTTCTTCTTGATCAATACCATTTTTAACTAAGTAAAAATTAGTAAGACCACTAATTTAAATATTATTTGTACCCTTCAAATCATTTTATTTATATTAAATTTGGTTTGCGAGTATAAAAACAGCAAATCATGCTTAGAATTCATGTTTATAAATATTGTCTAATACTTGTCAAAATTATTTTATTTAGTAAATAAATATAGAGATGATTTATTAACCTGTGAAATTAAGACAAAATTATGTTCTAAATAATTATAGCATGTAACAAGCATATACTTTAGTAATTACTAAAAACATATATATATAAAAGAACAAGCTAGCAAATTATAATTAAAAATTACCTTCAATTCTAGTTCCTAGCAAATTGAATTGCACAGCTTTCTTATTTGAAACTTAGTAGCTACTAGTTGAATAAATTGCAAGAAGCAGTTTATTAGAGTCATTAATTGTACTTCTAAATTTATAACTGCTATTTGAGCAGAAGATATTAGCTAAAATTTTAAAATCTAAAAAAAAATATAGATAATCCAAATTTGTTTATATTTTGATAAAATTATTTTAGATTTATGGTTTATAGATATTATCACCAAAATTTGCAAGAGGATTGATTAGTATTGTTTCAAATAAATATTGATTTAAATCTCCTTTATCAATTTCTATTGATATAGATTTTTTTTCACTTTACAACTATGCTCTACTTTATTAGCGGTTTAAGTAAATAAATTTACATGAACACAAAGCTAACTATAATAGGCAAATACCTAGCTTACTCCACTAGTGCCCAGGTATGGTTGTTGCACTGATATTTGATAGTCCCAAAGCTATATACGACCTCTCTTTGAGAGCATGTTCAGGTTCTTAGCTACCTTTACAACAAAACAAAAACAGATACAAAATACAAATCCTACTTTCTATCCACCAACTTGCCACATATGACCCCAAAATTTGACTTAATATTGAATCCTCAACTATCTTATTTACAGATTCCGCCTGCTCTTCCTCTTTCCACTTCTTTCTCTTCATGTCTCTTTCTTTATCTCTACAAGTCTAGAATTGGGTGGTTTCGCATTTCTGACTTCATTATTATTGTGTTTCCTCTTCACAGATTGTTCAATACCAGTTTCTTTTTCCCAAGTAATAACTTCGTTACATCATTCTTTTCAAATAACACGGTAGAAGCTTTCTTGTACCATATACCAAATTGCATCCATACAGTTTTTCACATCCTTTCTGAAGAGTCCCTTCTTATACAATATATCGAGCTTCTCCTTTTCCATAAGACTACTTAAATAAATTTTCCTTTTTTTATAATGAATTTTTTTTTTGTTACTTAGCAGGATTTCACCTAAATCCCAAATACTTAATGACAATTTCGCTTCATCTGTTAACACTGCCCATGCAGCGCTCAATGCTGTATTTTCTGTCTCATGCCAGATATTTTCCATAAAACTACACTGCACTAAATATCTCATGGTTTCCTTGGTTTCCTCCTTACACATAATGCAGTTTGGTAACTTGTATAACCAAAGCTTATGAGTGTGCAACTCTTTCAAAGTTGGGAGAAGCTGTAACATTTTTTTGATTTGCAAAATTAGTTTAAAGTTACTCTCCATTTCTCTACATTTCACTCCTCCCAATTCCTTTAATCTTGCTCATCTATAGCTCCAGTCTAGATCATCAGTGTCAAAACCACTTTCTAATCCTAAGTTTTTACTTAAAAGCAGACATCTCTCTTCACAGGACCTTCTTTTTAGTCGCATTATGAATTTACGTTGGCAACTGTCGATAAGCTTGCCATTCTACCAAAGGGATGCATTTTAACGAGTAGTGTTAGCAGGTATCCACTTCCAATCATCATCGAGCTGTGCCGCTTCTTTTGCTAACTTGTTAGCTAGTTCATTCCATACTATACCATATGTGCTTTAACCTCGCACAATTCTAGACTGATATTCTTTACTTGAGTTACCTCCAAGATTTTGTCAAAAATCGACCTATTTTTCAACCTAAGAGTCTTTTTGAAGCTTTTCATCCTGAACACATTCTTAATACTACTAATTGCTGCATTGATATAGATGAAATTAATAGTAATCAATATGTAATAGTTTAAAAAATTCTGATTCATATTAATTACTAATGAATAATAATTTTAATTAAATTTTTCTAATTGTAGAGATTAGATATCATTATTAGTCATAGAACATGTCCTTTTAAAATAGATCAAATTGCTATCTATAAGAAAATTCATTTAAATCTAACTTATTAACTTAAAATTAAATTTTATAGTTATATAAAACAAAATTAAGTTAAAATTTTGTTAATTTTATACATTATACATTTTCAAATGTAACTTTGTCAAAAACAAATTTTTACTAATTTAAAACAGAAATTATATGTAAAATATTTTATGCTCTAAAAAACTTTACTTAGTAGCAAAATATAGGTTATCTTGACAAAAATAGCTTAGATGTATACTAAAGTCAAAAATGTTTGCTTTGTAATATAAAACCTTTTTTTTATTAAAATAACTTTATTTTTTTTGGGTTTCTAAATAAACTTGTTCAGAATGTACTTTTACTTGTTTTGAAATCGAAATGCATTTTCTTGAATGTATTACTAAGTAAAAAATGGTGTTAAAGTTAGAAAAAATTTTACTTTTAGAAAATCTATATAACCATAAAATTAATTTATTTTAATAAGTTAAATTTAAAAGAATTTTAGCTCAAAGTTTATAGTAAATTTATATAATTTTATTTAAATTTTATTATAGAAAGCAATAAAAGAGACATGTTCTATGACTGTTATACTGTATACTTATTATTTATATTTAGTAATTCAATACTAATAAACAGCTATATCAAATATTTATTTTTATAATACAATTGAATTTTATTAATTGTTAAATAGGAAATACTTATTGCTAAATTGTATAACTAATTAGAATTGTTTAATTTTCAAGTCCAAACAAACTATCATATCTTCTTGCAAAAAAAGGTCTATCAATCCACTATCCTAAGAAGCAGTTCAGATTCAAATTTAGGAGTATTCAGTTGTAAATTAGATCAACATTAACCTCTGTTTTATTTTTTATAATTATTTTAAGAACCAAATTGTAATTCTAGATTGATATTCGTAATGATTTAATTATGATAAAATGACTTCATTTATAATATCGATATTATTTTAGAAGCATATTCTATTTTTGGTACATATTTGATATGTATGTTTGCACGTATGTATGTACTTACAGGACCCCTAAAATATACATAGATAGGTCAGGTATAAGTTTGCTTATTTTTGAGGTTTTTTATGCAAATTTTTTCTATTTATAGTAATTATTTTGCTTATTTTTGAAGTTCTTCTGCAGAACTTTTCTTTTTTAGTAACCCTATAATTAACCTGACCTATCTATGTATATTTTGGGGGTCCTGTATATACATGGCTAAAGGGTTCGTATTATTTTACTGACAATCACTTCACTGACATAACATTTCACTAACTAATATTCACTACCAAGTTCATTTTACTAACAGTTTGTTTCTCTGAAGCTCATTTCACTAACAAGTTTTTTTTAAAAAAGCATACTAAATTTAGCTCTAATTCTACCTAATTCTACCCTGACCCTAATGACAATGGCCAGAATTACTTTGTCAGTGAAATGAGCTTTGGTGAAATAAACTGTTGGTAAATGAACTTGTCAGTAAATAATTGTCAGTGAAATGTTATGTCAGTGGAGTGATTGTCAATTAATTGATTGCCACCCTTGGCTAAATAATCAAAGCAAGTGTTAACCTGGCAAAACTATTTATAAATATATTTATTTAAAGGTCAAGCCTCAACATAAAACAGGATTATATACGTTTAAAACAGGTTCAAGCAACCTTAACCCACGTGCTCAAATTTCCATTGGTATACATTCAATAATGTAATTTACATTAACTTTAGCAAAGTTCTATTGTCATAATTATGCATGCATTTACTTTGATGTTATAAACCTATAACAATAAGATTGAAAATTATAATGCTTACAGGATTATAGGATATAACTTAATTTAAGCGTAACAGATATCAAAAACGCAACTTTTAGGGAAGGACAGCACACGATATGATTTTAATGCTTACAGGATTAAAGAATTACAGAATATAATTTGATTTAAATGTAACAGATATCAAAAACGCAACTTTTAGAAGAGGACAGCACACGATACAATTTTAATAGCTATAGTATAAGATATTTCAGTACGATCACAAATGTAAAAATTGCAATAAAATCGCAGGACCTGGACCGAACCTATAATAATGTTTGAGTCCAGTTCAGGTTCGGTACTTTAGATTTGTATCCGAGTCCGGGTTTGAAATTTTCAAAATTTATGGTTCGAGTCCAGGTTTGGTCAGACCCGGACCAGACTCGAACTAGACTTTGGAACCCTAATGGCAGTCATGAATTCATTAATACCTGACCAAATGAGCAAAAAATTTAAAGACCAAGAACCATTACCCAACCTAGGAAGAAATACAATATATTAATTTTTTTTTAAAATGAATTGTATATTTATTATTCTTTTTATATATTTCTTTAAATATATATATTAAATAAATTACATAAATACCTTATTACAAAATCGATAGCTGTATATTATTTTTTAACCACATTTCATATGAGGGTCATTGTCAATATTATGGCAAAATGATCCTGTGATTACATTATAGTGAAATTTAGGCCTTTATAAATAAATATTTTAAGTTGGGCCCTCATTCATAATTATTTGCAAATTTGGGTCCCAGTGTGTAAATTCTCAAAAATATTTAAATAAAATTGACTCCAACATTATATTAAATATTCATGTTTAAAAGTTTCAAGTTTATTATGAGAATTATAATTACAGTCAAACCCCACAATAGTCACGTGCCAAAATCATACTTTCTATTTGCCTATTGCGAGATTGTGACTAAAGTGAGTTAAAATTTATATATAGTATATATAATTAAATAGGTAAATTAAGGTGACTATAGTGAGATTGTGACTAATGCGAATGTGACTATTGCGGGGTTATACTGTACACATAGTACATATTAAATATAACACACAATAACCTTGATCAAATTACTGAATAAATCTTGATTTAAGCTAGGTTTTTTTTAATATAACAAAAAAAACATTTTTTTTTTATGCAATTTTTTAAGATCTTTTCATGATTACTAGTCGTATGACATTCAACACGCATTAGCATATAGTGAAAACTGTTTATGTACCCAAATATTGTTGACAATAAACTAAATTTATTATTTTCAAGCAGCTTATTCAGGTTTCTTGAATATTTTTTCCCCATACAAAGAAATTGATGTTTTTATACTTAGTTTAGAGTACAGTACAAAATGAGTTCTTTATAATACTTATATCTATTACAACAATTGCAACCTTTACAAAAATTACAACTATAATGACTATTACAACTATTTCAATTTTTTATAGCAATACGGATATTTACAATTTTGGGTCTTAGCTGTAACCAAGGGTTGCAACCCAGGTTGTAATCCATAATGCCGTAATAATTACTTATGGCTGGCAACCTTAATCTGAGTCAGTATTACACAATTAACTATATACACATATTGTTTTTTCATTATTCTTCTCTATCTTGTCTTCTTATTGCTTCTACTGCCTCTTCTTTTATTACTTTATATATCTCTTTTTGTTGCTTAAATGCACTAAACCAACAACCTAGATATCTAAATAGTTTTTTTTTCATGTCTCTGCACTATTTCTCTGTCAACAACTAAATTTCCTGGTTCCTTTGTGTTTGTCAAAAATACTGATTTTGATAGATTTACTTGATCTTGGTTAACTTATAAAATGAATCTGCTTCCTTTAGAATTTTCTGTAGTTTTTTCAAGTCATTTGATATCCATAAAGAATCGTTCATATATGCCAATACTGACATACTTCTACTAAGTATTTTTTCTTTTGGTGTTTTTGTTGAGAGCATATAATCTTTATATTTTCTATATATTCTCATTATAAGCAGATCATAGTAAATCCTTCACAAGATAGATGACATTGGTCCACTCTGATCTAGGCCATCCTCTACTTCGTATTGACTTGTTTTTTCCAAATTTGTTATAACCTAATTTTTTCTATGCTTGAACATATTTTCTAAAAGTTTAATGAACCCCTTAGGACATCCTAGCCTTTCTAGTGCTTTCTATAGTAAATGCATATAAACTGAATTGTATGCACTAGAATATCTTGTAATATCAACCAATATTCTTTTCTTTCCATCTATGCATTTTCTTGTATGTTCGTTAACCAACTTATCAGCCCTTCAGTTGATGAATATGATAGTGCAGTGTTGTTCTGGGGATTTAATTCCTTATTTTGTACCAGTATCTTGTTGAGTCTCTTTGTTATTAGTGTCGCAGAGTAGCACAACGAATGGTATATTTGCGCATATAAAGTAAAGTGCTTAATAAATATATATAAATATATATATATATAACAATATTACGTATATACTTCGAAGTGAATAGTGTGTCACAAGTATTATGTGGATCACATGATAGATGATATGGGTCGGATCATGTAGGAATAAATTAGTAATAAAATAAGTAATGCATAAATTATATATAGGATCAGGTAATTAATTAGGCAAGGGATTAGGTAATTAATAGAAGATGCATGAAAATTTCGTAATAAGGTTTATAACAATGCCGTAATTAAATAGTTAATTAAAAGTCAAAAGGAGCATGATCAAACTATGATGTAATTAAAATAGTCAAAACAAGTATAAGTAAATAAAAGCGTAAAATAAAGAATTAGGCAGGCTATTCTTCTGATAATAAAAATACATACTTATCTCAATACCAAATATTGGTAGTTTCCAAATACGGCCCTGGATGGTCTCTAAATTTTCAAGTTATTTTGCCTTGAGTTAGGCATTAGTAGCTTCAATACTATTAACCTTTTCGACAGCAGGATCCGGGTATTTAAAAGTATCTCTCGCAAATAAAAAAAACAACATATATATAATGAACATTGCTTAATAAAATATAAATTACACATTAACTTGTATACTGATTAATATACCGCTTCTTTAAATCTTAATTACTCAAACTAATATTGCTAAATGTGCAACTTTCATGAAAATGACTACCGGTGCCAAAGATTTGACCAAACTGTTTTATCATGGTAGTAATAGTGAATCAATTGAAGCTTCGTTGTGGATTTTGAAGAGTATGCCACTACGAAAGATTGGAACAAAGCAAAAATAAAACTTGTAGTTGGTCTATATGTTGCAGTACCTTTGCGCAGTGTTGTACATGGGATACGTCCATACTATGTAAAATGTTCAACATCCAAGATTGTCCAAAATTGTCCAAGCCTATGTCCCATGTTTAACTAATCAACAAAGTTATTTAAAAAAATATATAATTATATATTTTTTTAGGTGCTGGACTTATTAGTAAAAAAATTAAAATAGATTATGTAAATAAAATTTCAAGTAATTTTAATTTGAAAAAATGTCTAAATTGTCCAAAATTGTTCTATGTACATTACTTTCTTTGCGTAAGTGGGTCAGGTACATTGTGCAAGATAATGCAGACTGGGCAGGTGTAAAAGCAGCTTTTATAAAATCAGCAAAAGCAAAGTATGTTGTTGAAATGAAGATTGACATTTAATAAACCTCAAGTTGAATGAAGATGAAAGTATTGTCTCCTATACAAACAGATTCGATGCTTGTGTTAAAAAAGTGAAAACGAAGTTAGCAATCATAAAGTAAAGTGATAGTATTTAAGGATTATCCCGGTTAAGTACAGGGAAAAATAAAGCAACGTTACCCTGAAACTATAAAGAAACGAAAGAATGGGCTTTAAAAATCGAAAAGTTTGAGAAAAATAATGAGTTTAATTTAAAAAAGGCGAGTGTAGTAGGCAAGAATCAGCTGATCAAACTAATCTCAATGTTGATAGATTGTCTAATACCTTTTCTGAGTTAAAGATTTGTCAAGTTATCAAAATAGTCAAGCTAGTAAGGACGTAGAAAGAATTGATAGATTAGAATCCAGTATTAATGAACTTACCAAGCTAGTTAAAAATATGACCACTAGCAAAGATTAGCCAAACCAAAATCAACCAACTCGGAATATACAGAGAAACTGGCAGCAAAAACAAACTTACTCTCAATCACTATCTAACACTCAGCATAATCAAGCTAACCCTCATTTGTGTTACAATTGTGGGCAGAAAGGTCTTATGTTAAGGAATTGTCCAATGAAAACCTTGCCCAATCCACATCGGAATCAAAATATTGAAGGAAGGAACTTTGGCCAGCAGAATACTAATATTCAAGGGGCCAATATTTAATATTTTGAAATAATGAAAACCTTATCTGGTAATGGAGGCAAGTGCCTCAAATTGAAATAGTGAAGGGTGAATTGATCCTTGATGTGAGAAATTATAATTTATGAAAACGTAAATACTCTGAAACAGAGCCTAACGATTACTCACATGACAAGAAAAATAGAGTTAATGAAAGCCCAATTAGTCAGGAACACCATTAAAAGGAACAATAATGTACATACCTCTATCGGAATTAATGCAGGAACTTGACATTATGAAAAAGGTTGCAGAGCTAGAAATAACAGTAATGTTGGGTCAGCTCTTTAAATGGTCACAAAGGCCCGTGTTGAAATATTGAAAGCCTTAACAAGAAAGAAAAAAGAAGCTGATGTGGCATTTTTGAACACAAATGTTAGTATTGTTAGGGCTGTTTAAACCAGTTCTAGTAAACAAATGGGAGACGTTCCAATAGTTACTATTAGAATAAATAATGAATTAATAGATGTGCCTATCGATCCTGGATCCTGTATGAACCTTATGCATATCAATTATACTAACAAAAGGGGCCTTGTCTGGACGTCGGCTAAGGGTAGAGGAAGAATGGCTGATGATAGGATTAGTAACTTTGTTGGTTACATACCTAATATCAAAGTAGATATCGATGGAATGATAGTTGCTCAGAATATTTATATAATGAAGAATGCTAGTTTCAATGTTCTACTAGGAATACCTTGGATAGCCACTGCTAAATGTAACTTGAAGTAAAAAAACAATCAATTCTGGTGCTCGGTTGCATCTAAGCTAAAAATAGTGTCTTTCATTGCTTCTATTGTTCCTAAAAGATGGATTGCTAAAGAGGATTATGATGATTATGAGGAAGAGGTCGACGATGAGGATGATCAAGACTTTATAACTTGAGAAGAGTTCATGTAGATATTTGTGATGAACGAGATGATTTGTGTATTAAAGTATTAAGTAGTGCTAAAAATGCACGTACAGTAAAAGTTTATAAAGTTGAACCAGTTAGTGATGAATATTTACTAAAGTCTTATTGTGAGAAAGTAGTGTATTGGAACAAAGAATCTGAGGCTGGGTTTGTAAATGACAAAAAGCCTGAAGTAATTATGCGGCTGACAAGAGATAGAATAAATGCTCTTTAAGTGAACAAGAAAGTATCTCTTCAAGATCAGTACTTCGAAAAATGTCTGTTGTAAAAGGTCCCTGATATGTTTGTTTTCGATCTATCAGAAATAGAAAGGACAAACTTAATTGAATACGAAGTCAGAACTGGAGAAAAAGAAGTCCCTGTAACAAAAATATGTCCAATTAGGATCAATAATCTAGCCAGGGCTCGATTATGTGAGAAGCAAGTATGGGAGATATTAAAAAATGGGCTGCTTGAAAAAGGGATAGGCAATTCGCTTATTACTGCTTTCTAGTGAATAAGAAGAATAGTTGTACTGATCAGTTATGTGTAGTTGGTGATATGCATCCCCTTAATAAATATATTGTGAAGGATAGGTGCCTGTTGCCTTTAATTTTGGAAAAGGCTATGGGCCATGACAAGTATTCCTCCATCGATACGTACAAAGGATATTGGCAAATCCAAATTAGGAATAAGGATTGGATAAGATAGTAGTAGCGACACCATTGGGCGTCTTGCATTATACGTTATATGCATGGGACTCAAGAATGCGAGCGAAACATTTCAACATTTAAGAGTAGGGTGAACAAATTTTAACTTATATATAAACATATAGTAAAATTTTTTTCAATTAAGAATTAAAAAATATTTTATTAAGTAAATTACTTTAAAAATTAATTGAAAGTTGTAGAAAGATTCTTCTAATTCTAATAATAGTAAAATTATTAAAATTGGTTAAATATTTGCTAAGAAACAGGTGTTTAAAGATAGAGTATCATAAATTGGTTACAAAAATCATATGATGATCATATGATATCAACCAATCAAAATTAGTCATTTTGTATAACTGGGAGAAATTTGAGCCAACTGAGAGAAACTTTACAATATATAAAAGTATAAATTTTTTAAAAGTTTTATTTATTAAAACTTTGCTATTATAAAAAGAACATTGTTCTATATATTATAAAATTTTGGCTAAAATTAATTATAACTATAAAAAGTTTTATTAGTAGCATATTTTCAATTTCTATATAAAGGGGTCATCTAAATTCGTGTCCATCACATAACATAGAGCCAATAGGATTGGTTATTTTGATCAATACAGATCAGCCCGAAGAGACAAAAACAGCAAAAAAAGGTAAAGTTGCAAAAATATATGAAACAACAGTCTAAACCCATCTTGGTGCATTAATAAAAAATGTCAGGAGGACAATTTTACTATATGACATACCCTAACCCTAACCCAAACTAACCCTTACCCTAACTTTAATTAAAAAATCAAAAACACATGACTGGGCATAGCTTTAGACGTCCCCTATATAAATCCCATTGTACTACCAAAATCATATGAAAAATGATCTAAGTTCCCCCTATCCTTAATGCATATAATTTTGGTTAGTGATGAATGGAAGGATATCGCTGCGGCGTATCAAGATGACGTAGGTCTTTGGACCCATAAACAATTAAAGAATCATATCGATAAGTTCGTAGAACTCGCTCAGATCTTTAAACAGGCAGGACTGACTTTTGCATCAAAGAAGTGTCACCTGGCAAATAAAGAGTTGAATATATATGGGTATATCATAGAAATAAATGGAATGTGAGTTGATTCGAAGCATAAGGAGTTAATTGAACAATGGGTAAGGCCCAAATGCATTAGAGATATTAAGTCATTTTTAGAGGTTATGAATTATTTTTGGCGTTTTGTGAAAAATTTTAGTAAAATAGCAAAACCTCTCACAGAGTTAACAAAGAAAGATGTGGGTTACCATTGGTCTGATGAAGAAAAAGAATTATTTTGATCACTAAAGGCTTTATTGGCTGGGGATGTTATGTTGAAAGCTCCAAATTGGCAAGATGCAAGAAGTGGGATACGCCCATATCAAAAGTACGTCAATGCATGTGACTTTTCGTTGAGTATAGTATTAGAACAAGCTGACAAAGCTGGAAGGTTGCTATCTGTTACCTTTGAGTCCCGAAAATTGAACACCCACAAGTTGCATTATACAGTCACTGAAAAGGAGTACCTTGGTATAGTATACGGATGTAATATGTGTAAACGTTATGTGGGTGGAATGACCTTTGATGTTGTGGGTGGACTACCAAGCACTTGAATGGCTTTTCCACAAAGCACAGTTGAGTGGCCGCTTGATGCATTGGGTTGTTACATTACAGGCTTTCAACTTCTAAGTAAAATATAAGTCTGATAAAAAGCATACAAATCCTGATAGCATGTCGAGATATCTGGACCCACCTGTGCAAAAGGGATGTACTGATGAGCAATGGATCGAAAACTTGTTAATGAATGTGGGAATAGAGGAAGTAAAAATGCAAGATTTGGAGTCTATCAAATATTACTTGACCCACTTCGAGTGGCCAGCTCATGTGACTAGTGACTCTTTATTCTGGCTCAAACGAAAATTAAAGATTTACTGTATGATTGGTAGATGATTATTTCAAAAGGCCCAAGGGTAGACCACCTAGTAAAGTGATTTGTGATAGGTGGAGAAAAGCCAGATCTTGAAGTAAAGCTATGAAGCTAAGCTAATGAAGGTGAACATAGAGGGATTAATACTACGGTATGAAGCATAGTGGCTAATTATGAGTGGGGAGTTGGTAATATGTACAATGATGTCAAAGGTCATATGATAACTTGTGACTAAGCCAAAAATGCAAAGGAAAACTAACTAAAGAACCTATCTATGTGCTGACTACTAGTTGGATATTTTGCAAACTGTTTGTTGACTGCATTGGCCCCTACCTAGAACAAGTGGAGGCCATGAGTATATGTTATGGGTGTGGAGGACCTTACAGAGTTTATTGAAGCCCAACCATTAAGGAAGAAAATGCAAAATCCATAGCTGCATTTGTATGGGAGAATATAATAACCTGACACGGATGTTTTGCAGAATTAGTGTCAGATCATAGAACCAAATTTAAAAATGGATTAATTAATGAACTTACTAGCTATCTAGGTGTTGACAATGTTTCAATACAAGTTACCACCCTGAAGCCAATAGAAGAGCGGAAAGAACTGTACAGAAGCTTACCTGAATATTGAGAAAGGTTTGTGCTAAAAAGCAAACCCGATGGAACGAGTATGTGCATGAAGCTATATGGGCATTGAATATAACCATAAATGACCTGGGATACTTACCTTTTCGTCAAGTACATAGTAGAGATGCTATCGTACTACTTGAATTAACTCTTGATAGTTATCAAGTGATTATGAGCAAAGATGAATAAACCACTGATGAGCTGCTCAAATTTGGGATGCTTCAGATGAAGGGACTAGTAGAAGAGTTAAAACAAGCACAGCAAGGTCGAGATAAAATTCATGAGAAATGGAAAGAATTCTATAACTGTCATACTAATCGGCATAAGAAAATAATAAATGTAGGAAATCTAGTTTTAGTGTATGGTTCAACTTTGGAAACAACCTATTCCCGCAAATTAGATTATTGATGGATGGACCATATAAGCTTAGGGAGATAGGAAAATGGTCAATATTATTTGAGTGAGGTGGATGGGACGCAATTAAGAGACCTTTCTACTTGAAATAGAGTTAAGCAGCTTCGTGAAAGGGCTATAGATATAGAAATTTGTGATTTTGGGGATAATGATTGAGGAGATCTAGCTCCTGTTGCAGAGTAGCACATCAAATGGTACATTTGTATATGTAAAGTAAAGTGCTTAATAAAAAAAATTATATATATATATATATATAACAACATTATATATACACTTTGAAGCGAATAGTATGTTACATGTATCACATGGATTACATGTTAGATAATATTGGTTGGATCGTGTGGGAATAAGTTAGTAATGAAATAAGTAATGCATAAATTATATATAGGATCAGGTAATTAATTAGGCAAGGAATTGGGTAATTAATAGAAGATGCATGAAAAAATGTTGTAATAAGGTTCATAACAATAGCATGATGAAATAATTAATTAAAAGTCAAAAGGAGCATTATCAAACTATGATGTAATTAAAATAGTTATAAGTAAAGAAAGCGTAAAATAAAAAATTAGGCAGGTTATTCTTCTAATAATAAAAATTCTTACTTATCACAATACCAAATATTGGTAGTTACCAACTATGGCCCTGGGTGGTCTCTAAACTTTCGAGTTGTTTTGCCTTGAGTTAGGCATTAGTAGCTTCAACTACTATTAACTCTTCGATATCAGTTTTGTAAAAGTTTTCTTGAGTGTTCAATTAGGGTTATCAGTCTTGTTTGTTTCAAGTCTCCTTTAAATATTCCTTTCTTTCCAATTGGATATACCAGTCCATTCTTGGGATCCTGTAATTAAATTTTGATAATTTTGATTTGTTAGAGTTGTCTTATTAAGATGATTATTTTAGTAGCTAAATCATTTAAAATGGACTAGTAGATTAAAAATTATCATATATACTATATAGTAAGAAATAGCAAACTTTTTTAATTATTTTATTTATATAAATATTTAGCTCTTGACAAACAATACTATGCATTTACCTAGTATTATATATTTTTATTATAGTACAAAAACAATATTTTAGTTGTTTTATTTGTGAGTATACTCTTGTAACTGCACAAAATCTGTTACATTCATTAATTTTATGAATTAAATATTTTTATTTTAGTATAGAACAATACTTTTAATTTTTATTTGTCTGAACTTATAGTGAGACTTGTAACTGCATGGCATCTATTAGGTCCATTAATAGAGAATATTGTTAATCAAGAATCATGTACTTTATGATTGAGCATTTGGATAGTTAAAGTTTATCGATTTCTTTTTTCATAAAAATGCTTTGGTAAATCTTTTTTCTTTGTTACAACAAATTTGTAAAAATTTTTAGATAAAAAAATGTTATCTCATATTGATTTACTTGCTGTTATCATCACTATAAAGAATAATAATATATCCTTTTAGGGATTGGAACCATTTAACTGTTAAAAATTGTTTTATATAGTTCTGAGCAAAATTATATTGATCATAGGCCAGAAATATTTTAATGCTGGCCAAATTAAAAGTTAAACAGTTAAATGATTAAGAAAAATTTTAAGCAGGTTCCAATCCCTATATCCTCTTATGGTCTTGCTAAATACAAAGTCTCTGAACAGACTTCTTATATTTTTAGATTTTAATATTTAACCCACTTCTATCTTTTTTTATTGCATACTGTATTATTTCAATAATATTTAGATTAGATGTAGATCGTCTTGATCATTGGCTAAGTTTTTACTCGTGACCCGCCACATTTCCTTTTAGGCTAAAACGGAAAGGATTTTCATCAAACAATTTTATATTATCTTATCGATATCGATATCATATATATCAGATATATCAAGATAGTTTAGATAATAATAATGATAACGATATTGATAACAATAATGATATAGCCCCAAAAATTTTTTATCGTATTCGGGTTGTATTTATAAGATTTTTAAGTTCAACGACTTTTGATTCAATAATAAGATGTATGCATTCCATGTAAACTTTATTTAAAATTATGTACATACATACTAAAAATATATTTGTTAGTTTTGTTAACAAATTCTCAGATTATTCCTGATTATAGCTATGCTTCCATAGTTAGATGATGGCATTCTTAAAAGGTTTACTAAATATATGCTAAACTTTATAGTAAAAAAATATATAATATATTGTGAAAATCAAGATGTCCAAAGTTATGTCTTGACTATGATATTCATAGTCTCCTACATAATAATATCAAACTCAATTATCTTTTATGATTTTAAAAATCAACTTTTGTGCATTATGTGTTATACATCCCTATGAAAACTGATACACGAAAATGTATGATAAATACGAAATTGTATGCGGGTAAGCACAGGTTTCATAATCACTGCACAGAGACTGCATGGAAACTGATCATCCAAAAAATTTAACACGTTATCACATGAAAAATTGAAATCCGTACACTATCGTGCATAGTATTATATCCATATATTGACTTGTATTAATCTTAATGATCACATAATTTTCATGCACTAATGTGCACAATCATTAAGATTCTTAACGATCATAATTTCGTGCACTGATGTGCACAATCGATAAGATTCTTAACGATCATAATTTTCGTGCACTGACGTGCACTATCGTTAAGATTCTTAATGATCATAATCATAATTTTCGTGCTCTGATGTGCACAATCATTAAGATTCTTAACGATCAAAATTTCAGTGCATTGACGTCACGATCATCACAATCGTTAAGATTCCTTAACGATCAATTTTAACAATCATTCCTGTACATGATGTCATGATCATCATAATCGTTAAGACTCCTTAACAATCATAATTTCAGTGTATTAATAGCATGATCGTCACAATCGTTAAGATTCTTAATGATCATAATTTTTGTGCAATTGTCACAATTGTTAAGATCCTTAATAATTATAATTTCATGTACTAACATAATGATCATTAAGATCCTTAACGATCATAATTCTGTGCATTACTGTAACGTGATGATCATTATGATTCTTAATGATTATAAATTCTGTGCATTGACGCGCACAAAAACATTCATTTGTTGTTTTTTGTTTTTTTTGCACTTGACAATAATAATTTCTGTGCATTGATGTGCACAAATTACATTTGATTTGTAAGCTAATAAATATTTGTTTTTTTTTACTCTTATAATTATTATTATTGTTTTTATTTTTTTATAATTTTATTTTTTTTACAACTCATTAATTTTTATATAATTTTTTTAGTTATTTTCATTGTTATTAAACCAGCCTTTAGAGTTATTGCTTTGGAAGTTGCTCTTTTGGAATCAGTATCATTTTTGGTGTATGTTTTTTTATTATTTTTGGTGGTATTACAGCTTTATTTTTTTAACTATTACTTTCTGTGCATTATTGCATTTTAGTATTTCACTTGAGTTTTTGTCATTGGAGTTGCTACAATCGAAGTTGTTCCTATTGGAGTTATTTTTAGAGTAGTTATTTTGAATTTTTTTAAACCTTTTATTTTGGTACTATTACTTTATTTGTTTTTTTCAATATTATTAGTTGCAAGGTTATTTTTAAAGTTGGTAGTTTTAGTTTTTTAAATTTAGCAATCCTGCCTTCTGTGTCTATAGACTTTATTATATATAAAAAACTAATGTTTACATATATATTGTAATACTATTCTAACAGAAACTCACCCAAACATTACGTCCAGGTGTGACCCGCCTAGTGATTATTCATCTTGATTAGAATTCTCAACTTACTAAGAATATGTTTCCTCCTGTCACCGGCTGGCAATCGCTTGCCATATCAGATTTGCCAAATGCTTCCGAATCTAAATATTTAAACTTAACCCACGAAGACCAAGTCAGCTTGGTTCCCTCTAGGATTAAATTTTTTATATTTGATTCTGCTAAAACTGTCACTCTATTTTTCCAGTCTTTCTTTTTTTTTAGGCTATGCTTTGCGATTTAACTAGTTTCGCTATTCGGAGTGGTGTTTTCTTTTTTTCTCCTACTCTTGTTCTTGCTTTTGCTTTGGCTTTTTCTTTTCGCTAAGGTAGTTATCCCCTCTACTTTTTTCCAGTCATTTTGAAATTCACATCTAAAGTTCCAAATATGCTGCTGAAACCTCACATTGACAGTCTCAATAATTGTATCCAAAGCCTTTTTTGTCCCGGCTTTGTTCTTTATTAAACTTTCCACCTTTTTCTTCCAACTCTGAGATATAAGCCCTTGAATTAACTGGTTTCTTGTGACTTTTTTCTCTTCCTTCCCTTTGCCAAAAATCCTTCTTTCCAATTCCTGTATTGCTACTTCTGCAGACATAATGGAATCTTCCTGGAGTATTTTTTCACCTCTTCACATGTTTCTTCTTCTATCATTCTCCAAATTTCCTGATAGTCCACACATCTTGACAGGTGTTCTAACGTTTCTGGCTCCTGCTGACAGGTCACACAAATGTCTATTTTGTATAGGTCCAGCCTTCTTACTCTAAGCTCCGACATCGTCGGCAAAAGGCCATTAAGGCACTTTGTTCTTAAAATCTATTCCTTATTTTTCCTTTCATCTGTACATCCCCTTCCTTTATACCTTCCTAAAAACCGCTATGTCTCTTTCCAATCTATATTACCCTCATCTTTTTCAAAGTTTCTTTCTTCAAACCTCTTTAGTCCTACCCATTCCGCATCTTGTATTGCTGCTGCTATTTGGTTCATGAACTTCCTAATCGGGCTATCAATTATAAAGTTCTTCCAATATGGAACTACTTGCTAAATCTTGGTCTAGGGCCACTTGATACTTATGACGCTGCTGCTTCTGGCCCTATTTTGTCTGCTTCTTCATTTTCTGCAATAACACTATGCCCCTTGACTTTGTGCAACTCTAACGACAGCTTCTTTATTTTTTGTACTCGAGAGATTTGCCAGAGCAGGCTTGCATTCTGCATCTTAAGACAGCTTCTTAACTTTTTAAGCTTTTCTGTCTTCTTGATCGCCTGTATTGCTACAAGACTATCGGTATATATTTGCACCTTTGACTCTTCTGGAGCTACTAATAGTAACGTCCATATTGCTCCCAACTTCGCCCGAGTTGATGATGGCCATTCTTCCAATCTACAGCAGAACGTTTCTTTACTCTGTCTATCATGATCAGCAGCTTCATTAAGTGCCACCTATCCTACACCCATTCGAGTTCCTTCTTCTTTGGAGTTAGTTAGAGACCTATCCGTAAAAGCCTTTATCGTCCTCTATGAGTTTATCCTCTCTGCCACCTTTTCTAGTTTTCTTATTACTTCTTGTCCTATGATACTAGCTTTCATGTACTCTTCATTAACGGTGCTTATAGGTATCTCTACTAAACTCTGTTCTTCTGACTCTATGGTCTCGGGTATTTTTCTACTACATTCTCCCAGGGAATACTTAGCTTTTTACATTTTTTGTTAGAGACCTTTGCCTTCTCTAACCACTTTTTGTTAAGTACCCTTTTTTTACCCCGGACCTTTATACTTGCTTGGCATGCAGAGCCCAGCTCAGCTTCTTCGTTTCTTAGTTTGCAGCCCCTGCACTGCTTAATTATAGCTAGGCCTTGCTTATTCACTGAGTCCTTTCTCCAATGTTCTATGAGAAACTTTTGTGGGGTTTTTTTGCTTGTGATCCTTCCTAGCTCCGTTTCATTACTTCTTTTTCTGAAAACTAGCCATTTCCGTTTTCGCTTGTCTTCACTAATTGTTTTCAAATTAGCTTTTATATGTAAGAAGTTTACTTTTTCGTGTGGAGCTCTTAGTTTCCAGCTATACAAGTCTTCTAGAATGCTTACTTCAAGGTTTGTATACTATTTGGGTGCTCTTCCTTTTGCCAGCACGCCCCTTATTTGTCTAACCTGCTTCCATGTAAGTATTCTCTCACTTTTTGCATCCAAAACTTGCTCTAGCAGAAAGATGTTTAACCTTTTTTCTTTAAGAAAACTCTGCAAGTCTTTTTTTTAACTAGACTAACAATCTCCGTTCCTGTTCCTTCTATTTTACATTTCGCTTCTAGTTCTTTTGATCTGAAGCTAATATTTAGCTTTTTCGCTTCGAGCACAATTTTGCAGGCTAAATTATTTTTAACTTTGCATTTCTCTATTCTTTCTTTCTCCAAACCTAGTATACATGTCGTGCTCTTACAATTCAACTGCACCTGTTTTAGCCTTAGCCATACTGCTTGTCCCACCTCACTTTTGTTATTTAGCCTAGATGTTATTTCTGTGAAGTGATGAACAAGTTGATTTTGCAAAATCGACTTAACTCCAACAATGTTTGAGTGTGTTAGTGCTGAATTTGGAGTTGTCTTCATCATTCCTGCTTTATTTTTGATTAGCATTAGAAGAGGGCTCTGCAGCTTTTCATAGTTCTCTCGAGACAGGATACAGTGCTGCAATCTGTATTCTAGGCGTGGGAGCAGCACTATATTGTTTAAATATGGCATGTGTGCTAAAGAGGCCTTTTTTCTTTTGATTCCTTTGACGATTGTCAGAACTTCCTCCTTGGCTATTCTAACTGCTTGCCTGACTTCTGATTTTTTGGTCAACCATATGCCCAAAAATCTCATTAGGTCTTTTTCCTTTTTACCATGAATTATTTCTTTCTTTGGCCTGAATTTTATGCCTTCTTGTACCGTAGTCTTGTCAGACATGTTCAGGACTAGTAGTTCTGACTTCTTACTATTGATTTCTATATCGTTTACTCTGTAAAAGTTTTCTGCTACTTCGAGTATCCATTCTAACTCAGACTTATCTCTTGCCAAATACGTAGTGTCATCCGCATATGCCAAGACTGGCACTTGTAGCTCTTGTACTTCTATTTCACCTCTTTGCAAATTAAGTGGCCAACTTAACTGCATTTTGTAACCTCTGTTTCTTCCTTCTTGAATTTCTACTAGAAGTGGGTCATAGAATATTTTTCAGACCAAGGGTAATATGATCTACCTCTGGTCTATTCAGTCTCCTGCAATAAATTTTTCGGTATTTCCTACCCCTGTTATAACCTCAATTTCCCTATTCTTGTATAGATTGATTATGAAATCTACCGCTCCTGCTGGAAGTTTTATATGCTTTAATGCTATCACTATGCTAGCTGTAGCATTTCGATATTTACTAAATCGAAGGCCTTTTTCATGTCTTGGAACAAGATCCAGATTTCCTTTTTATTTTCCCTTGCATCTTCCAGTATACAGTTTAGCAGATGTATTGGTGTCACTATGCCTTCTTTTTGCAATCCTGCAAAATTTTTTCCTTTTAAAATGTCTCTTTCTTTTAGAATTGCTCCAAGTCTGTTATTTAAAACCCTAACTACTGACTTTCTAAAGGTTTCTAATAAAGAATGGGTCTGATATTGTTCAACCTATATCCCCAATCTTCTTTCTTTGGTATTGGATATAGCATGCCAAGTTTCTATTTTTTTGGTATGCTTCCCTCTTTTAGGCATCTGCTTGCCATATACTGGAAGATCATTTTTGCATAGCCTTTAGCTTTCTTTAGCATTGGATAGGTAATACCTAAAGTCCTTGGGGCCGATTTGTTTTTGGTTTGTTCTAGTGCTTCATCCCATTCGTCCGATGACACCTTTCTAATAAGTGTTCATACCAGAATAGCTCTATTTTTTCTATCGGATGAAACCTTTTCTTCTATCTATTCGGTAAGTTTTCTGCTATGGACTGATGTTTTCTAAACTGTTCTGCAAAATGCCTTCTTACTTCTTCTAATACTTCTTTTGGTTCATTTACTAATTCCTCTTCCTCTTCTTCCATATGTTTGACTACTCTATCTATTTGGATTCTTTTATGTGGCCGATCCAACAACCTATCTATCATGCATGCCTCTTTGACCTTTGACTATCATTTTGTATCTGGTTTCTATACAGGCTCTAATTCTTTTTTCCTTTTCATTTTTAATAGCATATTGCCACCTTTTGAAAAGAACTATCCACCAACTTTCTAAAGATTTATATACTTCTGAGTAGTCATCTAATATGTCTAATTTCCAACGCTCCTTTAGCCATACTGTGAAGACTTCCAGTTTCTTTAACTTCTGCTCTACCAGGGCCTTTTCTCTATTTTTCCTCAATTTTCTGCACTATTTACCCAATATATCTATATCCTTCTTTAGCTTCTTTGTATCCGTATCTATATATGATACATCTTCTAATACAGGAGTCCTCTTCTTTTTTGGAAGTGCAACTGAGACCGCTCTTTTTATACTGTTCTCTATAATATCCCATAGCTGGTCCAGAGTTTTACTTTCCAACTCTGATTCTAATTCTTGCTGCTTTGTGCAGTTTTTTTCCAAGTCCTTTTTCCCTTTGCATCTTTTTAAGATTCTAGTTTTTAGTTCCAAGTTCAGCTTGGCTTGGTATTCTTCCTACATCTTTTCGTTGACGTTTTCTATATCTATCTCTATTCTTTTCTTTCATAGTCTTCTAATTCTTGCTTGGCTTCGTTTTCACATATTTAAACCTGTTTCTACTTGCATGAGTACCGCTTGATGGTCACTACCTGTTCTGAACAACATATCCTTAGTTTTGTATAACAAAATATTTTGTTTCTAGTGACCATGACCCAGATAGTGTCGATTCTTGACTGTGCTTCATTACGTTTCCATGTTGGTCACCCTGAGGAGTCAGGCTTATAGAAGACATCCAAAACCTTTTCCTTTTCAGAAACTGGAGTATTTGTTTCTTTCCTTCTTTTTCTTTTTGTACATCTGCATTAATTTTTTCTGTTTGGTTTAAATCTACATTGAAATCTCCTACTACTATACATCTTTGTTTTTTTTTTTTTGCTTCTAATCTTTTTAGTCATTCTTTTAGGTACTCATATATAGTTTTTTGTACTTCTGCACTAGTTGGCGCTACATATATTACTATAATGTTTATCGAAAGGCCCTTGAAGTCTAGCACCAAATCCAAAATATACGGATTATCCCTGTTTAACTTAACCACATGTTTTTCCCATCTTTTATCTATTATAATTCCAATACCAGATCCTTTTTTCTTCCCTTTCTCTGCTGCTGACCAAAAACCCCTTACGTTTTTATTCTCTCCTAATAGAAACTTCCCTTCCTTTTCTGATAAATTCATTTCTGCTACACCCATTATGTTAATCCTTTTTTTCCTCATAAAATCGACAATAGCATCTAATTTTCTCTTATTTGTTTTCAAACCATTTGCATTATGAAATCCTATTCCTAGCATACTAAAATTATCATCTTCTGTTTCTTTCACTTTAATCTCTTTTCTCTTTTCTCCCTCTTCTTGCTTTTTCTTCTGCTTCTCTTCCGTTAAACCCTTAAGCTCCCCCCTTTGTTTGGATAGGGAAACATCCCTATCCTTCTTTTTATAGATGCCCTTGGCAACTTTCAGGAGCGATAGGGGACCTCTGTCCCCTTATTGATATTTTCCAACAAGGATAATCTGTTTAATATTTCCGTTATAATTTGACGATTTTTGATATCTACTGGTGTTTGGGGTTTGTACCCGCTCTTGTTCGTTTCGTATTTTCTCTCTCCAATACTAAATGCAGTTATACCTTGCTCCTGTCTATTCTCTTTTCCTATCCTATTTATACTTCTAATCTTTCTGTTATGTAGTACCTCCCTACTGTTTTGTCTTCTAGTATGTTTTGTAACTTCTCTTGCTTTTTCTTTATTTATCCAACTCTGTTACAACTGGCTCCAATCTTCCTTACTTGCTATCACTTGATCTAAATACTTCCACTCCAATTTAGTATTGTAATAAAAGACTCTTGCTTTTTGTGCAGCTTTGTATTTCGCCTCTGTACTGAAGTAGACATGGGCTGTGCCTTTTTGATTTCCGTGGCAATTATTTAGAACATGTATAGTCATCCCTCTCTATAATCACCAAGTCCGTCGCACCTATTTTGGTAATTGGAAAAAGGTGTGACTATAAATAAAATACCTCATTATGATCATCTATAGGCGAAATATGGCGTGCTTCCATTTAAAACTTTTTCTTACTAAGTTAATGATACATGGCCATTAATTGAAAATTGTAGAGCTCGTCGAGACGCATCTAACGGTGGTTAGATCATTCAAATCGGCCCAGTGGATGGCAAGATATCGTCGAAAAACAATTGGCCGACTATATAATCTCTGTGTAAACAATATTTGTTTATATAAGAGATTTTATATAGTCGGCCAATCGTTTTTCGACGATATCTCGCCATCCACTGGGTCGATTTGGATGATCTAACCACCTTTATATGCGTCTCTATGAGCTCTACAACTTTCAATTAGTGGGCATGTATCGTTAATATAGTAAGAAAAAAAGTTTTAGATGGAAGCAATCCACATTTCCCTATAGTGATTTTCATATGTAATCTCCATCATGGATTTTTATATAGTCGGCCAATCATTTTATAACTCGCCATCCACTGGGCCGATTTGGATGATCAAAACACTGTTAGATGCGTCTCGATGAGCTCTACAACTTTCAATAGTAGACTTGTATCGTTAACTTAGTAAGGAAAAAACTTTTAGATGGAAGCACTCCACATTTTGCCTATAGGATCACTCTCCAGTTGACAGGCGGATTATCAATTAATAGATAATTTTAAATATATGTGATATGAAAATTGGTCAATCAGATTATATAATCCATATTTAGTTAAAAATTGGTGACTATAATGAGTGTTTTTATTAATAAAATTGTTAAAAAATCAAATTTTTATAGTGATAGTGATTATAAGCAATTTGTGACTATAATGAGGTTTTTTTACTATGTTTGAGTCTGTCGCACAAAATCGGGTGCTTAAATAGAAGTGTGACTATATGGGGTGTGACTTTAGGAAGTCTGACTGTACTGCCTTTGCCTTTATTTTTTTTAGTTGACGTAATAGTAATGTATCGACTGCATGTCTAGGCAGATTCGTGATTGTTAATTTATATTTGTTTCTGAGTTCCAATTCATTTAGATTAAATCTTCCTGGGGTTGTTCTATATGTTCTGCCATCATCTAAATATATGGACCAGCTGTTTCTTAGAACTTCTTCTTTGTACTGGTTTTCTGCTTCTAATTTAATATAGGTTGCTTTTGTTTTCCAATCTTGCTGCCAAGCCAAAACTATGGCTTTGCCGGAGAAACCCAAATGTTTTTTGATTACTCTAGCGTCTACTTTTTCTGGTAGATCCCAGATTGTAAAAAGATACTATGATCTTTCACCCTGACTCCGTGCTATAAAGTTACCTTTGGTGCTTACATAGAGTTGTAAATATTTTCACGTACTTTCTGCTGCTTCTCGTTCGCTCTATTCTGTATCCTAAGTGTGTTAGGTACTATTTGTTGTTGTTTGGCCTTTTTTTCTCTAGTCCATAGTCCAGGGTTCCACACTCCGATTCTAGTAGTAAGGCCTTAATTTCCTTTTGTTCTAGTGTAATATCCTCCATCTTGTCCACTTTTTTTTATTTCTGCTCTTCAAACACTCTTTTTTCTCCTTTAGCAGTTTTTTCTTTCTCTTGTAATTGTTTTGTTAATTTCTCTGTTTCCGCATTTGTTTCCTTTCTTGTATTCACCTGTTGTTCTGATTTTTTGGTACTTGTATTTTTCTCATTTAATAGTTCAATTTTTAGCTGTGTGATTGGTTCTTTATGTATTACCTTGTGCTCAGCCCAACTGTGTAACTCTACCATATTTCGTATTACTATAATTATATGCAGCTGATCGAACCCTAAAAATTTTGCAATGTCTGTATCCTTCTTAAGCAACAACACCTTGTTTTCGCTAAAGAAAGCTTCTCTTTTCTCTTCTTGTTTACCAAAAATGTTCTTAAATTTTTCTAACCTTGCATTTTGTTTTATACTATTGTCCGTCTATTTGTATTGTTGTTGTTATTGTTAATGTATTTTCTATCCTCTTTGTTTACGATCACTTTGTTACGTGTTTGTTTTGTTTATTCAAAAACATTACGTGTTTAACTTGTTTATTTTTTCTATTTGGTTTTTTGTTTGTACTGCTAGTTACGTGTCTTTTGTTGTTGTTGGGGTGATCTGTGATTCAGGGTTTAGCCGAATTTCCCACTTTTTGTAAAAAATTTTCCAAAAGACCCGAATTTTTCGATAAGGTGTTATATTGCTCTGTTTTTTCCAAAGTGTACTAAGTAACCCCTAGTCGATTTAGTTCTTCTTCCTTTTTTCTTAATGGCTTTTTGGTCTATATTCCTTTCAGTTTTTGTTAATTATTCCTTTTTCTTTATTGCAGAAAATGGACAGAGGATCAGCGAAAAGAGTTGTCTAAAGTTGGTAGTTTTAGTAATTAGGAGTATTTTCTTATTTGGCATGTAAATTATTAAATTAAAGTATTTGTATTATAAAATTTAATTAATAAAATAATTAAAGTTAATTAATAAAATACAAAATTTAGTTAATAAAACTTAAAAAATTTAGTTAATAAAAAATATAAAATTTAGTTAATAAAACAATGCATATACGATATATGTTATTATCTGTTATGTATATATGTATGGATATATGCTATTATATGTTACCTGCACATAAATATGCACAAGACAATGTATGAGAAAAATACATAAAATTGCACATTAGTACATGCTCTGTTGCATAGAATCTGTGCATTATTACATGCTGTTAACATGTTTTCCCATATATTGTCTCATATAGATTTACGTGCAGGTTCATGTAGTTCCATATCCAAACTTTTTCGTGTACTACAGTATTATTCTTTGCTGTAATTTGTTATAGGGCATGTCTTTGATATTATTAATTGAGGTATAGATATGCATTAGTGAACCGTATGTTGTTTGTCAAAAGAATAATACAGTAAGGACTCTGTAAGTGCACGCTCTTGGGGCTAAGCTTTAACAACATGCATTTAGAGATCAATAAGAGAAAGTGTATTTATAGGAGCAAGTATATATTTTGGCCAGAACTTGAGCATGCATTTAGAGGGTATGCACTTGTAGAGAGTGCAGTTATAAAGGTTTTATGTAATAGGTTTTGCAAAAGAATATTTACAGTACTAATGATAGAAATTACTGAAATAGTGAGTAAGTTCTTGAACAATGCTCACAATAGAAATTATAATAATTCCAATGTAAACTGCCTCACTTTAACAACTTATTATAGTTATCAAAACTGTAAGTTCGTAACAAAATTTTTCAGCTTTTGTAATTGAAATCATATTCATTTCAATGCTAACCAACTCATATTAATCATATATTGTAGTCACCAGAATAGTAAGTTCTGTAACAGAATAATTCACAGTAAATCATGATAGAAATACAACAATTCCAATACAAGCTATTCCAGACTTAACTGTTACCAAATATTATGTAAATCTTGCAATAGATTTTTTTATAGTAACTTGAATAAAAATACAATATTTCTATGCAAATCATTTTGTTTACCACATATTGTGGTTGTGGTCACTGGAATAGAGAATAAATACTGTAATAAATTCTTTTTAAGTAGCTCAATTCCAATACAAACTAACTCACTTATCTTAATCACATATTATGGCCAATAGAATAGCAAGTAATTTTGTAGTTAAATTATACAGTAACTCACAATAGAAATTATGCCAAATTTAATATAAACTAACTTATCTTAACCACAAATTGTGGAATTATCCCTTGGATTGTAGTAGAACACAGGCAAATTTGCCTGCGTTTTTGCACTTTTTTAGCTCTGATTTACTTTTTTAAAATGCTAAAATAATTAAATAAAACTTTGTACAATTATATTTGAAAATAAGGATTACTTTTTTGCAAAATTAGTTTTTATATTATAAGAAAATAAATTATAGTTATATATAAGCTGAAAATAGATAATTTTAAGAAAAAATTTTTTTAAAAAATTTTATTACAATTTTTCTGTGATCTTATTTAGTTTTAGTTTTAGAACTATAGTTCTTAAGACAATATTGTAGTTTATATAAAGGATGTCAACTTTCATTATTGCAACTTTAATGATTTACTTGTAAAAATTAATACTTGTATTAGAAGTAAAGATTTTTTTTATAGACTGGAACATATAAAATTTGAAAAAATCTAAATAAAAATTTTAATAGTAAAAATGCCAATACAAGAACTTTAAACATTTATTATATTAAAGTTTACTAATAATTTTAAAAAAAATTTATAACAAAGTTACTAAAACAGAACTCAAAGAATATTTTTTACTTAGAAAAGATATGGCTAAAATCAATATTTAAAATTTTATTAAAAATTTTAAAATACGCAGGCAAATTTGCCTGTGTTACAATCTAAGGGATAATAGTAAGTTTGTAATAAAATTTTTCAATAATTTACAATAAAAGTTATGATATTCTAATGCAAACTAAAATTAAATTGCATATTATATTCACCTGAATAGTGGGTGAATAAGTTCTGTAACAAAATTTTGTTTGCACTAGCATGCTTATAATTGATAATTTTAATGCTAGTTAACTCATCTTATTTATAATAGTGAATAAATTCTATAACTGAATTTTTTATTAGCTCATGAATAATATTAATTTAGGCCACACAAAATTATATACCTGATTTTCATATCATGGGATAGTAATCAATAACCTGGTAGCATAGCGTTTTTTTAATAGTAAATAAATTTTTTTAAATAATGGTCAAAAGAAAAATTTATTAATGCTTTTATCTCATGATTTATTATATCTGATATACAATATTTTCACTCATAGCATTATCTTGAATAATAGCCTGAATTAAGCTTAATTTTGGCTAAATTTTGAAATTACACCAGTATTACACCCCTGCATATTATTATGCAAAAATACAGTAGTTTTCATATCACAAATTAATGATCATTACAATAACTGTATAATTTTTAGTAAAACAAAACCTAGTACAGCACAAACTCAACATACCATATAAAAGACCCTCTCAGATATTAGACCCCTTTGTATTGTTATGAATTAAAAAATTTAATTTTTGAAATTGTAATAATTTCTATATTTGTGTAGTTTGGCCTACCAATTGGTCTATAATTTATTCTTGCATAGGAAAACTCCAAATCTTTTCTGAATTAAACCCATATTGATATCACCTAACTGGGATCAACTCCAATACCCTGGTGAACCCATTATTTATTCATATAATATATTATTATTAATATATTGATATCAGATTATTGATATTCCTGATATTAGCATCACTAGCATCTGTATTTCTATTTATTGTAGTAATTCAGTAATAGATCATTCCTTCAGTCTCTATTGATTGCATATTTGACTTTAACCAAATCTTTATTACTTATTTATATCTTCTCCTGTACATGAATAAAGTATAAATAGGCACTATTGTCTATATTGTTTACTCACTCTTCCAAATCAACTATTACAGTATGTACTCAGATCTACAACATGGAATAAAGTTTTAGTAAAATGTAAAGACCTGGGTATACAAATAAATAAAATAGATTAAACCTTCCAATTATCAGACCTATACTCATACACAAGACTCATAGGTCTAATTATAGATTTTAAAAACAGTGTAATAAAAAAGATCCAGTCCAGCAGTTTACAATAGTATATTTTTATTATAGATACATTATAAATGATTTGTTTATTAGTAATTATTATATTCTATTGTTATATCATTTATTAATTATAAAATAAATTATATAATACAAGAATGCAATAATTCTCAATCAATAAACTATTTACTAACATATTAAAAATTTTAACTTTTTGATAATAATTTATTTTTAGAGAGCTCACAAGCTTGAGCATATTAAGAATAGAGTGGACAAACTGTAACAATACCCACTCAAGATCTATAAACACTGCCAAAAGAAACTATGACTTCTGCTTTTGAACCTCTCAAAAACAATGTGTATAGTGTCAGATTTTGTTTTAGCATTGAGAGGTTATCAGGTTTGAAAACATTATAAACTTATTGTTAAATCTTTTAAGGGTAGGGTGTACGTAGATCATTTTTCATATAATCTATGTGGTATATTAAATTTTTATATAGTAAATAAAAAAATACTTTTAATAAAACTTTTTAATATTTTAACCAATTGGTAACAAATTTATGTAATATATAGTTTAATCCAGTTTGTTTCTAATAGTGAGTTGCACAATATGTATTGCTTTAAAAAAAATTAACTTCACATATAATTAAAATCTTCTGAGGTCGCTATATGTTTTTTCTGAGTAGTACAAAGAATTGCTAATTCTGATTGGTCGAATCATGTGATGTTTACATGATATTATATGTTATTGTTATACAATGTTAATCTATATTCTATTTTATATGAATTTGGAAATGTTGACACCCTACCCTTAAAATTGATCTTGTCAAATATGATAAAATTTAATTTACTATCTCCATTTCTGCTATATAAATCTAATAGTTTATAGTATTTTCAAACCTGTTTACTTTTAATACTAAAAAAAATCATGTTTATCATACATATCAGTTTTGAGAAGTTTGACAGTATTAAATTTATATAGCATAAAAGAGTTGTAAATTAAATTTTTTATTAGAATTAATAAATTATCAGTTTTGACAATATCAGTTTTAGGAGGTTCAATAGTAAAACAATTACAAGGCTAGTGCTAGTTATATATTGTCATATCAAATTGATAATTTGTCAAATCTAATAAAAAATTAATATGTCAATTCCATTTTTGCTAAATAAATCTGATAGTTTATAATGTTTTAAACTTGATAACCTCCCAGAATCTGTTCACTATGTATATAGGTTTGGGGTGGTTCAACAATACTTATAATAGCTGGACATGAATGTTATAATAGAATATTTGGACAATTAAAATTGTCAAGTAGCAAATATATTAACAAATATTTACAACTCAATTTTGTTTCAATATGAAAGATTATCAAGTTTGAAATTATTATAAACTATTAAGATAGTAAATCAATTTTTATCAAATTTAACAGAATCAGTTTGAATGATATAATAGTAAATGATAAAGGATTATATAAATACTGCCATGGCAATGTATTACTACCCCTAATCAACCAATTAGACTGCAGGATCAGGTGTAATATGAAATCGAAGTGATTATGGGGGTTTTTTTAAAAAATTGACCATACCACCTATGAAACAACTTAGGTAGCTATTCCACAAAAAATTGTTCACTCCTAAAATTTTGGGCCAATCAAAATTTAAGATCAGGTGTAATGTGATAGTCAAAACAAACATTTTATTTTTCTAAGTAAAAAGTGGTATAGAAAACTAAAAATGCATTATAGTTGGGATTAGAGTGCGAACAGCGTAGAGTAGAATGCTCTATTAGTAAAATTTCATGAAACATTTTTAATTAGGCTGCAGAAGGTGGTTTCCTAATTAAAAATTAAAGCTATTTGTGTTTTTTTTGTAAAAAGTGACTTCATTTTGAATTTTATATTACACCTGATCCTGAAATTCGATTGGCCAATATTACAGATGCGAAAATTTTTTGTGAGAGTGCAAGGGGCATTCCTATGAAACAATCTCTTGTACTCTAACAAAAAAAATTTCTTACAATATTTGGGGTTAGAACTTTTTTGCTAAAACATGCTATTCCAACTCTAACCTAACCCTCACCCTAACCCTAAACTAACAAACTGATTTATTGTTTTGATTTCACATTCACCAGATCTTATTTAATGTACACATATCACTACAGCTATATTTTACTAAATTTACTGATAAAAGCTAACTAAAGTAACTCGAATAAAATAAATAAATTGTAATATTCTGATCATCAACATGTAATAAGGATATCTAATTACTTTGTTTAAGTAATTGTAAATGGTAAATCTGATATTCACTTCACAATCACATTAATTACAGTATATAACCTAAATTGATTAATAATTAATATGAATATTCTGGCACCAAATTTCAGTTTTTTTTCGAAGCACCCAAATAATAAGTTTGCAAAGTAAAAACCTAGCCTCTAGAGAATTAAGTGTTCTTATAGCTTCAATAGTACAATAAAATTTCACATATATTGTGAAATATTAAAGTAAAATGCAAACTAGGTCATGAAAAATTACAGTTATGTCAAATTTAATAAAAAAAATCAAGCTACTACTGTAAATTACTATGTAAAATACCTGGTAGTTGTAAACCAAAAATAGAAAAAACAGGTTTATGCAGGTTTTTTTCCACAAAACAGCCAATAGAATTGTGATAAACTTGAAACAGACCCGGTATAAATCAAGGGGGTATTTTCTACAGTAATTTACGGTACTAATGCATTAACATGTGAAATTGTTATATATATCATATGATTGCAAATAGTGAACTTCTATTAGTTACTGTATTAAAAAAATTTACAAACCTCACTTTACTGACCAAGCTGTTATTTAAACCAATTATAAAAATTTGCATGGCCTTAATACAAATCTTTATCTGTTCTGCTATAAATCATAATATGAAATTGATAAAATTTTGATAAATATGATATAGCATACACTATTCTAACTCCTTAAACAACTCATGTGCCTAGTTCTTTTCTAATAATTTATCTTCACAAATTTTCATATCTTGTACTTGATAGTTATTTCTAGTAAATGTACAGTTGAGAATTCTGAATAGTGCGTGACCATTTTATATGCTAGTATTTTTAATAATATTTCAAATTGTGAATTTGATCTTACCAGGGTCCCTATATGCATTTTACACTATATGATTTATGTTGTTGTTTGCTATAACCCAAAAGAACTAAAGACATTATTTATTTTGGTGCTGAATGCATTAAATATAACCTAGTTACAGGATTATCCAATGTTAAGATGAATATAACAATTTTTTATCCTGTCCAATCTACAAGATTTAAATATTTGGAATCTTTGGGGTCCAATAACAGAGTTGCAAATACATATCTAACTTGTATCAGGTCTTTTAGGTTTTTAAATTCTGGCAAAAAAAAAATTAATGATAAAAGCCTCTAATATTAATTATTCAAAACCATCTCTACTAACTTTTAACATGCCCGAAATTTTATTCTCCTCTTCATTAAATGCTCAATTTTTGATATTATAGCTAATAATATCGATTCTGTTGCTAAAAAGTCATCTAAAAAACCTTCTCATATTGAATGTAATACTATCTCTACTTCTGGTTTATCTAAAACCTTAATCTCTTTGACTGTAATTGATATTGAAGCTAATTTATTTCTTGAAAAAAAAAATTACATTAAAAAACCTTTTTATGTTGAATGTAATACCATTGTTACTATCAGTCAGAAGATATCAGATATGCTAGTTTAAGCTACTTGGATAGGCAATTTAAATGGGCTTGGATGGATATCAGGTTAGAGAAATATTAGATAGTTCAAAGTAAAAGATAAAGTAGGCTTATAATAATAAAAAGAGAAAAATATGTAATCACAAATAATGTAATCAAATAATAAATCAATGTATCATAATAAAATAATAAATCAAATAAATAATTGTTAAACTCATATACAATAATCATTCAATATAATAAATAAATAAATAAATAAATCATGCAATAATCAACAAATACAATATATAAAGAAATCACATAGAAACTTTATTATAAAGAAGAAATTCAACCTAAAGATACAAGTAGGGCAAATACATTTGTCTTTTATGCATGTTAACTAGCTACGATTTACCCAGAGTCATTATCCTTCTGACATTAATAATGTACATTCCTTCAACACCAATTATACTTTCTCCTTGTGTCTTTACCTAATTCAAAATTCATACCTGAAGTATTAATTTAAAAATCTGCCTTTCTAACTCTTCATTGTGCTAGCAAATTTGTGATAATATTTAAAGGCTTTAAGTCTTAGTATAAATCTAATTTACTTTCATACATTACAAATAATTTAGTATGAAATTCAGGTATAGTAATTATACAAATCTAAAGAAGGAAATATATGGAAATTGAGATATTTATAGATAGTAATAAGAAAAGATCTATATATAGTAATATTGTAGGGTGGAATAGGTATTATATTTTAGAAAGGGATAATCAATCAGATCATAATATGGGATAGTTTAAGATTTCATAAAAGCAATTTAAGGTGATTGAATTTGTGCAGGAATGAAAGAACAGGAGTGATGATCATAAAAAAGATTTTATACACAGAAAATTTTTAAAAGTATAATATCATCTTTGCTTCTAATTTATCTAAAACTTTACCCTCTTTGACTATAATTAATATTGTGACTAATTTGTCTCTTGAAGAAAAAGTAACTTTAAATTAGGTGCCAATGATGAGTATAACAACAAAAAATATAATTCTAAGGATAAATATAGTGAAAATAAAATTTAGTAGATAAAAATGAACAAGAAGGAGAAGATCAGCCTAAAAAAAAAAGAAAAAGAGTTGCAAGAATTATTAAGAAGGATAAAGAGGAAAAAGTAATAAGAAGTGAAAGAGATTGTTATAATTGGTTTGTTTGTTATATTTTGATAATCTGTTGCTATACAATAGGACCCCAGACATCTAGTACAGAGGTCATATATTATATATTTTAGCAAACCTCACAAAATTTAAGAAGCAGAAAAACAGTTTTTGTCATTGTTAAGGTATCTAGTGGTCTAATTTGAATGAACTTTTTTTTAAAATGAAGCTCTCAGTAAGGCATATCTAACAAAAAAAATTAATTTAATTCTAATCACTGGATCAAAAGTTATTTAAAGATAATAGGATCCTTGTGGAGCATTGGATTACAACAAAGGCCCAAAATCTTTCAACAAGGACAGCTAGTAAATGCAAGGGTTGTGCACTAAACATGCTCAAAGCTAGCCCAAATTGCTTTGGCAAATTTATAAATGCAATATAATTGGAGTTTTTCCCTCATCAGAAAAGTTGTGTGAAGCAGTGCACCTGCTAGTAACACCAGAAATGTTTGAACGACTAGATATAAAGAGTAATAAATAGGAGGTATGGAATTGATTCTACAAGAATTGGAAACTGTGGAGGAACTAGAAGCAGAAATAGTTAAAAATAGAACAAAAAATTTAGACGTAGCCTTAGATTTAATAATAGATTGTTAAGGATTTTGAATAGAGGGAAAAAATTTGATTTTTTACACAGATGGTTCTTTGATTATAAGAGAAGAGTCAAATATGACACAAATGGGATTTAGTTGGGTATTAGTAGACTTAGAAAGAAATATAGTATTAGATGAATATTATGGAAAAACAAGTCTATGGCCATCTTCAACCAAACCAGAACTTTTAGCAATTTGGTCAGCACTCCTGGTCTGTTCAAAGAAGAGTGCAGTCACAATTTGTACTAATAGTCTAGCTGCTATTAATAGCATTAAAAAGGGTTGGAAACAGGTATTCAGTAGTGGTTGGTACAAGAAAAAGAACTATATGATAGTCTCACAAATTGTCGAACTATGTATGATTAAACAACACGAGCTTAATTTGCAAAAGGTTAAAGGCCATAGTGATGATATATGGAATAATAGAGCAGATCATCTGACAAAAACAGCAATCAGGGATACTGCTACAAACATGGTGTCTATAGAAAACAAATTCTTGATACGCGGTGCATTATATTGGAAAGGAATTCTAGTCAAAATACCCACAAGTGAAATTCTTAGCATACTACACAATATGAGCTTAAATTTTATATGAAGTAAAACAAAAGCCTTTGAAGCAGTTAAAGCAGAGGATGAAGGAGATAACTTTTGCTAGAAAATTTTCTGGGATAGGTATAAAACCCAGTTCGAAACCAAGTGTAATTCTATTTCCAAAACAAAAAGGTATCAACACAAATTAAATTTCTGATGAATTTGGCTTCAACCCTTGAAGTACTATATAATCAAAAACTGAATATCTATGACTCGCCAAACTGTATCTTCTGCTAGGAAAGTGAAATTGAAACACTGAGCCATATCACAAAATGTACTGCTTTTGAGTCAAAATGGAAAGAATCAAAGTACTTACAGGAAAAAATGTATGGAACATGCTCACTTTAAAAGCTAAAAGCAGGAGCAACCCACCTGCAATTTCCAGAATTATATTTGGAAAAGATATAAATAGCAAAGCTTGTATTAGGTTAAACATGGCCAAAGGTTTAATAAGTCAAAAGGTGGCAGACAAGTTTAACGAATTTTTTCCAAGTTACAGAGATACCAAGGTTGCTATAATGGCAGTCCTCCAGGGTTACTGGAACCATTTTATGAGGACATTTGGAAAAAAAGATGTGATCAAATAATCGATTGGGAAAAAAGACTAGGGATAACGAAACAGTTAAACCAACCAGAATCATGCAGATCTACTATTGGTAAAGTCGCCACGTGGGCACAGAGAAATATTAATAAAAGAGTAGGAGTAGGATCGAGTAAGCATATGAAACAAAAAACTTCCAACTTGATAGTGAGACAGAAGGAAGGGAAAAGAGACATTTTATTGTTAGATATAAACTATGCAACATTAGTTGCAATGGAAAACTTTATTAAAACTCTACTGGTATAGTTCCTAACAGTATTTTAATGTTGAGATCCAACTTTCAGAAGTTGGTGCGACAGGTCGTATTTGGGCACTCCTCGAAGCAGCCGAATAAGTTAGGCTTATATATTAGGTAGATATATTAGATAGTTTATTATTTTTTTTAGATATAAATTATATAATTAACCTAGCTAAGTACTAGCATCAGCAAATTTTATATATAGATATATATCGATTACTAACTGTAAGATATATATCTATAATCAACACCTCTGTCAATTTTTAACGATAGTGATAGTAATCGATATATATCTGGTTAATCAATATATATCGAATATGATATCAATTAATAATTATTATATTCACATAATCATGCTTTTTGAATATTTTACAGGTTTTCACAAGTTTTTGCAAATTTTTACAATTTAATTATAAATTTTTATTATTATTATTATTATAATATTTTAATTTATTAAATATACAATATTCACAAGTTTTTCGCTATTTAATATAAAATATTATTTTTTATTATATATTATATTTTAAATATTACATATATTATATGATATATTATTATAAAAAAAATGACAAAAAAAAATAAATCTATAAAAAATGAAACCAAAAAAAATTAAAAAAATGAAAACAAAAAAATAAACTATTATATTCTTTATATTCACTCATATTTGCTTATATTTGCTTATATTTGTTTATATTCGCTACTTCTTGCAAAGTGCCAGAAAGTTAGGTTGTTTTCTTGCAAAGTTCTGAAAGAAGTAAGAATAAATAAAATAAAATAAAATAAAAAAATAAGTAAAAAAAAACAAACAAAAAACAAAAAACAAAACAAAAAAAATAACAAAAAAAACAAAAATGAAAAAAAATAAACCATTATATTTTGCTCATATTTGCCTATATTCGATTATATTCGTTCATATTTGTGACTTCTTGCAAAGTACCAGAAATGTTAGAATTGGTGTTCTTGTAAAGTGCTGGAAAGTCAAGTTATTTTTCTTGCAAAGTTTCGAAAGAAGTAAAGGATAAATAAAAAAAATAAAGTTAAAAAAATAAGTAAAAAAAAAGAAAACAAACAAAAAACAAAAATGTAAGCAAACTAAATAAAAAAAATAAACAAAGCCCCAAATTTCCATTTTGAGTTCATGTTTTTGCAATTTAGAAATATCGAAGGTTTTTGCAAAGTGCCAGAATAAATAAATTAATAAAAATAAAAAACAAAAACAATAAACATGAAATGAAAAAATAAATAAAATGAAACCTTGCAAAATCTTGCAAAAACTTGCGTTCTTGAACTTTCATAATTGCTAGAAAAAGTAATTGTGTGTTCTTGCAAAGTGACAAAAGGCTGAGTTAGCTTGCGCTAAGTACCGAAAAGTCGCTGGATTTCTTGCAAAGATAAAATAAAAAAATTAAAAAATAAAAAAAGGTAGATATGCCTAATTTGACACAACTAAGTTCTAAGATGAATATCATGTGACATATTGATCAGAATCAGATGATTTTGATACCATTCAATTCTTCTTATCGAGACGAATCAGTGGACCAAAATCACCTGAATCTGATCACTCGATCATAAGATATCACTTTTTAAAGTTTATCCAAAAACACAGTTTAATTTTGGTGCAGTGCCTAATTTGGTGCATTAAAGATTTTTAATGATATTTTGTGACCATTGATCGAAATTACACGATTTTGGTATTATTCAATTCGTCACGATGTGACGAGTCGAATGGTACTAAAATTATGTGATTTAGATTGATAGTTCACAAGATATCATCATTTAACCAAAATAACCTGTGTAAAGCAAAATTTGAAATTAACATAAAATTGTAGATAACTTCTGACAGACTGGTCCGTTTTGACGATTTTACCACCAAAATGTCCGCCTTGAAGAGACAATCCCAACGAGCTAAAAATCGTTAAAATCCAATCACAGAATCTCAAGATTGTTAAGAACTTTCTTATTACTTTTTGATGAAAATTAGATTAGTTAAACTTATTAATTTTTATCCAATGTGATACAAAATCTTAATGATATTGTGATCCCGTGATTGGATTTTAACAATTTTGGGCTCGTTGGAACCGTCTCTTCAAGGCGGACATTTAGGTGGTAAAATCATCAAAAACGGACTTGCCTATCAAAATTTATTCATTATTTTGTGCTAATTTTCAAAGATTATATATGTAGGTTGTTTTGGTTAACTGATAATATCTTGTGAACTATCAGTCAGAATCACGTGATTTTTTTAACATTCGATTCTTCTCGATGAGACGAATCGAATGGTACCAAAATCACGTGATTCTGATTACCAGTTCGTAAGATATGGGCAGCCATCAATAGAAATCAAGTAAATCAACATTTGAAAAAAATTAATTCCTTAAATTTCATAGCTCAGATCTTAATGAATTTAAAAACTATCTTAATAATTTAATATTCAAAAAAAAGCTTAAGATCTAAGCTTTCTTTTGAATACTAAATCATTAAGATAGCTTTAAAATTCATTGAGATATGGGCTATGAAAGTTAAAGAATTAATTTTTTTTCAAATGTTGATTTACTTGATTTCTATTGATGGCTGCCCATATTGTTAGTTCGCCAAATTAGGCACTGTGCCAAATTAGGCATATCTACCTTAAATAAAAAAAAACAAACTAAATGAAACAAAATGAAACTAAACGAAACTAAACGAAACCAAAAAAAAACAAAAGAAAAACAAAAAAACAATATAAAATTAATAGAAGATCTAAATTATAAACAAAAAAAACAAAGATCTAATCTGATCTTGTGGTTCAATAATTGAAAATTTATTGAAACATTTTGAAAATATTAGTCAAACGCGTCCTTGATATGATTTAGATTACAAATCTACTGATACCAAAATATTTCAAAAGTATTTGAAATATTAAAAAGAAAAAAAGAAAGAGAAAAAAAGAAAAAGAAAAAAGAAAAAAAAGAGAGAAAAAAAAAGGGAGAGTGGTAAAAGGAAGAAAAGGTAAAAATCATCAAAAATGGAGTTTTTTTTAAGTTTTTTTTTTTATTTTGTGGTATATTTTTATAATCTAGGACACGTTACGGATTAGATGGACATAGGAAATTTTTTAAAAACTTTTTTTTGTTTTTTTTTTTTTTATCTGGTAATTCAAAACACTATGTAATCATTAAAGATCTGTTAATCATTATATATCGGTTCAAATAATTCTGATTATAATTGATTTATAGATATATAACGATTTAATATAAAAAATGATATATATCGATTTAGATATACTGTATATCGATTTTTATCCAGTTAATCGATATATAGCGATATTTTATAATTGATATAAAACAATTAAGTGTTATATATTGATCAATATCTATATATAAAATTTCCTAATGAGCGAGACCGTCAAAGAATAAAAAAAAAAAAAATAGCTTATTTAAAAAACTAAATATACAAACCAGGTCAAATCAATAACATCTTAAACATTACCTCAAATATTATATAATTTTTTTTAAAACATATATGAATTTATTTACTTATTTTTATAAATAGCTTAGCTTTATTGATATATTTTAGTTAAATAGATTATATTTTTATTATTTTATCGTTAATAATTTTTAAATATATTAATTAAAAAATTAAAAATTAACTAAAAGAGTATTAAATTATAAGTTATAAAAGAGAATAAAGAAAGAAAATATAAGAGTGAGAAAGAAAAAGTAAGAGTGAGAAAGAGGAAGTAAAAGTAAGTAAAAGTGAGAGCAAGAAAAGAAGAGTGAAAAAGAGAGTAAAAGAGTGAGAAAGTAAGAGAATGAAAAAGTGAGAGAGAAAGAGAGAGTGTAAGAAAGTGAGTATGAGAAAAAAAAGATAAAGAGAGAAAGAGAAGAAGAGAGAAAAATAGAGAGAAAGAAATAGAGAGAAAGAAAAAAATTCATTTCTATTTGAGAACATAAAAAAATTTTGGAGAACATTAAATTAAATAAATATATTCTTATGAAAATATAAATTTCAAACCAGATTTGCAATACTGGTTTAAATTATAGTTTGGCTTAGCTTTAATTAGATTTTGCTTAAATTTATAGCTAAAGCCAGCTACTAGTAGAGCTACTAATATCCATAATATAATCAAAGTAAACTATGAAATATTAGTAAAAATATAAATAGTAGTGACTAGTAAAATTTTATAAATTTACTTGTATGTAATTTTATGTACATAAATATATTAGAAAATTTTTTATATAGATACATATCGATATATAGCAATAAATCGATCATATTGATTAGAAAATAATAGTATATATTGATAATTTAGGTTATATAATGATACATAACTAAAAAATGATATATACTGGTAAATGATAAATATTATTAAATAACTAATTATTGATATATCGATTATATAGGACCCTGAATAATCTATGTGAGGTTATAGTTGAAAAATAGCTAATGGAGTGCCGTCTTTTAAAAAAGGTTATATTTGAAAAGTAGGTATTGGAGAAAAAGGCTATATTTGAAAATGGGTAATAGGTAAAATAAGTATATTTGAAAGAATAGTAATGGGTTAATTTTTATAAATGTTATATTTGAAATGTGCTAATAAAAAATTGGGCTATAATAGTAATCCGGCAAGTAAAAAGGAGAGAAGGGAAAAGTAAAAGAGGGGTAAAAAGGAGAGAGGGGTAAAAGGGAGAGAGGAGTAAAAGAGAGAAAGGGGTAAAAATTAAGCAAAATGGAGGTTTTTTTTTTTTTTTAAGTTTTTTTTTTTTTT
>QKWP01000003.1:262846-341768 GCA_003550325.1 Gigaspora rosea | reverse complement strand
ACGTTGTATTTCAAAAAAAGGTAAAATTGGATAAAAGTTCTAACTAATGTTTGAAATATAGCTTATATTACCAAACCAAAACCGCTAACCAAAAAAATTTTTACTATGATGCTCAAATATAACCTTACATAGATTATTTGGGGTCCTGATTATATTAATATTGATATAAATCATTTATTAGATTCATATTGCAATCTAGCAGACTTATTACTATCGACATATAGCGATATTTGTTATTTATTGATTTATAATCTACTAAAAATATTTGATATATTTCGACAATTAACAAAATATTGTTATATGGGATCTTTGCTAGCAAAATGACCCTACGAGCATTGTTACATAAGATTTTTATTAAGAAAAACATAATAAATCTATTTTTAGAAAAAAAACCTAGCTAAGATCCCATATATTGATAGTAATAGGTCTGCTACATTGCGATATGAATCTAATAAATGATTTATATCGATATTAATATAATCAATATATATCGATAATTAGTTATTTAATGATATTTATTATTTACCAGTATATATCGATATGTTTGCTCTTTATCGATATTTATCTTTTACCGATATATATCAATATGATTTTCTGTATTACCATGCGATTTATATCTATTTATTAATTTATATCGGATATTAAATTATCCAATGCATATTGATATGCATCTATTTATTGCATTGTAGAACATATATTTAAATTGATTAATGATAAACTCTTTAATTTTATTAGAACATATAAATGTTTATTAAATATTCATTTGTCTTATCAAATCTTGGATCAATATGAACAGTTTTTTCTATACTTTCTATGGAAATACAACTATAATATTTAATTAATTTTAATTTAGGGCATTCCCATAGTTCGCCCTCTTCTTCATACCACTGAACAAGCACGAATTCAAGCGGTTCACTGTCTACCACTCAGTAAAACTTAAGTATTAGCAATACCTGAAAATTAATATATAATTATTATATTAGTATATAATTACTTGTGATGTAATGATAATATTGTCTATATTCGCACTTGTTTTGCTTTTGTTATTACTCATTATTATTAATATACTTATTACATTATATATATATGCAGAATCAGATAATGTGAATATTACCTACTAAGCCGTACCAATTTACATCTTTTTCATCAACTTTAGCACTTATTACAACATTAGAAAACATAAGTTTTCTGTGAAACTTCGTGGTAGCACAGATAATATCAGTGTTTCTAAAGCTATTGATGCAAAAAACTCCATCCATGCATCATCATCAATTGACATAGTTGATTCCTTTTCAAAAAATTCGTTGAGGCTGGTTAGCAGTTTTTGCAAACCTTCTTTTTGTAAAGAGTCTATGTCTTTATTTTTTTTGAGGAAGTCATCAAGATCTTTCAAATTTATTGTCCATAACCACTTTTCGAACCCTTTTGTTTTTCGTTTCCTTTTGAACCTTCTTTTTCAGTTAACTTTTTTTCTTTTAACCTATATATCGATTATTAGCGATATATAGCCATTTTATTTAATATATATGAATAGGGACCAAATTGGCAAAAAATTTGCGTCATGAAAAATTAATTATTATGAATTATCGATGCATCAATAATTCATGATAATTAATTTTTCGTAATGCAAAATTTTTTGCCAATTTGGTTATTTTTTCAGTCTACACTATTTATTATTTATTCATATATTCTTTTTTGTTTGACATGCAGTAGGGATTTTTGACATAAGTCTTATAAAGTGTCCTGTGGCTGAAATGGTGAGACAATCCTCACCTGAACCTGAGCCTGAGCCTGAGCCTGAGCCTGTACCTGTATACCGAAGAAGTTCATCAATGATGTCTATAGAAGAGCTAGACAAATTATTTGGAGTTATTTAATAATAGTTTAGTCTTTTGTTTGTTTTTTTCATTATAGTAATTTCTTTTTTCATTTGTATTTGCAATTTTTTTAATAAAATTGGATTGACTGCGCTTCATTAAATATACAAATATGAAATTGAATCGCTATATATCTAATAATATCAAATATCACTAGTTTATTTATCTAATATTATTGTGATAACTAGCAATAAAATTGCTGTAGTATCATAATCAATAGGTATGATTAGAATTGAATGTTATCATATATCACTATTAATCAAATTGGTTATATAGCGATAATTAGCATTATCGCTGATTAACGAATTCACTATATATCGATTATTATCATGATCTTTAGTAATCAGCAGGGGTAATTAGTATCGATAACTAGCATTATTGCTGATTAACGAATTTACTATATATCGATTATTATCATGATTGTTAGTAATTGGCAGGGGTGATTAGTATCGATATATAATTATCTAGTTAATAATCGATATACAGTTGCCTCTTTTTAATCCGAACAGCTGGGACTGCTTTTTTTTACTATATAAAAATTTGAAAAAGTTCAGTTTTCAAAAGGTTATATATGGCTTATCCAAACTTTATAATAAAATTTACAAATGTTCTAGAAGATTTTGTTCAGTTTAGAGAGAGTTTAATAGTGTTCAGTTTATAAGGTTCGGATTAGAGAGAGGTGACTGTATATCGGTCTATTTTTTTTGCTGATGTAACTAATTTTTAACTTAATAAATCTAACTCAGTTAAGTTTCAAAACTTTGCAAGTAATAGTAAAAGTAAGATTCTTTAAGCAGTTTTTTCTTGATTTATAATTTCATTAAACCCCGGACATCTCTAATATAGGTCATAAATGATCTGCATAAATTTGAAGGTGTTTGCTACCCTAAAATCAAGTAAATTTGCTAAAAATTCAATTACATATAAATTTTTAGTAATTTGCTAAAAACTAAATTATCACATCTATTTTTATAAATCAAAATAATATATATATTTTTGAGTGCTGAACAAATTTTCTTAGAGCATAAAGTTAGATTAATAAAATTATATAAAATTATATAATTCTCCAAATTTTACTAATTGATTCTAACATTGTGCCCTAAGAAAACTTGTTCAGCACATAAAAATACATTATTCTAGCATATTTAATTTTATATTTTTTTTTTAAAAATTTAAAAGAAGATTCTTAATTTTGGATTTTAGATTAAAAAATCCAAAATTAAGTATCTTCTCTTGAATTTTCAAGAAATATAAAAGTAAATATGCCAAAATAATGTATTTTTATATGCTGAACAAGTTTTCTTAGGGCACAATGTTAGAATCAATTAGTAAAATTTGGAGTATCATAGAATTTTTTAGTATTTTTATTAATAAAATTATATAAAATATTATAATTCTCCAAATTTTACTAATTGATTCTAACATTGTGCCCTAAGAAAACTTGTTCAGCACATAAAAATACATTATTCCGGCATATTTAATTTTATATTTCTTGAAAATTTAAGAGAAGATGCTTAATTTTGGATTTTTTGATCAAAAAATCCAAAATTAAGCATCTTCTCTTGAATTTTCAAGAAATATAAAAGTAAATATGCCAAAATAATGTATTTTTATATGCTGAACAAGTTTTCTTAGGGCACAATGTTAGAATCAATTAGTAAAATTTGGAGTATCATAGAATTTTTTAGTATTTTTATTAATAAAATTATATAAAATATTATAATTATCCAAATTTTACTAATTGATTCTAACATTGTACCATAAGAAAACTTGTTTAGCACATAAAATATTATTCTGGCATATTTACTTTTATATTTCTTGAAAATTTAAGAGAAGATGTTTAATTTTGGATTTTTTGATCAAAAAATTCAAAATTAAGCATCTTAAATTTTTAAAAATCATAGTAGTACAAAAAAAGAGATAGCTTTATTTTTGGGTATGTTTCTTGCAAAATGCAGGTAATTTGCTAAAAATAAAATATTACATGCATAAAATAGCTGTAATTTGCCAAAATGCTTTATATAACCTTTTTTAAAATTAACCTCAATTTGCTAAAACTTAAATTTGGACCTCAGACCAAATTTTCTGCAATTTGCTAAAAAAAAAATATGACATACTCAAAAAAAATTTTTTTTGTAAAAACTTTATTTTTGCAAAATTAGACCATTTAGAACACAATATTAAAAACTACAGAAAAAATTTTTTTAGTCTATCACCACCTTTTGCTGTGAGGCCCTCCAATATACAAAAATTAAACAAACATTCAAAATTGGTTAGCTGTATTTTTTTTATATTAATAATAAAATTATTAAGAAAATATTTTTTTTAATAACCTCAATTTTTCGTATAACTTCGACTGTACTAAATTTAGTAATTCCCGTCTATATTTTTTATTATAAAATTACTAGTAATTTTTAAATTGTTGCTTAGCATGAAAAAATTTTACCAAAAAAGGAAACTTTTTAGAAAACAATCATATAAAATCAAAAATAAGACTTAAAGCCCTATATCTAACAATTTATAAAGAGTTATTTAAAATCATAATTAATTATTTAAATTATTAGATATGGTAGCTAAAAAGCTGTCTAAATTTATTACAAGTACTAAATTTAGTACAGATAAATCCAAACCATTAATATTTTTAAATATTATTCTGACCTGATCTTTAGAAAGAAAACTAGAATATTCAGTAATCAGTTAATAAATTCTATTTATATAAAACCTATAAATTGATTAAAGTTGTGATTTATGTCATCCTATTTCAAAAATACATATACTAAGGGTGTTCTCAAGCACTTCCCTCAATGGATCGGGTAAATTTTAATTAGTCAGAAATTGAATAAAAAATTGGTTGTGATTATCACTTAAGTTAAAAAACCTGGAGCTGCGACCACGAATTTTTTTTCATAGAGCTGTGTTAATTGGTAAAATTTATATTGCTAGAGTAATCAAAGAGATTGCTCAAGCTCAATTACTCTTTCATTTTATAGTTATTATTTTTTTCATAACATGGATCTTCAACTGGACCGTCATTGCTGCCATAAAATTATTATGCAACTTTTCAAGCAAAAGCTCTTATACCAAATAAAAGACGTTCAGAATTTAATGCTCAAAGAATAAATACATACTTCTTTCTAGCTTTTAGATATATAACAATGTATATAACTATTCCATCGATTTTTTTCTTCACCAATAAAAAAAATATATTACTTTTTTATATATCATATATATATTTTATTAAATAATATTAATATGGTTGTTGCCGTAGCCGATTATGGCCGCTGTTGCGATGATACATTATTCGAGAAATTGTTAAAAAGATAGTTGGCTGGAGGTAAAGCTTCGTTAGTCAAAGTTTCAAACTTCAAAGTCTTGGGAGTTAAAGTTTTTAGATAATTGTGTAATCGTCTATTTTTTTCATGAAGTCATAATAATAATTGATTAAAAAATGAAAAACATAGCTCAAACATTGATCGCAATCTTTATTTCAATTGATCATAACGTTTGAGAGTTATTTCTATCACTAGCCAATTCCATTGAGAGAGGTGCTTGAGAATACTCCAAATCGAATTCCTGTGACTACAAATCATAAATTTGTGTTTATGTGACAATCTTAAAGAACTGTCACAATTGAGACAGAACATTCTACTGCTGCACCAAGAAGAGAAAAGTTTGTGCTGTAGCAAGACCCAAAAATCCTTGTTACTTGGGCTAAGTTTCTTTCTAGCCTTAGCCTCTCATTTCAAGGTTGTGAGGTCTTGGACTATTATTGTTTAGTATTTTATTATAGCATAGCATTTGTTGTAGTTTCTAGTTATAACCTTATTAGACATGATTTGTACAATGTGCAGAACATATCAATTTGAATATATAAACATCCAACAGTATACGATAGATTTTACATATAGCTATTGCATATAACTCTTCACTACATTCTATAAATAAAATGATCATATTGGTGAATAGCAGTTTGCAAAAATGTATGTTTTAAATCTGCACCACAAACCTAGCACATATTTAAAACAGCTGAAAGTAAAACTAGTGATGGGAAGATTGTGCAGTTTATAATAACATGTGCATGAAACCCATCTTCTAAGTATATAATTATAGACATACATTATATATTTTTAGATTATTATTGGGTAAAAAGTAAATTTTATTATTTAAATATAGATGTTAAATAATATGAAGTTAATAAATTTACATAGGATTGTCAGCAATTTTACGGATTTTTTTTGTAATATTTTAACTTTTTAATAATATTTAATTTTCTACTTTTTCATTTTTCGTTTCATTATTTTCTTTTGTTTCTCCAATATTTTCTGAACTCACATTCTTATCACTTTCTTCAATTGTTATTCCTTTGCTAGCAATTTGTTGTTGTTTCTTTCTGTCATCAAGTAATTTTAGTACACTTCGAATAATACTAAGTAGAAGTTTGAAAATAGTTGTAAATAATACAAGGAATGGAACAATACTATAGGTAACAATTGAATTAAAATATAAACCCTAAAAAATAATATTTCATGATTTTGAACCATAAATAGTTAATAAAAATATATTAAAAATATATGTAAACATATATAATATACTATTAAATATAATTATAGAAACTTTACCTGAATAACTAGCAGTGGAATATGCTTAATAATAAGATCAACAATTGCTCTATATGGAGCTGTAACAGTAAAATCTTTTCCAAATAAGTGTTCAATTTTGTTCATAATTATTACAGTATCGCTATCATATAATGCCAAAGCCATGAATGCAAAACTTATAAGGGATTGTTTGCCTTCGGATTTTTTTTTACATTTAATGTAAATAAACATAATAATATTTATTACTAACGGTAAAGCCCAGACCAATTTACTAGTTTTTTTTTTTTTTTTTTTAGCAAAAAAAAAAAAGTTAATAAAGTAACTTTAATAAAAACATTTGATTAAACATTTTATTAAGCACCTTGGTACAGCGAATTCCGGTTTACTATTAGCATCAGCAAAAGTAAATTGAGCTACAAAAGCAGACTGAGGGACAACGAATAATCCTCCTGAAATTACATTGGCATATGTTTTGATATTTTCAGGAATATTAACAACTTTCTGTTAATAAGATTAAATAAATAAAGGATTCTTTATTATTACAGTAATTAAAAAAAAAAAAAAAAAAAGGTCTGTTTTAAATTTTTACCTGCTTCGCTTGGGAAACAACGTAGAGCACAGAATTCACGAGAGAGCCAATGATCAATGAGACAATAGTATTTTTATATTGACCCCATAAATCACCTTTCGGTTTGAAGCCAAAAGTCGGTTCTAAATCATTTGTTAAACCAGTAGAGAAAGTAGTAATGCTCTTAAATCTAATCATATCATTTAAATCTGATACCACACCCGGGACAGAATTTTCTTTTTGCTTAGAATCTGTTAAATTTACTCGGACTTCAAATTCAATATTTGGATTATTAGATCCACTAGAATAAACATACTGAAAATTTCCATCAGTAGTTAGACGTTCATATCGAACTGGTAATTTTTTCGCGATTTCTTTAAATAGAGAATTAAAATATGTAGTTTGATTTTCTGGAGGGAGATCTTGAAATTTTTTTGTTGCATCTGCTGTGAGACGAGCTATACATATAGCAGCCTCCTCTGTGTAAATAAATTAATATATAAAGAATTTTAATATATAGAACGTTTGAAATTAAGAAGAATTTTAATTATATTAACCTGAGGGCCTCCCTTGATAAGCTAAATTATTCATGATAATATAAATAAATAATATTGATTCTGATATTAGTCAAAAATAAAAATAAATAAATAAAAAATAAAAGACAGATAATGAAGATATTACTTGAATTATAGTTCACAATTCCTTGATCAATTCCTGGTAAGGGTTCATAGAGCAATTTATTTCTAACAAAATTAGGGTCCATTTGTACATAATATCTTTCACCAGCCTGATTAAAGGTACTGCCAATTATCTTTATATCGACAGTCTTATTATCTGGCATGCTACAGTACTCATCCATTGTTGCAGAAACCATTTGTCTAATGCTATTATCAGAAGTTTTGTAGATGGTGATAAGACCAGTTGATAGAATAACCGGATTATAAAAGATGATTTTTAAGGTGCTCGTTTCTGAGCTTACATTACTATTGATGGATGGGTAAACTTGGTCTATTTCGAGATTACCATAACCATGATCTAAAATAAATAAATAAACAAATAAATATAAATAATTTTTTTAACAATATTACAGAATATTAAATTCTGATAAAAAAAAAAAAAAAAAAAAGATAATCATAGACATACCGAGATTTTTATAAATCGAGGGTAATTCAATGGTGAACAATGACCAAGAAGTATTAGCATCATTTACATTTGGTGAGGCGAGTAAAAAAGTATTATTATTATTCATTATGTCATTTACACCAAGAGCACTTGTAGGAGAAGTAATACTCGAGTTCAAAGTGTCATTTGCGTTATAAGCATAAATATAATGAGCAGAAGTATTAGAAGTAGCATCTAATATATAACCACCATATGGCATTTGTTTCACTCGCCAACCTAACGGAGATAAACCGGGTACATTTGGGAGACTGGGTATTAAATTTATTGATAACACTGAAACTGATGACAGAAAATGAACTTCGATATAATCTGTTTCTGTAATATTTGTTGTTATATCAGTTATAATGGCAGCAATTACGCACACATAGCCATAACCTGAGGATGCCAGATCACAATAAAGTCCAGATAAATTTACATATGGTCGACTTATTTGATACAAAAGAACTTGTTTGGCATCGATTGACTGATTATAGGATATAAAGGTCCCATACAATCCACCACGTGTAGTTAATGTTGAAGCGTTAGTATCTATCATTGAAGTGTTGACAGTCATTATAGCATAACCTCCATCAGTGGTGGACAACATCGTAGTCACGAAACTAGTTGCATTATTTGACATTGTGACATTATTACTTTTCAACAGTGATAACTTTCCAGAATCATCGCTATGTATTTATTATAGTTATAATAATGGTTATAAAAATTAATTGTTAGTTAATATACACAAATGTAATAACAATAAAAACAATAATAATAATAATAAATATTAAATTACACTGAATATTGCTGCCATCGTTGCCATTGCGAATAATTGCCATATCTTTCAGAAGCCAATCTAAAAAATCCAAGTTTCTTGTTTACATTTACTTGAATCGAGCTTTGTGGATCCCAATTACCATTACTATCAATATATGATGAACCAAAAGATATAGCACTAATGATATATAATAGTAATTATGTTATCATTCGATATTATAATATTTAAAATTATGTAATTAAATAACATAAATTATTATTGTCACACCTTCGATTGTTACCATTCAAATCAATTATTTCTCCCCACTCCTCATAAGTTGCAGGATCAAGAGAATTTCCAGGTTTAATAAAAGTTATTAGAATAAATGGTTTTTGTAAAGGATATATTGAAATAGGGTTTCTTATAACACCAGTTATATCTTTAAATAAACAATAATTTAAAGGGTCTAAATTTAAATCAACATTAATCTCATTAACGGTTCCATTTAATTGAATAACCCTTATTCGTAACATCTGTTCTAAACTCACTCCTGCTAATTTCTGTATTGAACTCGTTTTTAAACAGGCAGTGCTTTGTGGTATATCACGTCGTGAAATATGGACGAGAGCTGTTCCATCATCATAAGTTTTAATTTCTAATATGATAGGTTTGCTGTGAGAATATAAAGTACTTGATACACTTTCATTATAAGTAAAATCTGATTTCGTTAACGTTATAAGTAGGCAAAAGGATATTAGAAATAAATGCTGTGTTAAAAATTTCATCATGAAACACTATTACTTTTACTTTGTATAATACGAAAGTTAAAAATTTATAAAATTGAATATATGCATATATATAATTTTATTTTTATTATTAAATTTCACGTACTACATTAGCATTTACAATTCATTTAACCATCAGATTTGCGTACCTTTGAAAAATGTTCACTATAAACTATGTAAAAACTGATGTTTAGTGTCCATAATAAGCCTGGAACGAGGGTAATAAAACAAAACCCCAGAATTACAATATAGGTTTGTTGGCTGTATAAGACATCTAATGATAATTAATTATACTGTTATATTATCGAACGAAAAAGGTCATAACACAAAACTTTTAATTTGACTATATTGAATTAAATTGCGAGTACTTGTGGGTATCAGCAAGATAATAACAAAAGGCATGTAGCCTGCATTGCTATTACGTACTACATAACACATAGATTATCTATTAATGTCGCAATTGAAGCTGGAAACTTTAATTATTTAATATCAGATATAAAATTTTTGAGGAGCATTTTTTTTAATAATAAAAGAGTATATGAATGGGATTTTGTGGGGTATATATTTTTAAATCGAGGACCATAATTTCCATCTTCAGCTTCGATTTATCGTTTGTATTCACGTTATAATTTAGGAAATATTTGGATTCAAATGGCGCTATATATTTGGCGATACGTTACTTTAAAGAGATAGTAATTTTAAATATTTTCTGCTCTAGTGCATAATCAAGCGTAATTACGTAGATCATCAAAAAAAAGAAATCTGCACGTACGTATGCACGGCGTTGGAAATCCTAAAGCGTCAATCATAGAATAAAGTTTAGCCAAACTCATTGGAGATTAGCGGTTAACTATAATTTAATATCAAATATTTATTATTCTTGGCATTATTGTTTGCGAAAAATTAAAACACGTATGCTTTATCTATTATTGAAGTCGATTATTTAGGAAACTAGAAACTAGAATGTACTGCCACGCAAATTACAGTACCATTTATGCTTTATTTGTTATTATCATCATTTTCTTCTTTCATGTGTTACGATGTAAACATGTCTATTTGAATTAAAACTCAGCTGATAAATCATTGCCGTATTGGCGAATGCGGTAATTTGACTATATAACAATGTAAATGCTGCAGTTTATCTGTTATTGTTATAGTACACCATGCACATTTTACTTATTTGCGCAGGTAACACAAACCAAAACAGGAAATCCCAATAAACTAAGTGCGTGAGATAAACATTTAGGGTTATGGCCTTAACGTTAGAGGCTATAGGGTTAGAATGATGCTTAATATTAGTAAAATTTCATTCCCGTCATTTTTAATTAGTGCACCAAGTTCGATTTAAGCGTATTTTCGCTTTTTTCTTCTTTTACGCGTGTTCGAATTCTTCGTCGGGCTGATCCGGAATAGTCAAAATTTGCATTCTCCGATTGGCTTTTTCCTCTCCAGAGAGCTTGTATTACCCGCACAAATAAGTGGATGCCAGTATGAATATCTCTATATCTGTATATCAGTTCAAATTTTTATGTGTTTTAAAGTCATGCGATATAATCTTAAGTTTTATTTGTCCGGAGTGTAGCGGAGGACTTTATATGTTTACGTAAGGTGATACAAAAGTTACATTTTTGATGTATCAATAATAGTAATATCAAAAATGTAACTACTGTATTTGGTGTCTGTCCGCATGTGTATAATAGTTACCTTTTTGTTACATCGTATTGTTTTGATTTGTGTCGCATCAAAAAAATGAAATTTGATCTTAATTGTTATTGCACTTCGGACCCACAATGCTGTGCATTAACCTAGTTTTATTATCATTGCTGTGTAAATGCTGTCCGTTGTCAGTTGTCCGTTATATGAAAGTGACACGAAAAATTTCCATGAGAAAAATTCGCAAATGACAAATATATTTAAATTTATAAATGACAAATATATTTATTAATGACAAGTATATTTATTAATGACAAGTATATTTATAAATGACAAGTATATTTGTTGAAGAGAAACAATAATATAAATATAAACTTTTCATGGTAATTGAAATTATAATGAATAGTATATATGCAATTAACTAATTTCAATAATAATAATAATTGTATTTTGGACAACTACGATCTGAAAATCCCATTAAAGGTTACGTTTAATTAGTTTCAGCAGTAGTTAGTTTAGTGCGGAGCGACTGGGCCTTGTTGCGTAATAGATTTAAAGCCAAAAAAGCAAGCGATAATCTTGTTTTGTTAAATCACCCAAGCAAAAAAAAGTTATTATCACCAATAGACAATAATAATATTCAGATTTACGGCGTGCATTCTATAAGTGCGTTAAAATATATTATTTATAAAATTATCTTCTATAGTATTTATTTTTAATCTATATGTGTATAAATGTTTTTTTGACGAATTGCATAATAATGAGTTCATTATTAACTCGACCATAAATGATCAATGCATATAATGATTAAAAGCACTAAAATTGGTGAACTGATTATTTCACACTTATACGATTTCGAGGTAGAGATCTCTTTTTAGAATTCTGATCCAAATTAACAAACTAAATATGTTTATCGCTGTTTAAAAGTGTATTATGAAATAAAATTTTTGATATATTTATTTATCTTTGTGTATATTAGTGTCACGGAATTTTGTATCAATGATTCTGTTAAACATATGCCAGGTGCACAATGAGATAATACATACGTAAGTACGTTTTAGTTTGACTAAATGCCATAATTAGGATTAACAATCGGGTAAAGCTTCGGCTCTAGACTCTAAAATTAAACTTTATATTTAAATTTATATTTAAATCTATATTTAAATCTATATTTAAATCTATATTTAAATTTATATTTAAATCTATTGTATCCGGTAATCGTTTGTTATTTTAATAAAAATATTTATAAAATATTACTAAAAATATATATTCAAAATTTGCAAAATTAATGTATACATTTCAAGCGTTATTAAATAACAATGATTCTAGTTTTCGATAGAATCAACAATAATACTAAACAAACGGATTTGAAGGTTTCTATGAAACTATACAAATTAATGTAATAGATGAATTTTTATATTATGTGCCAAGTTCTATGAGGATATGTTGTGTATAAAAAAAAATTCATTATATAAGGATGGCTTTTTTCCTTCAATTTTCACCATCAAAAGTTATTTGATAAAAATCAACTTTTGAGAAGTCCATCTTTACTAAAGAAAACTTTAAGAAAAACTTTACTAAAGAAACTTTACGAAAAACTCACACACAATGATGAATAAGAAAATTACATACATAGCTTTAGCATTAATTCTACTTGTTGTTTTCGTACAAGAATCAAGTGCGAGAACTATCCCTCAAAGCGATGCTAACCCTCTATTGAAACGTGGTGAAGACAAAGATGTGTGCGTTATCGCAAAGTCTGTATTTCATGACGAAGTAACTGGTATAATTACCTTCGCCGAAAAAGAAAAAGGTTGCACATATGTCTTTGGTCTTTTCTCAAAAGGTTTAGATGATCCAAAGAAAAATTGCTATAATGTCCTTGTCGAGGATTGTGATGGCAAAGTTGTCGCTAATTTGACAGATTCTATTGAATTTGCTGATGACGGTACTAAACCGTTCTTTACAAAGATTGATGTCGATCTTAAAGACTTACTAGGCAGCGGCGATAAGAGAAAACGTCAAGCTGCTGCAAATGCTGTTGTTACTAGTAATAGTGGCACTGTAAGCACAGCACCATTATCAGCAATTTAATTATTAGTTTTAAAACATTTTTTTCTTATTATTATTGACCTTATAAGTTCTTTTTCCTGTACTTTTTTAACTTCATTAAAGAATTTTTCAATCAAACTTGTTAGTATTAGATCTTTATATTAGCAGCTAATTTGTTATTTTTTTTTTTTAATGATGTAAACTTAATATTATGTGTGATTAATAAATATTAATTAAGGCATGAAAGTTTTTAAATAATTAATTTATTGAAAAATTTCCAAGTATATAAGTATCAAAGTTTGGAAAATACTTTGATACATTAAAAATTTATTCGATCATCATGTGACACGTGAATTTCAGTATCATCCGATTTCAGTATCATCCCGACTAATAATGTGTTAAAACAAAAATATTCCTTGCAAAATTTTAGTACAAACTAAAACTCTTTCCAATCCTAAAGCAACAACTTGCCCTAACTTTAAATCAGGTTTTTATAATTTATAGGTTACAAATTTGTAAATCAAATCAATTACAAATTATATACTGTGATCGAAAATTCTGTGCATCACACAGAAATCAGAAAATCCCAATGCATGGTTGCATACCTATTACAGATTGGCATTTTTTTTGATTGAAAATCATTGATTACAGTCACTGTAATACCTGTGTGCACACATTGTATACTTATTTATTTATTTCTATACTTATTTATTATTTCTATTTATTAGTTCATACGTTGTATTTCTGTAAATATATATATATATATTACTGTATTACTTCAAACCCAAACCCCTTATCTCGAATCTCGAACCCAGATCTTTGGTTTAGCTCATAGACAGACATTTGTCTGATTGGCTGATACAAATCAATTGCTCGGGTAACTTATATATACAATTTAAAGTACTTTTTGAGAATGTAACGTTTCACTAACAAAAAAACCACTATAATAGACATTTTTAACTACGGAAAAACCCCTATATTCACTGTACAAAAATAATCAAAAATTATCAGTTAACTCAAAGAACTTAATTTAGAAGCGAATAATTTTTATTATTTATCATAGTATTAGTTTTTTTTGTAAACATTAGTGTTTCGGGTGAAATTATTTTACAAATCCGAAACATTTCGCCCAGAGGAATTTTAATTTCGCCCTACAAGTCCGAAACCCTCCGAAACTAGTTTCGCCCAATTTGATCTACAAATGATCTGCAAATTCGCCCGAAACACTAGTAAACATTAATTAGTTTATAAACTTTTGTCTTTTCTAGTACTGTAGTATTAAAACTAGTGATGTCAACATAACTTTTGTTGTTACTGTGTTTTGGATTTTATCCCATGATTAAACTTATTTTAACATGTATGGAGCTAAAATTGTTAAATAAAAACGATAAAAATACTGATAAAAGTTTGAAAATTAAACTACCGAATTACGATAAAATATTCATTAGAATAAACAATCGAATTATGATAAAAAATTGGTTAAAATTTACTTATCAAATTATGTAAAAGTCAAACTATTATAAATTGGAACTAAAGTCAAATCAAATAATTTAACTATTCTTACTTATCAAATAATATTGATAATAATCCAATTACTATTATCAATATTGATGGTACTTCAGTTTATTCAGTTAATAAATTTAATTCTCTCGAAAAGAAGTATGGCATGTAATGATGCTTGACGAAACTATTTTCGCACTGACGAAATAGTTTCGTCTGACGAAACTACTGACAATTGTCGAAACTATAGACGATTGATGAAACTATAGAAGATTGACGAAACTATAGACGATCTACCAAATTACAGAAGATTGTGATGAAACTAGAGATGGGTTCATGCGTGCTGAAAAAGTGTGGGCTAATTGGGGATAATTAAAACTAACTAATCTAACTAATATAAAACTATACAACAATTGTCCCAAGACTACTTAACCTTGAATCAGTAGGAAGAAAGAGGCTGGAAAGATTTGGTCAGGGTATCAAGATTAGTAGGGTCTTGCTACAGCGTAACTGGCGCCTAAGATAAGGTCACGCAAAGTTGATTTTTCTTTTGCATTACCGATTTTGTTTTTTTTCCGCTATTCTCATCCGGCGTCACCCGATGGAGACCTTAATTTCCCGTAAGGCCGTTTGAAGTTAATTTTTTGGTTAACATCACCCCCCAGCCGAAGTCTCCCCCACCTCCCCCGAAAACGAACAGCCAATCAAAACGCTGGATGACTCTCACCAGTCACCTGATTTATATCAACCAATGAAATTGGCCCATCTTTGTTCATTTTNCCCCCCCCCCCCCCCTCCCGAGAGTCCGGGAAAAGTCATGTTAACCAAAGAATCAACTTCAATCGGCCTAATTGCCGATAGGACTAACGGAAAAAATGTGACTGCCGACTCAATTTTTTGATTCATTGTTTTGCAAATTGAAAAATTAACCTTGTGTAACCTTAGATGTGAACATTAACAGTAAATTAAAAAATAAAAAAAAAATCCGACCGACCGACCCATGTTTTCAAATTCCATGTAATGCAAAAAAACAAAAAATCAACTTTGCGTGGCCTAAGTATAGTTTACATTAATTCTATGGTTCTATCTTCTTCATTCCGAAATTGTAGGATTCGAATATTCAATTTCAATGTGACTCAGTTCACGATGTCACGTGATCGGGGTAATCGGTATCGAATATCGGGGCCTGGAGGGGTGCCCTTATCATGTAACATAAAACAACTGAAAACAAAGAAATCGTAATAGCGCAAAATTTCATTATGACAACTAGCTCCGTTTTCTAAGTAAAAAATGCGTATCATGTATTATTATCAAAATTTTGGTTTATATCGGATGTAGATAATTTGTTTGACATAACTGATAAGGGCACCATATTTATTTATTCGCTCAGAACGCCAAAAGGCGTTTATAGTTTTTAATGATCCCTAAACCAAAAATAGCACCTTTTATTTTTATTCATTTTTTTCTCATAAATATATATATATTCGCTGAGTTTCGTCACGAGTTTCGTCATCTGTCACTCGCAAAATTGAAGTTGCCTGACAAAATGATTTCGTCAATCGTCTAGACGAAACTATTTCGCCATTCGTCAGGCATCATTAATGGCATGATTATAATTTTGATGAAAAAAAAAAAAGGAAATTACTATGTAGTTCTACGTCCTGGAAGAGGGGACTACAATACTAACAAAAATATTATTGTGAAAGATTTATGAAAGATTTAAAGCACAATTTAAGTGAACGTCAAGTAAAGCTCGTGGAAATATTGACTTTGAAATATCGAATATCGAAATCTTAGGGATTGAAGACAATAATAATTGGCTTTAAAAAAAATTATAAAATAAATGTAAAGCGCTAAATATAAATACAGTATAATAATGCTTAACAATTTCTTATAATAATGGTTTTATCGCATGTCTACACTCTGCCCTCGTTATAGCGGGCCCCGTTAAAGCGGATCCTTCACTATACTATATCGGAGTAACTCTTTGATCATTTTAAAAGTTTTATTAATATACTATATAATGATATAGCGGATATTCGTTATAACTGATAGATTTCCCCAGCCCAATCACTACATATCACAGCATCACTATTTTTATCAATAGTTATAACTGGCTGGAGAGACAATAAAATCAAAATGATTTATTTCAAATTACGCCTTTGTCAGGTAAATATTTATTAAATTCGAGTACATTATATATATTATAACAATTATATATAAATTTTTTTTTCTACAACCGAATTTTGGAAGGAATATGCAATAAAATATAATTAAATTACCAATTACCTAAAATTTTGTAAAGATCATATGTCTATCATAGTAGTATCATAGTTCGTATAAACAATTAAGGCGGAATAATGCATTGATCATAAGCCATTTCGACAATTTAGATATGCAATATAAAATTATAAATTTTTGGGGTAAACCGAAATGGCTAATGGAAAGTTAATATTTCTTTAAATATCCTTATTGTAACGGAGATTATCCAAATCATAAATAATAGATTAACGATAACTTAGTATTATTTCGATTGCAAAGGAATCATAGTTCATTGATTATTATCATGGATATATTCAGCAATTGTTTCTTATTGAACCAAAATTTAAAACAGTTACAGTTATTACAAACTCGGAGTTTGAATTATAACCGTCATACAAATAATCCTTAATGAGTAAAGGTATCACATGATGATCATTAATGTTTTTAAAATTTTTCTGATAGCACAATATAAACAACATATGACCAAACCTTAAAGTTAATTTGATAAAATATATATTAAAATACTTTAGATGTCCCCTATTAAAGTACCCCATTTATTCGAAATTCGAAAACACAATTGAAACTACTGTAACACACGAATGAAAACTCATGCTTAATTTACTTATTTTTATTTTTTTGGCGTATTATTTGTACATAATGCAGCCGCTCTAATAACTACTCAAATCTATTAGCACTAAATATATGTATTTAATATTGAATATATTTTTTGAATTATATGATATAACTTTAAATTTTGCAATATGTTTATATCTTAATACCCCATTAATGAAAAAAAAGGGTTTACCACAAGGATTAGAGAAGCGTCTTTAGCATATCCGTTTAAAGTATTACTGAATACATTACAACTCAAATATTAAATCGTAACAAATGGCTCAAAAAGTATATTTACATGTTATCTGTACATTTTTTTTTTTTTTAATGTTTATCTTTTTTCATATGTTACGAAAAAATTTCTAATAATTAGTGATAAAACTAATAATAAACATAACAATATTAATAATAATAACAATAAAAGTAGTAAACTCGAGATAACTTGAAATGAAATTGTCTAATTTTTCTTACAATTTTATGGCACGATATTTATTTTTAATAACCCTTTTCTTACTTGTAACATCAATTAAATCAGATTTTACCCACATAGAGGACCCATCGGGTACTGAATTCCCTCAAAATTTACCTATCATATTAAATGTTCAAACTTATGATGACGGAACAACTCTCGTTCATATTATACGAAAAAATGCAACTCTAGCATCCTGTACAGTAGGATTGAATCAAGTAGGACTGAATTTAGAACGGATATTACGCATAAGAGTTATTAAATTGGATGGATCTGTTAAAGAGATTAATCTAGATTCAAAATTTGACCCTTTGAATTATTGTGTATTTTCAGATGTAACTAAAGTTTTAAGAAATCCTATTGTAATATATCCTTTAGGAAACCAGTATATTTTAATAACTTATATAAAAGCTAAAAATTCTTCTGATCCTACAACTTATGAAGAGTGGGGAGATGTGATTGATTGGTATGGTAACAGTAAAAGGTATGACAAATAATTTATTTACGTTATAAATATCATATTATTTCATATCTTGAACAAAGCAGGTTAACAATTTTTTATAATTATTATTCTGTAAATTATTAGTACAATATTTCTTGGCCCTTCTTATACTAGTACTGACGGCCTTTGGATGCCAGAGAGTACAATTCAATTAAATGTAAACAAAAAACTTGGATTTCTTAGATTGTCTTCTGTAAGAGTAGGCAAGTCGGGATGGACTGAACGGCAACAATATTCAATGTAATTTATTCTTTCTAACATTAATGTCTTTTATTTAATAATAATAATGACAATGATAATGATATTAATAATAATCAAATTTTTATAAACATAAAATTTATATAGTGATGATTTCGGAAATTTATCACAGCTAACAAATATAAAAACTACAATTTCTCAAATTAGTTCTTCTTTCGTAAGCACACCAATGTCCACTATTGATGGAGGTTATGCTATAATAAATGCTAATTGTTCACCACAGGATGCTAATAGCAACAGAATATTAGCCGTACGTTGCGTTCTAAGTGCTGATTTTATATCATATAACGAAATTTCTCAAGATAGAACGGCTATTCTCTATCAAATTAATCATCAAAATATAACTTTTAATGGAGTTTATTGTGATTTAGTATCTGCTGGTGTTGGCCAAGTTTGCACAATTTCTGTCAGCTATCCCATCACCGTCAACAATTCTATAGTAAATAATAATTCTACAGTAAATAACTCTACCATCCCTGCTAATAACACAGCAAATAACACGATGAGCACAACAGAATATATAAAAGTTAATTTCTTATCTTCTGGATCTGTGTTACAGTCTAATGTAATTAAAGATCTCCCCAACGTACCTGGCATTCCTTCAGTAGGTTGGAGAGCGAAAGCAATGTCTTACGGTGGTTATATATTAGATGCTACTGATGTTTCTAATCCTAGTAATATTGTTCATTATATCTTTGCTTATGACGAATTCAATCTTCAAACAACTTTGGATCCACCTAGTACTAATTTTTCTACAAACGCTTTTGGTGCAAATAATATTATGAATAATAATAATACTTTTCTACTCGCTTCACGTCTTACAAATGATCAAAATACTTCTTGGACATTAAAGACTATTCCGTTACCTAAAGTTGCGGCATTTCGTGGTATGTATTGTGTCTTATACTTTATAATTTTGATAATTTATATTTTGTAAATATTTATCTATTTTTTTTATATTTTGTATTTACTGTAGATCATGGTTATAGTAATCTTCTGATTAACAAAATTACTCCACCTATTAATGCTGCCGTCGATTCATCGACAACCACTTTAAACATTGTATTCTTTGATCCTGTTGTTTTGGCCGATTCGTCAATTGGTTTGTCAATTGGTAATATCACCATTCGCAAAACTTCTGATAACAGCATTAGGCAACAAATTACTCCGAAAATGACAAATTTCTGTAAAGTTAGTCCAGATGGAAAAACACTTAATATTACAGTTATTAGTAGTACATTTAATCAACGCGGTGAAAATTATTTTGTGCAAATGGATAATAATTTTGTTATGAGTAGATTTTATAGTGAACCTATAAAAGGAATTGATTACGGGGTTTGGAATCTTTCTTCAAGTAATATCAGTATTTCTAACAATTTATTTTTATTTGTATTTTTTAATCGTTATATTTACTCTCTCTTATCTTTATTGACATATTAATCAATTTAGCTTATCAGGGAAACTCTTCAGGTATTAATCATAATTATGCATAAATATCATTATGTCCTCTTATTATTTCTTCTTAAACAAGAATATATATATATATATATATATTTATTTATTTATTTATTTATTTATGTATATCATTCTTTTAGCTGGTGCTATCCTTGGAATTGTTGCTCTCTCTACGGAAGCTTCCAAAAAATTCTTATCACTCCATGACCGTTCTGAATACTTTAAGACTTTATTAGACGAAATTGCTAATAAAACACCAGTTCGACGTGACCGTTTAAGCACCAATAAAAAATTTCAATATATCAATTATGGACTTCCTAACGCGCAAATTATTTTTTCTATTCGTGTAAGTTCGCCAAACTCAAATGATGAAAATACTGTTCTAGGAGTATTATCAGATATAAACACCATGATTCTGTATAAACAAGTTACAACATTTTCCACTGGTTATTTTACAAATGATTTGGATCAGTATTATGGCTTTCAAATTAATAGTAAGTAGTTAAATTATTAAACTGAAATATTATAGAATTATATGATTAACTTTTATTTTATTTGTTTTTATTTTCATTTTTGTTTTAGAGAGTTTGTCAGATAGTAGCAGCGCAGAAATTACCGTGGCGGTTCCCGTTCTCATAGCAATTATAATTTTATATTTCATATCGTATGATAATATAAAGTATTTCGACAAATTATTTAAATTACTGGGTCTTGAAAGTGAAGATCAAAGAAAAACAATAATGCAAATGATTCATACATTTTCGGGCTATGCAATCATTGTTATCAATTTACTTTTAACCGTTTACTTTGTTTTTATCAGCACTAAAGATAAGCCTGAACTTATTTGGCCAAGGTAATTAATTAATTTATTTATATAATATTGTATTTATATACTTTTTAATCATAATCAAATTAAATTTTATTTTTATTTTTATTCTTTCAAATAAAGTGTAATTATCTGGGGTGTTCCGATAATCATAAATTTAATTATAGTAATAATCCTGGTAATTCACGCATTCAGGCCTTCGAATATAGACATGGAAGCCATGGACAGGGAAGTTTCTAAAGAGTTGAATGAAATGATAAATAAACTTTTTGAAAAGTTACATAATAAAATTAAAAAAATAATAGAGGATGTTTCTTGCGACATTTCTAAAAAAATAAATGAAATTTGTAGTAATATAAAAGACATTTCACACAAAATACATGACAAAATTGATGGCGAAAAAATACATGAAATTATTTCCAATATTTCTAATGATTATCGCAGAATATCTCACATAATGCCCAAAATTTCTAATTCTGGAATCTCAGCATCCAAAGATTCTGAATCAATTAATGCACAACTCACTCCAGATATGCAAGAAGCAATTATTGCCAAAGTACGAGACGAAGTTCTTATTGTATTACTAGATAAACTTTTTGAATTATTGCAAGATGAATTTTTTAAGTTATTAGATGGTAATATTTGTGAATATCTAGAAAAAGAGATGAATGAGATTTTAAGTAATAAAGCGATCAATAAAGGGGGGGTTTTGGATGCAATAATTGACGAAAACGACGAAGAAAGTTCAGGCACAAAAGATGTAAGAAATGTAAAAAATGAATTGCAACCGAATGAAGTTGTAGGAAAATTATTAGGAAAAATTTCAAAGCAAACAAAAAAAGAAATTATTGGTAAAATATTAGAAAAAATTTCTAGCCAACTTAAAAAGACATTTTCTTTCAAAATTAAAGGAAAAATTAGAAGCAAAACTTGTTTGCCGGAATTTGCAAAGCTTTTAAAACAAATAGGAAATATTTCTGACGTTCTAAAAAACGTTTCAAATGAGGCTGATGAGGACAAATTTTACGAGGAGATGCAACATATGATACATAAACTCTCAGACGAAATACAACATAAACTTAATGAATTAGTCACAAAATTTTCCGAAAAAATGAAAGAAGTACTAAATGACACAGTAAAAGAAATTTCTACAAAAGTACAAAATCAAATTGCTGGTGAAATGAAAAAGGAAGATTCTAATCAAGAAAAAGGTTCTCAAAAAAATGAACAAGTAAAAATAGAAGAAGCACCTCAGAAATCATTGACCGATACTTTTAAAAGTTTGCTAAAGCATGATGAAGAAGCGGCCAATACGGCAAAGAGCATGTTTATTCTTTTCGTAATAGTTGACAGTGAATCATTTCTAATTTTAGACAATGCAACAAAAAATAATATTTCTAGTGAAACACATAAAAGGCGTGCACACAACCGTTCGTTATTAGGAATGGTTAAAAGTTTTTCAATTATCATTATTATGGTACGTACATTTATTCTATTTTGTTTAATCTTATAATAAACTTAATTATTTAAATATATTTATTTAAATATTTTTTAAATAGTCTATTTATGCTGCAACCGTAGTAATCTATAGTTTGATTCCATTCTTGGCACTGCTAACATCTTGCTTTAAGTTTCTTGTATGCTCTATCATCCTATATAGTATACATCGTGAAAGGTATGTTAATAAGAGTCATTCCATTTTTGAACATTTGTATACAATACTTACATGTACAAATTAATTATTATAGATTACATAGATTATATAGTAAGAAAAATAAAAACCCTACGATAGTTGCAACCCCCGAAAAGCAAATCGCATGAAAACTTCGCTAAATACCTGGCCTTTGCTTAACCCCAACTCATAAGTTACTTGTAAATTCTTATCTCTAAATACAATATCTTTCTAAGTGAAAAATTTTTAATTTTTTCATATAGTTCCCTCGGTTATGTATTTAGAGAGGTCTGAATGTAGTTTGTACAGTAAAATAACAAATATTATTAACAATATTATTCTAAACTTTTTGTAATAAAATTATGTATTATATTTAGTAATATTATCATATCAATAAATAAATACATACACTTATATCAGATTCATCAGTTTAATGGACCAAATTTGAAGTATTAAATTTTTTATAAGCAATTTAAAATAATTAAGGGATTTAATAATAAAAAGAAGTAACATAACTTGCTACAAAAATTAATTACACAAAGAACGCCGAATTAGATCGATGAATTAACATGATAAAAAAAAGAACGACAATGTGCATACATTCATATACAGTCAAATCTGATAAAAATTAATCTATCAAGTCCTTTTCTGCTATATAATCTAATGGTTTATAATGAATTCAAATCCAATAACCTCTCAATACTGATACAAAACTTGTCCACCATGCATACCGGTTTGGAGAGGTTCAACTGTAATCGTATATTCTGATTATAAAATCAGTATAAAAGGTTATCTTTCTTTTTGTGATTGCTCACCTTGTAGTAAAGACTGGCTCTATTGTATAACCTGAACATTCTTTGCTGCAAGCACTATATTTTAAGTATAATGAACACTTAATTTAATGATAACGATGTTAAATGGTTAAATGAGCTTCGAAGTTGCAGTAGTAGTACAAGGCCTTTTGTTTTGGTTCTTGGCAGCTCAAAGTCTTTTTCAGTGACAATTCAAGGGATCATTGTTTTTATCTTGCAGCGATAGAGATAGTACATGAATTTTTTTGTTTTGGCTTTGTGGCTGCAGAGATGTTTCAGGGCCATTTGTCCTGATTATACGGCTGCAAGGTCCCTTTGTTTTTGGCTCCATGGCAGCACAATGCCGTAGTGACAGTTCAAAAACCTTTGTTTAGATTACAGTTGCAGTGGCAATTAAAAAACCTTTTGTTTTATGTTCCTTGGTTGGAGCTGCACTGTAAGAACTTTTGCTTTCAGCTTTATAACTGCAGTATGGGTTCAAGGATCTTTTGCTGCAAAGGCAGTGCAAAAATTCCTTGTTTCAGCTTTGCGCAATTTAAAAATTGCCTTCATTCTTAGTTCCTAGCAAATTGAATTGCACAGCTTTCTTATTTGAAACTTAGTAGCTGCTAGTTGAATAAATTGCAAGAAGCAGTCTACCAGAGTCATTTATTGTACTTCTAAATTTATAATTGCTATTTGAACAGAAGATATTAGCTAAAATTTTAAGATCAAAAAAAAAACTATAGTTGTTTCAAAATTTGTTTTATTGTTTGATGAAATTATTTTGATTTATTATTTATAGTCTATATCATCACCAAAATTTGCAAGGGGATTAGTATTGATTTTAAATGGTTATTAAATAAGTATCTATTTAAATATCCTTTATCAATTTCTATCGATATAGATAGAAATCGATAGTAATTGATATGTGACAGTTTAAAAAATTATTATTCATATCATTTATTAACAAATAATGATTTTAATCAAATATTTCTAATTGTTGATATCGATATCATTATTAGTCATAGGTAGAGATGATCAATGCATACTTTTTTGGCCTAGCAGCATAATGTAGCATTAGAGTATCTCACGTTGCTTACGCAACGCATTTAGGAATTTATGCTTATTGACTAAATTCAATGGGTAAAATAATTAAATATTTACCAACCAAGAATTGTACAAAAGGTATTAAGTTGTTCACATTTTTTAGTTAGTCTTTTATTATTTACATTACTTCTTGTAAATAATAATTTATAAATTATTGCAGTTTGCAAAATTCTGTGAATATTGCAATTAAAAAAAACTTATAGCCAATTTCAAAAAGGTGTACACAGGTGAAGATCACCATGTCTGGGAAATCGGTGTGATTTCCCTTTTTTAAAAATTCGCCTTGTAAAACTTTATAATATCTCAAATTCTTTAAGATTTCCCGGTCATTACTGTTTTTATAGCCCTGCTAAGTTGCATTTTTGTTCCTGTAAGTTAATTACACAATATAAACACATGCGACATCTGAAGCAAGTTTATCGTTTATATTCAAGTTTTGTAAATAGAGCGTCCATTGAATATGATGATAAAAGTAATTTATTTGATTTATCATTATCAATATATAAATAAAAAAAATAAAAAGTTTAATTTTGATAATAACTTGATTTCCCGATTGCCCGATTTCCTGATTGCTCGATTTCCCGATTTCCCATTTATATATATATGATAAAATTGCATGATTATACCTTTTTGAAGTTAGCTGTAATTCGTAATCTGCCTGTGAACCTGGGACAGTGATTTTCTGTGATGACAAAACCAAAATTATGTGGTGACAAAATTTAAATTATGTGATGTGATGTTAACCATATTTGCCAAATTATGCGCAATTCTGCGGTAACTTGACCAAATTATATGAGATTCTGTGGCATGTTTACCAAATTTATGTGCGATTTTGTGACATAAATTTACAGAACTTTTCGAATTTTGTTTGCTCATAATTTGAGTTTATTCAAATTCTACGTCGGGAGATACCGGATCTGTAGACTTTGTCTAATAAATTGGCAAATTATGTGACAATACTTTTAAATTGCCACATTATGTGCTATTTTGCGATAAAATTGCCACATTATGTACTATTCTGTAGTGAAAATACCAAATTATGTAATATAAGCATATTTACGTGAATCTGTAGTATTATGTGAAACAAAAAAAATCACTGCCCCTGCTATAAACCAGTGAAGCTATAAACCAGTGAAAAGTCATGTGATTTTACTATTAAATTTCACCTTTTTGTTTCCCCAAGGATAATCGATTTCATACTAAATAAACCTCCTTTGTGTGTATAACAAATGTAGTATAAGAGAAAAATATGAGTATAATAATAGTTGAAACATTAAAATCGGCCCAGTGAATCATGAGATATAGGTGTATTTGCTTCATGACTATATGATATAAACAAAGAAGTAAACAAATAGTCGTAAAGACAAAAATATCCATATTTTACAATCCGCTTGGCTGATTTTAATGTTTTAACTACCATTATGCTCATAATTATCTCCTCTACAACTTTAATTATGCACATGTGAGAGGTTTACTTAGTACAAAATCGATTTATCCTTGGGAAAACGCCAGATTCCAAAAAAAGTGGTTGTCTCTAGGTGAATTCACGTGATATAAAGCCAATCAAATCATAAAATTTGATCTTTATGGATCAGCCTGACAAGACAAAAACAAAGAAAAAAGTGAAAAATGCCGAAAATACAAAAAACAAGTATCTAAATCTGCCTAGAAGCATTAATAAAAAGTGTCAGGAAGATAATTTTACTTATAAATTAAGCCCTAACTCTAATCTCTAACTAACCCTTACCCAAATTTTAATTAAATAATCAAAAATATATATTTTGATGTATTTTTAGATACTAAACAAGTTTACTTAGTGCATAAAGTTAGAATTAATTAGTAAAATTTTGTGAATCATAAGATTTTATAGAATTTTATTAATAAAATTCTGTGGTACCAGACAGTAAAAGACATCCACTCATTATTAGTAAATCTTTAAATTGTTATAACTTTTTTAAAAAAAATTAAATCAAAAAACCCTCTGACAAATTGATAGATTATTAGATAAACTACATTTCTGTCAGAGGAATTTTTTTAGTTTTATTAATTTTAAGGAAGTTATAAGGCATTAAAGTTTATATGAGTTTAAAAAATTGGCATTTAATATAAAAAAAAGAAATCATATATAGGTTTTTAGCCAATCAAAATCAATTACACAAAAATTAACCAATCAAAATTGATTATATGGGGTGTTCCAAGTTAAAAGGGCCCATTTTTATATATAGTTTATTTTGAGATAATTGAGTTTAATCATTTGTTTTGATTTTTGGACTGATCTGGGATTAATCAAATGTCACGATTTTGATTGGTTAAAGGTAACAGGTGACTATCAGGTAATCTCGTGATGTGTTTGCCCTACGCAACCTCGTGTAATTTTTCTTTTACATTATCTTGATTTTTTATTATGCAAATTGACTTTCCTTTGTAATTGAAAAATGTCAATCATGTCAAATTTTATATGAATCTAATAAAAACTCATTTTTCAAAAAATTGTAAAAATGGGTCCTTTTAACTTGGAACACCCCATATAAGCACACAAAATTGGTGCCTATATGTATAGATTGGATGTTTTTTACTGTCCTGTACTATATAAAATCTTATAATTCATAAATTTTTTATTAATAAATTCTGACTTTATATACTAAGTAAACTTGTAGAGCATCTAAAAATACACCAAATCGGCATAATGATTTTTATTTACTTGAAATTTGGAGAATAGATGCATAATTTTGGATTTTTGATCAAAAAAGTCAAAATAATATATCTATTCTTCAAATTTCAGGTAAAATAAAAATAATTATGCTGATTTGATGTATTTTTAGTTATGAATAAGTTTACTTAGTGCATAATGTTAGGGTTAATTAATAAAAATTTTGTAAATAATAAGATTTTATAGAATTTTATTAATTGATGATCCACTAGTCAACTAGAGAAAATGATCGACAATTACTAAGTAAACATGACGCAATTTAATTAATAAAAAATTAGGTTTGTAAATGTGAAGATTTTTTTATCATATACAAAAAAAATTAATAAACCCATTACAATTAATACCTTGACCACCCGCCGCCCGCCCATTATCACCACCCACCTGTCTATTATTACTACTCACCACCTACTTATTACTACCCACTAGAGATGCAGGCGAATCGTCCCAATATTTGCTATAACCAATTACAACATAAGCTTTAGCTAGTTATGGTTTAAGCTCATAACATCATTGGGACGATTCATCTGCACCTCTACTACTTACTTGCTTATTACCTGCTTTTTTATTATCACTCACCAGCTTATTATTTTCATCTATTTATTACCCATCTACCTGTTTAATTTATAAAAGCTGAAACTACACTTTTCATTATATTTACAGCAGAGAACAGAGGAATAATTTAGGTTAGTGATGAGTACATTTTTTTGTCCTATAGGTTAAGGTAATTCAGCAATCGTACAAGATATTTTGTGCCTTGAAGTTTTTTTAAACTTGAAAATAGTGATTCAAACAACAATACTTACTATTAATTTTTTTTTTAATGCAGTCTATTCGACCAAGTTTTAAAAGCTACAATAGACTAGATGTATATATGATTATATACTATGTTTTTTATAGTTAGTGTCTGGTTTTTTATACTATCTATACTCTCATGCGCGTGTTATCCTTATTGATGGTTGACAGTTTTTTTTTAATTCATTTATTAATTATTATTTGTCTTGTTATTAAACTATATACTGTACTAGTCAGTAAACAATTTGATTAATAAATATTGTATATATATTTAAGAAATCGGTTTAAGTTTAGAGAATTATTTTTTTATTAAGTTTAACAAGATATGCATTTACAATAGCTATTAGGGTCAATGTGTTAAACATTGTTATAGATGATTGTGAAATCGAAAATATATGCCCAACCAAAATCCAACTATACTCGTATTAATAACAATAAAAAAAAGCTGACAAAAAAGGCCTAAAAAATTTTAAAATCATGCATAAAATAGATCCAAAATTTATCAATATCTGTTACAAAAATTGTCATTATAAAATCAAAATAAAAGCTCGCTATGCTAAATCGTATGATGAAAATAGTGCGTATTCACACAGGACTACAAAGAATAGATCAAGACGAATTCGATTCAGTGTTAGTGCTGAAAGCGAAAACTGGAATTTTGGTTTTGCCAGCTCCACTTTCAGATCTGACTCCTGATAAATTTAAATTAATTATAAAATAAATTATATTGTGTTTTTCGGGGTTTGATCTGTAAAATTAATTTCAGAAAACTCTCAATTCCAGGTTTTCGCTTTGCAGTACTCATGTGCAGCACAAAATGTGCATACCGGTAAGAAATATAGTCATTGATAGGTAATTAATAATTAATTGATAGAAATGATGCTAATCAGAGTAGTAAGAGATTAGTAATATGAAAAAAAGGTAGTGAAAAGGAAAAAAATAGTAACACTTAATAAATATACAAATATTAATAAAGATATTCCTTTCTCATTGCGCAAAGTAAAAATATAGAGGCATTTCACCCGTAATAATTTACTATTATTAGTTGTATTATATTGGTTGCAATTTACACTTATTCCATCAGATTTAATGATCAATTTTTTGAACATTATTTAATCTATTATTTAATTTGTTAAAGAGATCCATTCGATCACACTTTCATATTCGTTAAAATCCCTTAATGCAATTGTTAACATTCTATTTCTACTTGTCCACCCTGGTGCTGTTTTTTGAGGATTACACGTTTGATGTTAGATATGCTATACCAGTTGCAATTTGCATATATTCCATCAGGTCTATCTTAATCTATTAAAGAGATCCATTCGATTACACTTTCATGTTTTGTAGCTTTGAGTTGAAATTTCTTAATATGATTATCAACATCACTACTTCTACTTGCCACTCTTGTGCCATTTTCTGACACACTTTCATATTTTGTAGGTTTAAGTTGAAACTTCTTAATACAATTATCAATATCTCCATTTCTGCTTATTCATCCTTGTGCTGTTCTCTAAGGGTCACATGTTCGACACCAGATGTTAGTTGTGTTATACCGATTGCAATTTGCATATATTTCACCAGGTTTAGTCTATTAAAGGGACCCATTCAACTATACTTCAATTTCTGTAGCTTTATATTGAAATTCTTTAATGCAATTATCAACATTCCTATTTCTACTTGCACTCTTGTGTCATTTTTTGAGGGCACAATGTTCCTATTCTATTTGTGTCATTTTCTAAGGGTTATGCATTTGGCACCAGACGTCAGATGTACTATACTAGTTGCAATTTGCACATATTTCATCAGCTCTATTGATTTTGAAACCAATTACATTCTAGGCCTAAAATATAAGAATGCCTTTCTGATATCTAATTCAAACAAATTAGAATAATGTTCCTGTAAAGCGCACTTGCTAATGCCTTTTTACTTCATGATCCAAAGCTGTAATCACTTATCTACCATCTGAATTTAACAAAAAATCAACTTGGAAAGTGCACCTGCTAAAATCATTGTTCTTGTACTTGTACCCATATTTTGCGGAATCAAGTATCTACGTGATGCAAAATTTTTTTTACACAAAAAAATTAAATATTGTTACAAGCGACTATAGCCTTCAATATAGTACTTGCAACACAGCACACAGTAACAGAGATCTTATAAGGGTCAGAGAAGATATGAAGCAGTGTGGAAGTGGAATATTACTTCACTAGAGCAGTTCAGTATATATTTATTAAATGACAAGAGTATACTTATTGATCAAAGATATATTTTATTTATTTAGATAATAATATGCAAGAGATATAACTATTTTTAGGCGTTAGAGTGAGGAGGAGAGGAATCTGAGTCTAATGTGCAGGAAGTGAGAAAACTAGGGTTTATATATCTTTTTACAGTTATTAGTTACAATAGTATGAAATAGCAGAAATTGTAGAAATAGTAGAAATAGTAGAAATGGTAGAAATGGTAGAAATGATAGAAATGGTGAAATGGTAGAAATGATTAACCATGTTACTCGTACTTCTAACTAAGCCATATATAGTTAATAATATAAAATTATAATAATGTAATATAAGATAATAATATAATAAAATAATATAATGAAATATAACTAAATTAATATTAGAAAATACATTCAAGAAACTAATACTAAAACACATTCATAATATTTCTGTCCTCTTTAAGAATGAGCACTGCGAATTCTAACTTTATCCAAGAGCGTAGAGAATTTTTCTTCACTTAACTTTTCCAAGTTAGTATAAGTTATATCCGTAGTGGAGTAGAGAATAGTCAATCCACAAATTTGGAGTAGTTGAAAAATTCAATTGTCACATTTCCATACTCGTGAAGCTCATCAGGATCCTAAGCTTTTTTTTAGAGCATTACATAGCCTTTGGGTTTCTTTCTTGGTCTTGTTATTTATCTTTAATTGTTCAAGATAATAACAGGCTTCAAGGACTCTAACTTGGGGTTCTCTATGTTTTCTACGGCTTTCTGTTCTGAGTCAAGTGAGTATTTCTTGTAACTTCTTTGAGTTAGTATTTCCAGTTAAAGGATCTCTTCAAATGTATGTTCTATCTCTTGTCTCAGTTAAGTCATCAATTAGTTTGTTTAAGGTGGTCTTTTCTGGTTCTTTTTGGTTATTATTTTCTGGTTCAGGAGGGATTATTGTGTTTTCTTCGATGGAATCTGATAGAGGGTCAATTGTACTATCTTCTGGTTTTAATTCTAACCCTTTTTGAGTAGGTTCTGTTGTATAAATATAGTTCTCAAGATTTGGTTTAGGTGAAGGATCATTCTGGATCTGGGTTTCATTTTCTGTAGGAAATTGTAAAGAGAGCAAAACTTCTTTCCCATTAGTTACAATAACATTATTTAGAGTAATACCCAAACTATGATTTTGTGATAAGGGGTCTAAATTCCAATGCTTAATAACTTCAGCAAGGGTAAATAAGGTTTGGAGTTGGAGCGTTAAAGTTTCCATAAAGAAAATTAAAGTTTTGTTTTTTGAGAAAAAAAGGAAAAGGAGAAATATTTTTAGAAATTGTAATATTGGAATAAGGGTGGCTAATCTAATAATAAAAATATTGTTGTACATGGTAAATAAAAATAAGACTAGATAATTGTTTTGCAATGTCTATTATGTTCGTAACGGCTATCATGTGATTAAAAATTCAGTAACGTAGATCACGTGACCAAATATCTTCTTGTAAATCAAAAATGCCATCAAGTCGTTTGCGTGTTCTTGAGGCGTTTTCGTACTAAGATAAGCTTAGTAGAAAAGATGCGAAATTGTCTGATGGATATGTAATCAAAATTTCAGCTCAAACTGAGCGATATTGATCGACTTTACTTAGTAGCAATCGTTCTACGAATTCAAAAATCCGATTTCTCTATATTATTATTACTTCTAATTTTTAAATAAAATGTGGTGACTTAGATTCTAAAAAAAATTGTTTGTTGCATACTATAAATTAAGGGTTAAGGCTGTGTTTCTATCTGTTTTAAGAATTTCTCTCCGGAAATTCTAAATGACAATCATAGGTTGCCAATCTTGTTTCTCATAGTACTTAACAAGACGATCGCTATTGTAGTACTGCTTTAATGTTTTCTATCCATTGTACACAGTTTAAAGGCGCAAATTATTTAATTTTTCCTTAACAATAAATGGTCCTATTCTTTTCTCTTCAAATTTTGCAAAGTGAGAGGTTTCTATGTCTTTTCTTTGTACCCAAACTTTGTCACCAATTTCAAATGCATCTTTTTGTATTCTAGAGTCAAATCTAACTTTCTGTTTCTTTTGGAATTTAATTGTATTCTCTCTGGCAGCATTATGTTGGTATAGTAATTCTTCTATTAATTCAAAAGCTCTTTGTAATATACTGTTTTCTAATGATATTTCTTCATCTGAGTCAACTGGGTCTATAGGGATAACAGTTTCAATAGGTAGGATAGCTTGTCTACCATATACTAAGTGGAAAGAAGTATATCCAGTAGTTGCATGTCTCTTGGTTCTATATACAAACAGTACAGCAGATATGCTCAGGTCCCAATCTTCAATATTTTCTGTGACTTTTGCAAGAGAATTACAAAATATTCTGTTCAATCTTTCAACCACTCCATTGGTTTGTGGATGGTAAGGTGAGGAGAATATGTGTTTTATTAAAAATTTCTCACACAATATTCTAACAACTTCGCTAGTGAAATTCTTTCCATTATCAGAAAGAATAATCTTGGGGACTCCATGTCTGCAAACAATTTTTTCAAAAATGAACTTTGCTAGAGTTTCTGCACTTGCATCTGGTACAGCTTTAGCTTCAGGCCAGCAAGTAAGATAATCAGTTGCAACAATAATGTAGCGATTGTTGCGAGTGGCTATTGGTAAAGGTCCTACTAGGTCTATGCTTATTCTTTTAAAGGCTCTTCCAACTTGGATAGGGTGGAGAGATTCTTTTCTTTTGCTTTTGCCTCGTTTTTGGCAGACTTCACATGAGCGTACATAATTTTGAACATCTTTGTACATTTGGTCCCAATAGTATCGTTCAGATATTTTATAATACATAGCATCTGTTCCTAAATGTTTAGCGGTAGAATGACTATGCATCATATACAAAATTGGTTCAACTTCAGTCCATTTGATTACTCTAATAGGTTGTCTGGGTCTTTTTGATTCTTTTTATATAATAATTTATCCTTTATTTTATAATGTCTAGATTGATTAATAATTGTCTGTTTTTCATTGTCCGTTAAGATAGAAGGGAGTGTGTCTGTTTCTAAGTACTCTATTAAATTTTGGTATTGGTCCAAGTTCATATAACAGCAGTGGTAGAAAAGTATGTCTGGATCGGTAATTGAGAGAGGGCATCAACATTCGAATGAATTCTTACAGGTTTATGTATGATAGTAAAGTGGCAAGGTTGGAGTTTTATTATTCATCAGCCTAGATGTTCTTTTGGTTGCGAAGATTTTAACCATTTGAGAGCAGAGTGGTCAGTAACCAGTATAAAGTGACTTGTACCAAAATATTTGTGGAAATGTTCGATAGCCCATACTATAGCAGCATATTCTAATTTAGTTGCTCTATAGTTCATTTCTTTTCTTTTTAAACTTTTACTAGTATAAGCAATAGGATGTTCCTTTTTATCATTCGATATTTGACTTAGGGTGGCTCCAATCCAGTGTAGGAAGCGTCAGTAGCTAGTATAAACTCTCTTTTGTAGTCCGGGTAGATAAGGATAGGGGCAGTAGTAAGTCGGTACTTGAGTTCATCAAAGGCTTTTTGACATTGGTCATTCCATTTATAAGTATTGTTCTTATGTAGCAATTGGTTAAGAGGGTAGGCAATGGGAGAGAAATGTTTAATGAACTGTCGATAGTATTTGGCAAGGCCTAAGAATGAGCGTAATTGGGTAATATTTTTTGGAGGTTGGATTTTCTGAAAAGCAATTATCTTGTCTAGGTCTGGTGAGAATCCTTTTTCTTCTATTATACTGTATGTCCTAAGAAAGGTAGGCATTTCATCCAAAAATTACATTTTTTAATATTTAACTTCAATCCTGTATTCTGGTAAATACTTCTCTTAGATACTTGATATGGTCATCGAATGTTCATGAAAAGACATTGGTATCATCCAGGTATACTACTACATATTTGTAAGCTATGCCTTTGTGAACTTTATTCATAAGCTATTGAAAGGTAGCAAGGGCATTATATAGTTCAAAGGGCATGACATTGAACTCGTAGGTTCCATATCTAGTAATGAAAGCAGTTTTCTCTCTATTTTCTGGGTGTACTTTTACTTGCCAGTATCTACTCATGAGGTCAAGGGTGGAAAAATAGGTAGCTTCAGCAAGTGAGTCAAGCATTTCATCTATTCAGGGTAGAGAATATTGGTCCTTCTTGGTAATAGCATTGAGTTTTCTATAATCTACACAAAATCTTTTTTTTCCATTTTTCTTTGTTACCAATACAACAGGAGAGGCCCAAGGGCTAGAGGATTCCTTTATTAATTTATTATCCAACATTTGTTGTAACTCTTCATTAATAAATGTTTGTTCAGTATGAGGCACCATATAAGGTCTAGAGCTGACAAAAGGTACATTGTCAGTAAAAATTCTATGGGTCACTAGGTCAGTTCTACCTAGCTGAGTCATATCTTTTGCAAAGAGATCAGCAAATTCAAGAACAGTTGTCGAAATTGGGCTCCTTGGTGAGTAGTTAAGGGTTCTACTTTTGGTTTGATATCCTGAGTCACAGTATAAATTTCTTGAATAATTCTAGGTCTAGAATTGTCTGTATCTTCGAGTAGTTTTTGATCTTGCTCAGAATCACTTAAAAATTTTTTGAGCATCACTATTATTGAGATTGTTTATAGGAGTAGCAGAAGAGGATTTATTATATAAATCCCTTAGTCGACGATGAAAGGTTTCAAAATAATCAACTCGGGCTTGTAATTCCTTGATGGTCTGGTCCTGGTGTTTGAACGTTTTAGCTTGTTCCTGTAGTAGAGCAATGATTTGGGTCTGTTGCCTAATCTGTTCCTAAAGGAGAGGAACTAGGTCTGTAGGTTCTAAAATTGCTGTTGCAGTTTTTATTGGTGCAACAACAGGTGATCCTAGTGTTGGAGAGGTTGGAGGAGACAGAACTTCTGGGTCTGGAAGAGTGTGAAGTGCTTCATAATATTCCTCACAATAGGAGTCAAATTGTTCTAACTCAGTATTCTTTTTGACTATTATATATTCCTTATAGAGTCCAACAGTTCCTTGAAAATTTCTTTGTAAGTTTTTCTTAGCTTTCCTTTAGTCAAAGTCTGAATGACTAGCATCAAAAGATTCTTATAAAATTCTTTGCAGAGTTTCTTCTTCAGTTTCACTTAATTGTATTTGAGAGGCTCTCATGATGATATTGACTTCATCATAGTTATAGTCCTGGTTTGATCGATCGGCTATTTGGAGTTCAAGAGTATGAGCGAGGTCTTCATTGCTTTCTCCAATTTGTATCTAAACAAGTCGATAAATTCAGCTTTGGTTGAAGTCATATGCATGTCCAGCATTCCTGGTAGATTCAGTAAAATGATGTACTCGAGTCCATAGGTTGTAGTTGGAGTTCCATTCCACATCCTTGTAGCTTTATATGCATACAAGCATTTGAGGTTGCAGAACCGAGTGTCCTCTTGGATAGAATCAAGTTTAATCATCTTGTATTTGATGCCTTGTTCTCTGCAGAGCTTACATTCCGTTAGCATTGCTCAGCCTTCACCATTTTTGAAGAAGGTCATCCTGGTCTAGAGCATGATGGAAATCATTCTAACATCCTTTGCAAACTAAGGTTTGCTCCAGAGGCCTGATTTCTTCTGGTCTTTTGGGTATCTTGCATTGACAGCAATGGTTAACTCTAAAAGGAGAAAAATGGGGTAGCCGATTAGCATTTACTTCCTGAGGTTGACAACCACATTGGTATCTTCAGTTTTCAAGGATCTGGGCCATTTGGGGTCAGTTGGCACCAATGTGCCCATATTCTCTATACTGATAACATAGATTACAGTACAGTCCTTATACAGGTAGCCAGGTTGAGAGCAGGTTTTGCAAATATTTCTTTTGGGGGCTTGTTTTGGGCAGTATGCAACAAGGTGTCTGTAACGATGGCAACAATAGCATTTGTTATTCGGGCAGTCTGCATAAAGATAATTGTAGGAGTAGCAGTATCTACATTTCTGTTTAGTGAAAAAGGCGCTGTGTCTTTATCTGAAAGTGACAGTTGTCCAATTGTCAGGTTCTATTTCTACTACATAGGCTTTTTTTGGACGGAGATATTCTTGTTCAAACTTTTCTAATTCCTTTTCATCAGTAATAGTAGGTTGAGCAGGTAAAGGTTGATCGTGTTCATAGGTAGTAGGTACGTGAATTTTTCTTTTATTCCATCTGAGATATAAGCTTTGTTTTTCCAACTATAACTGGCATCTACTTTCTGTGACCAGTTATTACCTAGAAGTAATGAGTAAGAGGTAATATTCATCACTTCAATATCCATAGGGATGATGGTTCCTTCAATTTCAATAGGTAGATTTTAATTATGCCTAGGAGACAAACAGAGGGTCCAGTGGCTGTAACAATGAGGCTAGAGGAGAGTGCTCCTATGTTCAATCCAAGTTTTCTTACAACTTGGCTAGAGATCATGCTGACAGTAGCACCACTGGCAATTATGGGCTTTCTATAAAGTTTAATCTTACACTTAACAGGAGTAGTATAGGTAGGTTTCAGGGTCTAAGGAGTTTTGGCTTCTTCAATTAGGTAATTGTGAGGGCAATTCTAATAGTTTCATTAGCCAGGAAGGCTTCGAATTGTTCATAGGTATAATCATTAGCAGTATCAAGAATATAAATATCACGAGGATAAAGAGTAGACGATCGATTGCGAGATCTGGATCGATTAAAAGAGCGATGGCTTCAGCTATCTCTGTGTTTATCTCAGAACTGATTTCAGCTCCTGGATCGATTATATCCAGAGCGGTTATAATTCCTATCCGGGGACTGGCTTTTGTTTCTGGATCTGGATCTGTCATAGGATCTATTATTTCTGGAAGAGTAGTTGCTGCTTCTACCACGAGATTGGTATCCTTGGTAATCCTTTTTATTATCCTGGTACCGAGTATGACTATTTCAAATGAAATGTCCTTTTTGACCACAATAAAAACATGTAGCATTTTCAACATTAGATTGGGGTCAGTCCTTACTTTGGTCAGTATAGTAGGCAGAAGTAGGAGTAGGAGAAACAGCTTGTTTTTTAGCAAGGTTTATGCTAAGCTTGGCAATCTGTTTAGTAAGGTATTCAATGGCTTGGTTGGCATCATTGGTATTATATGCAGAGGCCATTAACTGACTAGTTTCCCATTTTCCTGCTTTAGTAATAGCATCATCCAATTCAGCAGGTTCAGCAGTTTGGCCATTTATGGCATATTCAGGTCGTAGTCTTTAAATAAAGAATTGAATCATAACGGCTTCAGGGAAAGCATTGTTAGAATCTATTCGTCCTTTTAAACATTTAAAGCGGCTAAAATTAGTATCAACTGTATCTGTGCCTTGTTTGATTTAAATAATTGCTTTTGCCAAGTAGCTTTTTGTTTAGTGGTACTAAACTTGTCTCTGAAAAGATGGGCAAAACTATAGATATGTACCTTATCAACTTCTTGGTCATGTTCACGATGATAAAAATGAGTTGGGCATGTTCAAGACTTGCAAGCCATTCTTGAGCATTATCCTTCATATAAGCATAGGCGAGTTCTAATTGTCAAGCAGGACTCCAATGGTTAGCTTTAGCAAATTCTTCTAGCCATGTTACAGGGTCCTGGGTTCTGTCACCTTGATAGAAGTCAATTTTAAGAAGTGACTTTTCACCACCTCTTCCAAGAGCATTCATTGGCAAGAGTAGTCATTGCTTCGGCAGCGGCAGTTAAAGCATCGTTAGCTATGTTTTCTTCTGGTTCTGGTTCTTCTATAGTTGCTTCTGATTCAGGTTCTGAGTGTGTTTCTTCTTCTGGTTCTTCAGCTTGATAATTTATTTCTTCTTGTATTCCTTCTAATTCTTCTAATATTCCCAATAAATTTATTTCTTCAAAATTTTCTCTTCTTAAATTTATTTCTTCTTCAGTAAGTACTTGCTCTACAATTCCTTGGTCTGGATAAGCTCCAATAAGTTGAGGTTGAACAAATTCTAGTTGGGTTCAAGTGTTTGGCATTGGCATTGAAGAGGAGGAGTGTGTAAGGGAGTAGTATTAGATGCAAATTGGTTTTCAGGATAGAATTTGTTAACTATGGGTGGTTGAGGAGTAGTTGTAGGTTGAGGTATGCGTTGAAAATAGATATAAGGATTAAGGTTCTGAATAAGTTGAGCAACTCAGTTTGGAGGAGGAGTATTAGGGCGATGAGATGGATTATTTAAAGGAATTTCAACAATAGGAGAGGTAGGTAGCTGAAGTGGAGGGGGAATTGGATATGAGTAGTATTTCTATCGTAAGGTCTAAGATAGAAGAATGTGAGGGTTCAGCTATGTTATCTAGTTCTTCGGGAATAGGTTATATATCGATTGTGGAGCAGAAGTAAGATTGAATGTATAAATATCATTGTTGTAGTCCTGGGAGCATAAGATAGATAAGAGGTAGTTGAAGGTATCAGTTATACGGGCTGGTTGGATAAAGGTGGCTAAAGTAGTGGCTTCAATATATAAGTCAAAAATGTTTCCTTGAAAATTAAAAGGTAGGGTAGATCGAAAAGTAAATCGAGTGTATGCTCGAAGGAGGGCAGCAATAACTTCAGCAGAATTAAGGTTAAGATTATTATAGTGATAGCTAAAAACAACATTTCTAGCAGCAGCTCTAATGGTATTGTAATTATTAGGTTCACGAAGAGTATAAAAGTTGGCGATAGTTTGTTGAATATTGCTAGTAGCAAGGTATGCTAGTTGGTATCGATTCCAAAAAGTGCGAAAAGCTCAGAAATAGTGGACAGGAGGATAGCAAACTGTACAAGATAGATCAGGTTTAACAATTTGTTGAACTTCTACAGCAAGAGTAGAAGTTTAACTGGCGTCGTGTGCTTCATTTGTTCTAAATAGATTTGATAAGCTCTATTCATATAGAGGTCTAAGAAAATAGTTAGTAGACTTTACAGTTCCAAATTTAAGTTAAACAGGTTTGGGTTTCTATTATTAATTGTTAGAAGAAAAAAAATAAAATGCAAAACTAATTCTAAAATTACTAATTCAAAACAAACAAGTGCTACAAAAGCAGAGGCTTCAAGTAAGTATGCCCTTCTAAATGAATCATTTTCAATTCGACAGAAAAATACTGGTGCAACAAATGCAAGAGGCTTCAAGTATGCCCTTTTGAACGAATCTCTTTTAATTCAACAGGTAAACCAAGAAAAAAATACTTAATTATAAGAAAGGAGAGGAAAAGGAGAGTTAACCAAAGATATATCCTTGCAGAGAAGAGAAGAGAGGTCCTAGTGTTCTGGCCGTTTTAAATGATTTCTGCCAGAAGGCACCAAAATATTACAAGCAACTATAGCCTTCAATATAGTACTTGCAACATAGCACACAGCGACAGGGATCTTATAAGGGGCAGAGAAGATATGAAGTGGTGTGAAAGTGGAATATTACTTTACTAGAGCAGTTCAGTATATTTTTATTAAATGACAAGAGTATACTTATTGATCAAAGATATATTTTATTTATTTAGATAATAATATGCAAGAGATATAACTATTTTTAGGCGTTAGAGTGAGGAGGAGAGGAATCTGAGTCTAATGTGCAGGAAGGGAAAAACTAGGGTTTATATATCTTTTTACAGTTATTAGTTACAATGGTACGAAATGGTAGAAATGGTAAAATGGTAGGAATAGTAAAAATGGTAGAAATGATAGGAATGGTAGAAATGGTAGAAATAGTCAAAATGGTAGAAATGGTAGAAATGGTAGAAATGGTAAAAATGGTAGAAATGATAGAAATAGTTAATTGCTGATCCGTATAAGATCAGCACAAATTATTTATACAAAATTGGGGACAAATTACTATATAAAAATTAAAAGACATGAAGAAGTCTAAAAAGGTAATTACCTTTTAATAAGGAACTGGAATAATTATGACCAAGTAAAATGATGCATAATTAGTATTAAAACTATAATATTCGAAAAAAAAGTTTATTTATTTTATATTTAAAACTTTTACTTTGCAGCTACAACAGATTTACGACCTAAAAATACGATTCAAGATTTAGGTGCATTCGAATATTATTTTAAATTTCAAGTTCCCTGTCTCTTCGACAGTAAGTTTTTGCTTCATAATCGACGCAGTTCTGGTAATCTAGTTTTGCACTGTCGAAAGCTTTGGCATTTCCTCAGGTTCGAGTTCATCTTTATTTACTTGTTCGTGTAGTTCTTGATACATTTGCTGAGCATTCTATTTTTTTATTTCTATCCACTGTTCCTGTGACAAACATTGCTTCCAATAATGACTTTGCGCAAGGTGCAATCTTAGCAAATTCATTTCTTGATCTCTGATTTTCTTTTTGTGCCCAACCCGATATAAAAAATTTATGGCTAAAGAAAATTTATTATTAAAAAAAGATTATCAGTTATCCAAAGTCTTCAGTTGAATTCTTAGTGATGGCACGTTCGTTAAGTCTACAAACAGAAAATTTTCTGTATCCTTTTTTTAAAAAATTTAGGTTTAGAAAAAAAAAACCCCTATATTGAGTAAATAACGAGGTAACACTTTAATGCTTACATAATTTTTTTGCGTTTTGGTTAAGTGTAGTCCACAATTTAGTCGGTATTGAATGTGCTGACATTGTTGGTTGAGGCTTTATAATCTGATGGTCTTTTAAAATTTTTTCAATTTTTGCTGGAGAGAATAAGTTCCATTGACCAAACCCTGGTAATCCACATGCGCAAATAAAACCAGTCTCATCTTCATCATCTGGCCATTTTCACTCATTCCAAGATGTAATACCAGGAATCGTACCGAATTTTGGTTTATCTTTTACCATTAATATAATTATATCTTTAAAATTAGCATTAATAAGTAACAGATAGCAATAGCTACCATATTGTTGATTAGGCATTATTTCTGCGATATGCGTTCCCGAGATATCCTTTATCACTTCTCCTATATCTTCACCTACTTTAATTTCATAACAGAGCTTTACATAGCGCTTTATTGCTTGAGTAATCTACATATAAATAAAAAATATTCTGATTATTAGTAAATGTTATAAACATAGATAAAAATTAAAAAAATATAGTATTTATACATAATACCTGAGCGTGATGAAAGTCAATTGCAGTTTTCGCCTTCTCTGCTTCTAAAAATAACCACCTTCTTGGTTGGATTCCATACCATTCCTTCCAGTGCGACATAATTATCATTAATTCAGTACAATGATAGTGACCTCCATTATCCGAAATTATTGTTACCCATTTGGGGATTTTTTTAAGAGTTTCTAATACTGTGTGTAAAGAAGATGCAGTAAATCAAGCGTCTTGTTTTGTGTCATTCGACCAGTGGTCAAAAGCGGAAATATTGAGTGTAGTATTATCGTCATTTTTCGTGTATACATTTGTTTCACATGCACTTTGGGAATTAACATTCATTTTGTAATCTACTTTAAGCAGTGCCCCATCATGATCCAGGTCTTGAAAATTAGCATTAATTTGACTACTAAGATAAGTTTTTTTTCTTGCATAATGGGGCATAAAAAAGATTAGGTCTTGTTGGTATTCATCGAGAGATGCATGATGTTCAGTTGGAAGATTCCTTTTTAAAGCTAAAAAAAATAAAAGAAGTGATTCACAATTAGAACAAGTATCAGGATGTAGTACCAGACAATCACCAAAAGCCAGACGTAAACAGTGGCTGACACTCGATTTATTAATCTTCAGTTGCTTTTCATAATCTCGCTGTAGGTAGTGAATGTGGCCGATCAAAATTTATCGGCTAAGCTTAGCTGATAAATTTTGGTCAGCTTAGTCGGCTTAGCCGATTTCCTAATCGGGTCTCAATCACATGACCAGATACGTTCATTTATATAGCAAATACTTAGATTATCAAACTTTAATTTATTTGGATCGGTCCCATAGGTCCGCGAATACAATATAAATAGCCACCAAATTTAAAGGGAAATATGGTGAATAATTAATTGAGTAATGTTCGTTTTAACTTCTAAGAATTCTAAGAAAGAACAGGTACTTTTTTTTTTTTTTTTTTTTCTCGAGCTAATAAAATGTATTGTATTTTCTTTAAGGTTTTCAACTTTTAGAGACTAGGATCAGACCGGACTAGTCTCACCATTTAACACCCTAAACGCTAAACATTAAATTCTCAGCAATAGAGTCGCCCCGAGTTAAAAATACTTTAAATAATTGAAAAAACTGAAAATAAAAGTCAAAATTACAAGATCAGGTAAGATTTAATAAGCGTTTATTTAATAATTTTTTTTTTAATGTTCATCTAACTTTATTTTTTTTTGTATAAAAACGAATTCTCATTACTTCTACCCACACTGTTAACAAATCTATCAAGGTAGCTTTTTTTTTATACTAGTTTAAATCAGGATAGTGATTAAAACAATTCTGGTTTTCTTTAAGAAAAAGTAGATCATGAACTGTGTTGGGAAGAAGACGATTTCATTTATCAGTTATGACGTTTCCGGCATCAGAGAAGAGACGCTCTGAGTAAACTGAGGTTCCCGGAATTGCCAAATACCGTCGTGCTTGTTGTGCCATTAAGGGAAGTGTTAATTTATTATCTCGCCAAAAGACTAAGGGGTTATGTTTTTTATAAAGAGGATCAGAAGGATCGTATTTTATCATCTGGGCATGTCTTATGGTTGTAACATGCGCAAAGGGACCTAGCAACTTAACCAACTCTTGAATTCCTAATAAATCTTCTTCTTCAAAGAGCAACTCTTCTAATGCTTTAGCATTTTTTCTAATATTCCTATCTTTATCTTATACAAGATCTTTTTGTAGTTTTTTTATAGCTTCGTAAAGATAAAGTAGACGTTCTAACAATGAATGGGTTGAGTTCCATCTGGTCGCGGTATTGTTGGATATTGGATCAAGAGCAGAAATATTTTTATTGTTAAGTAATGGATTTTTTTCTTTAAATATTTCAATTTGTATTAATCGTAGTCTTTCTCTAATTTTGTCTTTCCCAGCAACAAATGAATTTAGAGCTTTTGCACGGTCAATTAAGTCAGTAGCCTGTTTTAAACCATCTGTAATACCGAGTTGAATGGTATGAGCTGTACATTTTACATGTAAAATCTCAATATTTTTTAATGCTTTTACCATTGAACTGGCATTATCAGTTACACCGGCTACACATTTGTCACTTAAACCCCATTTAGCTAACTCTCTTAGTAAACAATCTTCAATTTTATCTGATGTATGTGGATATTGGAAACTTTCAATAGTGAGTATAGCTTTATGCATTTCAAATTCTGAAGAGAGCCAGTGGGCCGTAATTCCAATATATGGTTTGTGGTCTTGAGTCCACAAGTCTGTGGTAAATGCAAAAGATTCTAACGTATTGTCAATTAAATTTCTTAAACTATTTTCGGTATAGTTTACTGCCTCATACATTTTTTGTTTATACATATCTCTACCTGGAAATTGATATTGTGGCTCTGCTTTATATAAAAGATCATGAAATCGGTCATTTTTTAAAACATTGAAGGGTTGCATATCATCAATTATCCAAGCTAAGATTCGGGAGGTAATTCTGTTTTGTTTTTTTTCTGGCAATGGCATTCTACGACTAAATAATTCTGGCAGAGTAGATTGAGATGAATCTAATTGAACAGTTAGTGGTTGGGTTATTTCTTTAATACCACTTAGAGGTAATAAAGGCCCATTTTTATCTAATCTATGATCAGCTCGGAGATGAGATGCTAAATTTGTTGTACTGGTTGAGAGTTCAAAAGTACTTGGGCATTGTTGCTTTTTATCATTATCGCCAACCCATACTTGGCATATAACTTTTTTGTTAAGTTTGTCTTTTTTCATGTGTTTCCATACCCAACTTTTTCCCGGCTTAGACCTTTTTTTAGTATTAATATTGGGTAATTTACTAATTTTTCTTTTATTTTGAGTAAACATATATAAAATATTAGGCGATTCTTTATTTAAAGAAGGTGCATTATTTAAAGAATATTCATTTTCTGATGAAAGTTCATTAGTCGGAAAAGATTCACTATCTAATGGCAAATGAAGCTCTTCATCTAGCGATAAAGATCTTCTTTCATCATCAGATGAGAATAATTCTTTATTTGAAATTAAATTCGATCCTTCGCCTAGTGATATATGTGGTTCATCTAAATACAAGTCTTCATCAGAAAAATTTTTTAAGGACATTTTGTAAAGTGGATTGATTATTAACGAATATTGAATTTGATTAAAGGTAACCGTTTTCTTTTTATATGCATTTGATTTAATATAAATTAATATTTATTTTTTGTAAATTATATGCCTTGCATAAGGTCATTTGCTTGGCTTGAATGAGTCATTTAGGGCGTGAATTTACACTGTATGAACCGTTTCCAAATAGTTACGTGGCTATATTTATTACATTTATAAATTGTTCCAATTTTTTTTTCTCAATATTAATATTGTTTGTACTTTCTATAATTAAAATACATATGGATGACAACAAGATGATTCTTTTAAGATATTGATTTTGGGCTGTTAAGGCTAAATCAAGCTTTAGATAAACCTAATTTTATTAAAATCATCATATATAATCAGATATCTTTTATACATTATAAATTGAATGGGAAGCTTTATAGTAGCATGTTGCGAAATCGGTAAGTAAGAATTTTCAAAATCGCATATTAATATGTATTTCTTATTTTTGAATTTTTTTTTTATAGAGAAAATTACTTTTTTTTCAGAGTAACATGCGTAGATGCATATCGGCTCAATACTATTTACAAACGAGGTCAGGACAATACCTCAAAAATTTTATTTACACAACCTGCTTTGGGGCTATTAAATAAAAGTTCTAATATTACAATTTTATACTGTTTTTTGATATAGCATATATATGTTAGAAGTTGAGATATTTCCAGTGCAGGGTGTCAAGGTGGACAAAATAACGCGGGACAACCAAAAATCTCTCAAAATACACAACTACATCAGATAAGTATCATTATTATTTATATTTGTACGTGCTTTTTCTAAATTAACTATTTATTTTGGGTATAGCGCAAATTTAATTATAAACAATGTATCCAAATATGATTAATGGATACGTTTAAATTATGAACCTTTCGTCAATTGTCCTTTGTTATGCAGCAGTATTCTCATGCTATATCCGATTTAGTAATAATTACATATTATCGTTAAAATAATCTATTAATGGAAATGTAATTATTGAATATTCCCACCACATGATTATGATGCATTTTAAATAAAATTTCCTGTGATAACTGATCCCGATGATTTTAATAATAGCATACATTTTTTATGCTTTACAATTGTTATAAATTATGATGCCGGGAAAGGAGAGATATTTTTGGCAATTTGTAATACAAAATAATTAAATAAACCTGTTTAAAGTGCCCGAGAATATTCATTGATGAAAAAAAAAACCTGTTTTTGTGCGTAATCACACGTTAATTATATTTTCTATTTTTGGGAAAATAAAAATCGATTAGCTGATTTTGAAAAAATCGACTGGCTAAGCCGAAAATTTTTGGCTTAGCCGACTTTTTCATATCAGCCAAAATCACTAGCTGTAGGTATTGTTGAAAAATATACATCCGATCTATTAATCTTTCTATATACATATTATAGATTATTGTTCAAATATATTAAATTAAAAAAAATATATGCAATTATGTAATAGAGATTACCTTAATATATGTCTCACAAATATACTTTTCGATAAGTACCTTGATCTCATCAAAAACATATAACCATATTAGTTACAAGTCGAACACAATCCTCCAAGATTATCTTTATAAAGAAATCGTTCGCCTTGAAGTTGTACTATAAATGAAGTACGCCGCATTCCATTGGGGTATATTTCAGAAAACTTTTTCCAGAGATTTTTTTTTGTATTGCGCAAATAACGAACAGGTAAACCTGAATTTGACTCAGTTTTATAAGAACTTGGATTAACATTCGCTTTATCAGAAAAAAATTCTTTGAATTGCGTAATCATTTCGAGTGTTAATTTGACACGAGATATTTCTGATTTTTGAAGCGAAGGTGCGCCATATCCGTTAATCCGTCCATATTTTCTAACTTTTGAAATAGCATGTCTACCCACCTTTAATTGAAATTTAGATTATAGTATTGGTATTAATATTATTATAATCAATAAAAATTGACTATACAAAATAAATTTAACTCGTACTCTCAATTTTTGCTCTAATTCAACATAAGTAAATTGATCAGCAATAATGGATAATATTCGTCGCTTTCTGTCACAATTTCTTTTATTATTCTCCAAAGCTCGATTAAAGCATAACCAAAATATTTGTGTAGTATTATGCATGTATGTTGGTACAGTATTTAAAAATCCAGCTGCGTGTAGATATATTAAAGCATCTTGATCTTTGGTTGAATTCACAGCTTTTGTCCAAAATTGATACTATTATAGTATATAATTAGTAACATATATATATTTTATTAATAATAAAAAAAAACCTTAGATTCATCTTTTGGAAAAGGAGTAATCTTGTAACATCCTGCTGATCGTAGCATAGCTTGCCATGCCCCAATTTCGTGCTTGCTGAAAGTATGCCGTTTTGGATATATCGATTTAAGAGATGTATATAGTTCAATTATCCACTCTTGAAAAATATGATACCAATTGATATTTGACTGAGTTCTTTTTTTCAGATGATATTCATAAAGAGTAGTCATTAATAGTATATTTATCCAATCTTCTGGTAAGCATGTTGAAGTACGATGTTGTTTAATTAGTAGTTGCGTATTATTACTCATAAGACCAAAAAGATCCATTCTGTCAAATTTTTTAATAAACCCAGAGTTTTTCCATACATCGAATAGTGTAGATCCATAAAAGGATTTTATTTTATTTGCATTTTGGTATAATTCAATTACGCACTCATCCTCAAGGATTTTTGAAACAAAAACTGCATGTTTCTTTTGATAAGGATGAACAAGTGAAGAACAAAAACCAGGACCAGCATTATGCCAATCTATGTTAGAAGAGGTACCAATACTATAGATAAAAATTTTGTATTTTGAAAAATAAATTTGGTATGGATAAAAATTAATATCAGCACATAACTGATCTATAATATATTGATTATCTATTCCAAAAACTATAGATCCAGAATATTGTGTTGCAGTACCGAATAATTTTTGATATACAGAAGAAATAGCTTTTGTCGATGAAGTTTCTGTTACATTTTGTTCACCAGATATACAGCACCAACTGGGTTTTAAGCAATCTTCGCTATTACCAATTACAATATGAATAATGAACTTACAACCATTAAGATATATACATGTTGTTTGGCCAACACGAATAGGAAAAAACCTTTCATTATTATTGTCTAATTCAGTTGTCTTAAAGTTCTACCAAATCGAGAATAAGGACCATAATGAAGATATTCTACTAAAATACTGGGTGAAATTAAAGTAACTCTCATATCGAAATGTTTGCTCATCGTGAAAGTAAAAACTGATCCTTTGCACTGGTACTATATGCGTCTAATATTTATGTTGATCTTACCTAAACTAGTATTAATTTTATATTGTTAACATTAATTGGAAGTTAAAGTAACAATCACTTTTTGTAAATAGTTAATGTTAAATAAATTATCTATGGGTATATCTAATATTTACCTAATTTAGCAAACAATCTAACTTTATTTGTAGTTATAGTGGAAATGAACTTTAGAATCACGTGATAAAAGATTGGCATATCAACCAGTAAAACTGCAAGACTCAATTTATATATTAATTTGATTTTTATTTGTTTTTTTTTTGTTTCAAATACAGGAGATGTACAGATGAAAAAAATTAATAAAATATTTATATGTGCACCAATCTGGAAATTAGTCTATCCGAAGTAAAGCTTCGGTTATCATAATTTCCTATTCAATCAATAAAATTAACTCATGCTTCATGTGACGAAATGTGTTTGTTTAGAATTCCTCACTCATTCAAGCAAAAAAATTAAATTCAAGCAATTCATTGATTAAACATTAGCTGGGAGTAAGTAAATTCGTCATAACTGGCTTGCTACTTTAAAAATAAATTGATTATTTTATTTGTTCGTTCAATTCTCCCAAGAATTCCTGAAAATATGTTACCAAAGATTTAATTGCAAGCAGTCCTAGCAATTCATTCGCAAGGATTAAACTATCAAAGCTTCATAGTGAAAACATTTTGCAAAACAATTCGGATAATGCATATATTATAGATTTAAGACTCTCTTTTTTAACACCAATTCTGTTAAGATAATAACATCCAACATTATGCATTAACTATCTCTTTCTTTTTTAAGTTGCCAATCACAGGTCTACTAATGCTTATATCTCTGCCAATTTTTGATAATAAATGAATGCCATATCTTACCTTTTTGACTCCAATTCTAGTTACTAATCGAATATTCATCTCTATTAATTTTTGATAATGAATGAATGACTATTCTCATTTCTGTCAGCAATTGTGAATATTCCACTAGTGCACTTACCCGTGCTGATTTTTTGGTAATAAATGAACCGCTTATTCTTGTCCCTTTCTGCGTCAATTCTATTAAAATACAGTAAAATTCAACATCAAATATTCCACTAACGTAATCCATCTCTGCCTATTTTGATAATAAGTATGCCTTTCATTTTTTTTTTCAACTTTTTTCGACACCAATTCTATCTTTATCGTTACGTAACCCTAACATAAGTCTTCGTAAAAATATATCACAAATTACAATATGCATATGCATAAAACCACTGTGAAACGGTATTAAAAATCATTCTAGCGCTTCCATTAATGACATAATAAACAGAAATTCACCATCAAATAATGTATAAAAACCCAAAAGGCGTTAATGCACAAGTAAGGCTAAATGAAGAACCAAATCAAGGCCTACACTTATCAACTAATAACTCTTGCAAACGACGGCACCTATGAACGACGGTACCTATAGACAAAGACTACGATGACGGTAATGAAGACTTGGTGCTCTGTAGATAAAGACTATGATGACAGTGAAGCCTGGTGCTCCCAAAAAAAAAATTTGATTGGTCATTTTGATTGATGTAAATTAGCCAATCATATGATGGTATTCTACAGTATGACGATATTTATAGTAGCCTTAATTAGATTTGAGTATATTATAAATACTATAATAAAATTGCCCCAAATTTGGTTATTATCCAAATATAGTAATTGTACTGATCTTATCCAGATCAGCAATTAACCATGTTACTCATACTTCTAACTAAGCCATATATAGTTAATAATATAAAATAATAATAATATAATTTAAAATAATAATATAATAAAATAATATAATAAAATATAACTAAATTAATATTAGAAAATACATTCAAGAAACTAATACTAAAACTTATTCTATAACAATATCATATTAGTACACATCATATTCGAATACCACAAGCATTCACACTATTTGGCGCAAAGCCAAAACCAAAGCCGTAGCTACAACCGAGCATAAAGGAGAATTTGTTCTGCAAAATATGGCATTTGCTAGTACTTTTTACCTTCAGATCCAAGATTATGCCTCTAAAATCCAAAAAAATCAGTATGTTGTTTTCGTACTTGTGTCATTTCTTTATTTCTACATCTAGGCAGTACTAGATGATTAAAAAAAAATGAAAACAATGAATTTATGTAATACGAATATACAATCATATTGGTGTATAGTAATATCTATGTTTTAAGAGCATGGAGAACTTTCTCACATTTTAGAAAAGCACGGGTTTATCATGAGATATCTGACCAATCAGCAACTATCTCCTCATGCACACATGACTCATATTTACTAGATAATCATTGGACTATAGCGGGTTTATTATGAGATAGCCAGCCAATTAGCAATTGCATGTATATCAAATTAAAAAGTTTATTAAAGCCCATAGTGTTTTTATAGTGAGCTATTTATTATGTAATTTGAAAATTTTAGTCAAAAAAGAGGTTCATTGTATAGGGTCAACTATATACAAAAAAAATTTATTGAATAAAAATAAATTTTTTATTAAATAGAATATATAAACCTGTTAATTAGTTTTTTTTATATGTTCATTAAATTATTAAGTAGTTACATTTTTTTTAAATGTCCATTAAATTTATTTAGTTGAAATATATAGTATTTTACGAATTTATTAAAAATTTTGAATTCCCAAGTAGTTGTCTGACCTATCATCCGGGGGTATTATGGAAATATGTATTGTATAAACCCGTATCTAAGTAATTTATATATAGATATAAGCAAAAAAAATTTACAAAAGTATGTATGGTTAGTAATACTTATAAAATTTATCTTTTATTAGTAATCTCCTTTTAATAGTTAGGGTTAGGGTGAGCACTAATATTGTCTTTCTTCATGTTAGGGTTGGTATAGGTTATAGATAAAATCTTTTAAAGAATTTCTTTTATGAATTATACATACAATTTTAATTTCTATTATACATACTTTATCAATTATATACTGTATATTTGCTATATATTCATCATCTGAAATGCAACCTTGCACGTACGTATGTTTGTATCTCAGATCAATTCCTTATGACTGACACAATATAAGATTAAATATTTGATATCACTTATTAGTAGTTGCTATTAATATTATATAATCTAATCAATAAGCAATTAAATAGAAGTTATTTATTTTGAGGAACTTCAATTTTATGTAATATTACATTAATTTATTTGTCATTTTAGATGCTGATGAAATTATTTGTATGGATATTTAATGTATACAAAGAATTTTTCTAACCAAATTTATTACCATTGTGTATATTTAATTAAAAATTTATTATTATAACAATGAAATATTTATTATACAATTAAAAAATTATGAAATTTTGAAATATTATTTTATAATAATTTTAAACCATTATAATAAATTAAAATTTATAATTTATAATAAAAAAATAAATATATAAATAAATAATATTTAAATTTTTTTAAAAAAAATTTAATTTTTTTTAAATACATATTTACAAATTTTTAAATATATTTACAAGCTTTTTAAAAAATGTCTCAACAAAATATTCAACGAAATTGTTCATTTTGTTTTAAAAGTATGATTTATTTTAGAAATATTACAGACAATCTTAAAATTAAAATTTATAATTGTCCTGATAAAGAATATTATAAAGATCTTAAAGTTGGATTTGATAAATTATGTTTTGAGTGTTATATGAAAATTGTAGATTCTCATCGACTTCAAATATCTACAATAAATAGAAATCAAGAATTAGTCAATTCAAATTTAATGGAAATTAATGATTTAAATGAACCTAATAGATTTAATACTTTAGCAAATTTAATGAATATTAATAATTTAATTGAAATCAATGACTCTACTACTTCAAATTTAATGGCGATTAGTAATTTAATTAAAACTAATGAATCTGAAATTAAAAATTCAGTAAATCTTATAGAATTAATTGAAGCTCAAAAAGAATATTTAATTGAAAATAATTTAAATGAAATTAATCAACTATTTGTAGATATTAAAGTTGATATAACCAATAATATGGTTTCAATTGATTTAGAAAATTTTGATCAATTAATTAAATTAATTGTTCAAAAAGATTTAAAAATAGAATCTTTAATTGATCAAAATAATAATTTAATAGCAACTACTTTAAATAATTCAGGTAATTTCTATATTATTTTTAATTGTTTAATTTTTAATTTTAATTATTTTAATAATACATTATTTAAAAATAGAATCTTTAATTGATCAAAATAATAATTTAATAGCAACTACTTTAAATAATTCAGGTAATAACTATATTATATTTAATTGTTTTAATTTTTAATTTTAAATTATTTTAATAATAATTTATTTTTTAAAGCTCAAAATTATTTATTTTCTCAGCAAATTGAATTATTAACAACTTTGTTATTAAAATATCAAAAAGAGAATAATGAATATTTATTAGATCCTGAACAATTTCAGCAAATGATTGAATTAAATGAGCCAAAATTAAGAGGATTTTTTGATGAAATGATTAATGCACTAATTCCAAAAAAAAGACTTTATAAAAATAAAGAAAAAGCAAAAAAACAAGTAGTTGGATATTGTTATCTCTTAGTTGGAATAAGAAATAAATTTGTTAAAAATTTTAAATTAGATCTTGGCCTTTATTTACAATCATCAGGAATGTCTAGTTCTGGAATTAATACATTATCAAATGCTGGTCTTAGTGTTCATACAAAAACAATACAAAAATATAAAAAAAATATTGCAAAAACCCATCCAATACGAATAAATGAATATTTTAATTTAAATGTAAGTTATAAGTTATATTTAATTTTATGAATTTTAAATTTTTATTTTTTTAATTAAATATTAATTATTATTTAGGCAAATACTTTTTATTGTTTTAATATTGATGATTTTTATAATATTCATGGAATTTGTAAACCCAATACAACAACACTAAGTTCTGTAAATCATATGCCAACATGTGTAGCAAAACCAGTTGTTAATACATCTCCAGCTTTGGCAATTATAAATAATAATTCATTTTTTAATCCAAAAAATATTGAAGAATTGCTTATTATACAATATTTATACTCTGAAATTAAAGGTACTTTTGATCTGAGCTATAATTTACAAAAATTTAATTGGATAAATAATCGAATTCAATTTGAAGATCAAAATCAAATTGAATTACTTACAATACATATATATGATGATGCTATAAGTAAATGTAAAGAAGAAAGATCAATAAAATATCTTAAAATAATTGGTGTACAAAAACAAAATTTACATTCAACAAAAGATTATTTAGAAGCATTAAAAATGATTACTTCAATAGAGTCATTACAACAATATCTTCAAAATAATGTTATACCAATAATTGCAGATTGGTTAGAACAATATTTTATTAGAAAAATTTTAACACATTATTATAAAGATATTGATACACCTGAATATAACTCTATTTTAGTTTCTGAAAATTTTAAAAATTTTATTCCAATTATTGGTCCTCTTCATGTTTCATTAAATTTTCGTGAACAAGTAATTCTTGTTCGTCATTTATTTTTTGAAAAATTTTTTCACTATTTATTTGGTGATAAAAAAAAATTTGCAAAAAAGCCCAAGCCTTGGAGAATTAATTTATTACTTGAATTAATTCATAATGGTTGGAAAAAAATATCACAAAAAATTTTATTAAAATTTGGAAATAATTGTAAAGATATAGAATATAGAATGGTAATAGATCTTTTGGATAATTTAGTACCTGCAACTTTGGATATTTATGCAATTCTTTTTAGATCTGGACATTTTAAACAAATTTTGATACTTTATTTTGATTATGGACATTTGCATTAAGATGGAAAAGAAAAAATTATAATAAAGCACCATTAGCTTTTATATTAGATTATCTTTATTGGCAACAAATTAATCATCCATTAGCAGATGTTATACCAGAATCTTTAGTTAATTTTAATGATTATTTTGTAGAAAATATTCATAGTCGATTATGAGCAAATATTAATAATAGCTATACAGCAAATAATATTATTGAACAATCTTATGTATAAGATATACATAATAATCAACTATTTAATACTTTTCGTACTAAAAAAGTATATCCATATACATAAGCCAAATCAATTAGATTATTTAACAAAAAAAAGTAGCTTATTTTTATTAGAACATTTTCAAAAAAATTTTCAAAATATTGGAAAAAGTCGAATAATTACTAGTAAAAACAAAAAAGAGGAAAATAAATTTTTTATGTCAACATTAAATGAAACTCTTGTGCTTAAATGTTTGCCAACAGGTTATCATACAGCTCATTAACCAACATTAGATGCTTGTAATTATTGTTCAATTCCAATTAGATTTTCAACTGATATTTGTGGACATTCTTATCATGATGAGTGTTATAATTCAGCTTGTAAATATTGTTTAGAATATTATAAAAAAGAAGTCTATAAGCAAGTTAAATCATTTACAAAAGGATTAAAAAAAAGTTGAAGATGAAAATATTTTTGATCATGAAAGTACAGATAATGATGATAATGATGATAATGAATTAGATGATGAAAATAATACTGAAACACAAGAAAATATTGATAATCAACTTCAAATAGCTATTAATACTATTGATCAATGGATAACTATATAATAAATTAATTATAATTATTTATATTTATAATTTTTATTTAAAAATTTTTAATAAATCTATTTATATATATTATAAAATCCAATCAATTAATATGTATTAACTTATAATTATATATTTAATATTATAAAATCTAAAATAAATTATTAATAATAGATAAATTTAGAATAATATTTATATTATATATATTCATAAATTAAATTAAATCTATAATAATTTTAAACTAGGCCCGCCCCAACTACAGCCTGTAAAAGACTATCCTATCCATGATTACATGATTCTGATCGAATGTTGTCTACCACAACTATTCTACTATCCCAGCATACCTGTAAAAATCCATGTCATATATAGCCTTTTTTATTAAATAACTTGTATATTATGCTTGCATAACAGTATGGTTAAGTGCCATGTAAACAAAATTTCGCAGTTAATTGGGCGTATGATTTCGCATATTAATGCGATATGTATTGTACTTATATGAGCATACGTTTACTTTGAGATAGCCATACATAATATCATACGATGAAACGAAATCAGGCGTTTTCTTGATTTTCATTGATCTCAGATCAATTCATGATACAGATTATGACTACTGATAATAATACTTATTAATAATTATTCATTGATATTTATAGAGATAATCCTTTATTGACAAGGCAATAAACTCATAAGAACAAAACTATACATGGGTATCTAAATTGCTCCTCTTAATAAAAAATTATTTCGACATTTAGTCTGTCGAAATTAATTTTTCTTAGTAGCGAAATTAATTTTCTTAATTGTCGAAATTTTTAATTAAATTATTTGAATTCTATATTAGATAGTATAGACACTTTGTGGAATTCATATCAACCTACAAGCAGTATCAAATGTAATAAATAATTAGACAGCCAAACCCCAGTTTTCTTTTTGTAAAACTTAATATATAGTATAGATTTGGGCAAAAAAAAAAATGCTAGAAATGTGCTTGTTATTTGGCAACCTACACATGTATCTTTAATTCCGTCATAGTCTATTTTTAAAATCACTAAAATCTTGTTATAATAATTACGACTATTATATCAAAATTACAACTTTAAAATAAAAGGTCCAGCTCTAGTAACCCAATTACGGCAGGCAACATAGGCGTTGTCTTATCAAAATTCAGAAGCTTGAACAGTCCCAGACAGCGGACTAATAATTTTCTTATACTTATTCCCTAATAATTAAAGTTACACTTAATTTTTAATCTGTTTAATCAATATATTAGTGAATTTAACCAATATAAATTTTATAGCACTTACGAGATCACTATGAATAATATTATCATCATGCAAGAATAAAAGTCCAAGCGCTATTTCCTTAACAATATGTAGTTTGTCTGTCTATTGTAATCTCGTAAACTTTGTCTTTAGAGATTTGCGCAAAGTTCCTCCATTAGTATATTGTAAAACTATATTTTAATATTCGTTGCTATTAATATATACAACACAGTCCTAAACCCTAGCTTGTTTCGAATTCCTAAAGCAAATATAAATAAAAAACAAGTTACATAAACAAAAAAATAGTTGAATAAATTTTTAATAACATAATGAACAGAACAATGAGAAAACAAAAAAAAATAATAATGTAACTTTATAAATGGTTTACCTGAAACTCAGACTACTTCAGTACTTTTAAGATTTTGAAAAAACATATGGTAGTATATCATTAAACTTCTACTATTATCCGACATACAATATTTGGCTCATATAAAACTACCTTGTACTGCGCAATGCAAAATGATGCAACTTGAGTTTCCTGTAAAGGCGCTCGCTACGAAGTTATCTACTTAGTAAAATATGGTGTTGGTATGTAGTTTTGGTTAGTTCACTTATACACAAAAATTTTGATTTTACAGTACTATACCATATAAATACTTGTGTAATATCTACACTGATCTACATCAGAATATATCGAATTCGAAAGTCCCCCATGCTTGTTTTAAGATCTCGTACTATTGCAACATAGAATAGTAAAATCAGTTGAATCCATCTCTTGCTATTTTTAAATATAATTTACTTCTAAAAATCCAAAAAATAAAAAAAAACTGATTAATTTGTTGTAAAATAAGCTAAAAAATGACATATTACAAATTACCTTAATATTTAATTAATATAAGGTTTTACTTAGTAAATGCTGCATGCTTACTGAGTAAAGTTCTTCAAAAAAAAGATTAATATCTAATGGCCTAATAATTAGAAACTTACGGTATTATTTTATTATTTGTACTACTTTAATTTTGTATTTGGTTAAAAAATTTTATACCTTACTTATAAGCTAAAAATTTCAATTCGGCTTTGCATTATAAGTGATCACTGTCACAATTTAATAAAAAAATTCTCCAATTAACTGGCGGATCATCAATTAATAAAATTCTATAAAATCTTATTATTCACAAAATTTTTATTAATTAAACCTAATATTATGCACTAAGTAAACTTATTCATAATCTAAAAATATATCAAATTGTATAATTAATTTTATTTTACCTAAAATTTGGAGAATCGATGCATTATTTTGGATTTTTGATTAAAAAAGTCAAAATAATGCATCTATTCTCCAAATTTTAGGTAAAATGAAAATAATTTTGCTGCTTTGGTGTATTTTTAGATGCTATATAAATTCACTTAGTGCATAAAGTCAGAATTAATTAGTAAAATTTTGTTAATCATAAGATTTTACAGAATTTTTATTAATAAATTCTATAAAATCTTATAATTCATAAATTTTTATTAATCAATTCTAACTTTATGCACTAAGTAAACTTGTAAAGCATCTAAAAATATATCAAAACAGCAGAATTGGTTTTATTTTATTTAAGATTTGGAGAATAGATGCATAATTTTGGATTTTTGATCAAAAAGTCAAATTTAAGCATTTTTTTCAAATTTCAAGTAAAATAAAAACAATTCAGCCAATTTGATATATGCATCAAAACGGCAGAATTGTTTTTATTTTACTTAAGATTTGCAAAAATCCAAAATTATGCATCTATTCTTCAATTTTCAAGTAAAATAAAAATAATTATGCCTCTACAAGTTTATTTAGTGCATAAAGTTAGAACTTATTAATAAAAAATTTATGAATTATAGAATTTATTAATAAAATTCTAAAGGGTGTGGCGACTTAGAGAAGCTGTTTGGTTGTTACCCCTCCAAGCGGCAGGTCTAGAGTTCAAATCCCACTAGAGATGAATTGTAAAATAGGCCTGTGTTACGGTAACATTTGTTTATCGATCGGTCGGGTATATTACCTGTAACCTTGGTACCACTATCTTGAACGGGAGCTTTGGCGTAGTTGTGTAAGTTACACAGACAAATCCAAGGGACCAGAACAATTGAAACCCGTTTGGCAAGTCCCGAGTGAAGAGGTAGCTGGACTTACGACAGTACCGGGGAAAAGAAACTTGGCGGGGACTGCCCGGAAAATCTGGACGGGCAAGAGCCCCTATGGCAAAGGGGGCCCACCAACCTGGCCGCCGGAGTCGCACCGGAGGAAAAGGTCATGTGTTATAGAAGCATGAACCAAGGTAAGGGAGACCTTAGGCACCTAAACCCTGGCAGACCAATCCTTCCAGGCCAACTGGATTGGTAGTCTGGAATGACTGGGGAAAAGAATCCAAAGAGTGACTGACTGGGTACTGGGGTTTAATGAACTTCGCAAGGGCAGACGGAACTGACTGACCAGCAAAAAGTAAAAGCATGAAGGTGTGTACGTGTCAAAACCCAATGGAGCTCTGGGTGCACCCATATGGGAGTCTTAGGACGTTAAGAGGATCTGGGACCACTAGTAACACGTAAAGCTGGTATAAGTGCATGTAGTGGTAGAGTCGGGTTGGCTGAGCCTCATGATGCCATCCAACTATATCAGGGACTGGAAGCTTCGGCTAAACATGCCTGGGTACTCGTCACCATAGCGGGAAGTACAGTTGTTTGCACATTTCCGAATTCGGAACGTTAAATCCTGGGTCCCCAAGTCGCAGGAAAATTTGCTAGTTGCGGCAGCATGCAGGCTTGAGATACTTACCCAATGTGGTAGAGGCAGCTGCATGGCTTGAGATACGAACTCCCGAGAAGTACGCTAGTAAGGAAACAGGTATACCAATTTGGAAGCAGCAAGCGCCTACTTGAAATCACATACACCAAATTGGGAGTAATGATAGTAGGAAATGTGGGTAAAGTGGCGGACATGTGAATACTAACTGTTGGCTGGGGAAAAGGGACGTCCAAAACCAGGCTAGCTGTATAAATGGGAATATGGTAGGCTCTGGTAGGTTTAGGTTATGGATAAAATAGTCCAAGTCTCAATACTTAGTAGATAGTATAATAGTTGTAAGCAATATATTGTAACGATTAATATAAACTCAATAAAGTTAGAGGCATGACCTCACCTTAACAATAAAAAAAAAAAATTTAATAAAATTCTATAAATCTTATAATTCGCAAAATTTTATTAATTAATTCTAACTTTATGCACTAAGTAAACTTGTTCAGCATCTAAAAATACATCAAAACAGCAAAATTGTTTTTATTTACTTGAAATTTGGAGAAATATACTTAAAGTTGACTTTTTGATCAAAAATCCAAAATTATGCATCTATTCTCTAAATTTCAAATAAAATAAAAATAATTATGCCATTCTGATGTATTTTTTGGTGCTTAACAAGTTTACTTAGTGCACTTAGTGCATAATGTTAGAATTAATTAGTATAATTTTGTAAATTATAAGATTTTATTGAATTTTATTAATAAAATTCTATAAAATCTTATGATTCTGTACTATAATTTGATTGGATAATAAGGTTACACAAACTATGTACCACAAATTTGTATTACTAAGTAATTTAGACAAAATTTTTATTGGTTATGTGACCTTGTTTTGTGGTTTGAATCACATGATTAAGGTTAGAAATTGGACTAGAAATTGGGCCGAAGGCCGGATAGGTAGCATTAGGGTGGCAATAACAGTTCCCTAAATTTATATATAAAATTAGATGAATCAATTTATTTGATTTATAAGTAATAGCACTTATTAGAAACATGTTCTATGACCAATAATATAAAAATTGGATATGAATAAATAGAATTAAAATTAGCAAATTATATTCACAAACAATAAGTATAATACTCATATATCAATTACTTGATTTAAATATTCTTAAGTTTTTAAATTGTATAAATTTAACTTCTGGAATTACTATAAAGTGCTATAATATCTGTTATATTTTATAAATTTTAAACTATGTGCTAAAGGTTATTTTGTAAAAAAAAATTTTAAAGTGTATAAGCAATAAAAAAACTGTATTTGATTAATAAGATTTTGTAGTTCATATTAGAGATTATACCCATTGGGAAAACCTCTACCCAGTTACTATTAAATTACCTGGATATCTGGATAAATTATTATTTCACACAATTGCAAGTTCTACTGAGTACAATCACTAGTTTATATCTGGGTCTATTTATAGTAGATCTATATTTGAAGATCTTGTATATAACACTTTATAGTATTTCTAAGTATAATATACTTTTAAAGCATAAAATTTAAGAAAACAACTCTGATTTGTTATAAATAAGTTTAAAAATTAAGTGTAATTAAATGGCCCAATTTGATTTAAAGTTTGATTAATAAAAGTCTATATAGTAATGCATAGTATTTATAAAGTAAAAATTACCAAAAAAACTAATATTTAAATCTTATAATTGAAAGCTTATAGTTTTGCTCTATTAATTTTTTTTAATATTAAAAATAAAACTATACTTTTATCTTTTTTATTAGATTTAATAGAAACTTTTTACAAACAAAAGCTTCATTGTATAAATCTATTGTTAAAAGTAAAAACTCAAATATATATCTAAATATATTTAAATACTTATCTGCAGCCTAAACCTAGTTTTGCTCTATTATTTGTACTACTTTAATACTATATTTTGTATAAAAGTTTTGTAACTTTATATATAACCTAATAATTTAATTCAGATTTTGTCTATATATAAATTATTAATTAAAACAAACTTTTTTACTATAGTAGATAAAACCTGGAATATAAAAGATTAAAAGCTTAATTTATAAAGTTGTTAATATATACTAAATTATTTAAAAGTAATTTAAAAAGAATAAGACTTCAGGCTTTAATTTTATTATTTTTATTTACTGAATTTAGTTGAATTTGACTAGGTGTAGATAAGATTTTTCGGGGCACGTGGACTCTGACTCTCCAATCCTACTTCAGATGATGGATACATTATTGCTGTATTAGTGATGATTGTACATGTATACCCAGATAATCTTTTTTATTTTTATTTTTTTTTGTATTTGTTCTAATTTTTTTTAGGTTAATAGTTCTCTTTCGCCGTAGTTGAAGTCGTCATTAATAGAGTCATCATTAATGGAGTCATTGTTAATAGAGTTATTGTTAATGGAGTTGTTGTTAATGGAGTCATTATCAATAGAGTCATCGTCAATGGAGTTATCATTAATGGAGTCGTCATAGGTGCCGTGTAGCCATTATTGGTTGATTGCTTTTGCTAGTGTTTTTTTTTGTTGTTGCATCTCTACTTTTCACCTTTTCTTTCTATAATCATTGGTTTCAGTTTCGTGCTGTCCATTTTGGTGCTATAATTATGGTAAGGGTTACATATTTATATTGCTTTTGAAGTAGATTTTGTTGTTTAATTTGATTCTGGTGTCGCTAGTGTTTTTTATTTGTTATATCTTTAACTTTTCCACTTCTTTCTGTAGTTGTCTTTCATGTGTCTATAAATGGGTGCTGCTCATAATAGGTTTCTTGTAGGGTTAGAGTAAATTGGTTGTCAGGGTTAGAATAAGTTAGTTGGTAGGGTTAGGGGAAGTTAGTTGGTATATTAGAGTAAGTTAGTTGGTGTTAGTTGGTTAGGCTGTCCTCTTATATTTGTTTATTTAGTCTGTGATGAAACAATTCACTGAAATAAGAGCTTCTAAAGTGTTTTTGTTCATTGTGCCTGGTTTTGTAATTCTCCCAATATTATTCTAATAATTATTTTTCTATAAATAAAAAAATAAATTAAATGATTAAATTAAATAAATAAAATAAATTAATAATGAATTAAAAAAATAATTAATAATTAATTTAAAAAAATTAAAATTGAAACGAATTTAGACGAATTTAAAATTAAATTAATAAATAAAAAAATTAAAATGATTAAAAAAAAATAAGACAAATATAAAAATTAAATAAATAAATAATGGGAATTGCTATTCGCACCATGGATTTTTGCTATTCGCACCATGGTACATGTAGATCACCTCGATTTTGTCACTTAAATATTTTAGCTTTTAAAAACATTTATTAATATTATCTCGATGAGCTCTTGATCAAATTTAATAATTTTTTTTTATTTGAATTATATGGATTCGTAGAATTAAAATAAAAAATTTTCATCAAATTTGGTCAAGAACTCGTGGAGATATCTTTGATGAAAGTTCCTGTAAACAATTTCAATGCAGCTTCTTTGTAATATGTTTTTTTGCTTTTTCAAAATAACCCACTGTTCTGCGATAATTTACAAGAAATTTTACTATGCTAACTAAAAAAAATTTATAATGAGACTTGTAGCGCATATCATGGACTAATAGAATCTCAAATTTCATAAAAAAATATTAAAAACTCGTAAGGATATTAAAATTAACGTTTTTGTAAATTTTGACTCATACGTTTTTGCAAGTTTTCCTCTAAACTTGAAATGATTCCAGAAGACTTTCTCAAAATGAAACCTCCAAAATGTGAATTAGTAAGTTGATAGAATAGGTATTCGAGAGTTTTCAGTTAAAATTTCATTATAAACAGATTGATATTGACGAAGTTATGATGATTTTTCAATTTGCTTTCAGATTCAGAATTTTCTAAAATTTTCAATTTTGATGAAAACAGAAAAATCACCATCACAGGCTAGATTTTACAAGTTCAAATGAAACAAGTTACTGCGCACAAATATAATCAATAGAGAATATGCTAAAATTTTGCTTTCTAAAATTTCAAATTATTTGATTAAAATATTCATTCCATAATAGATTTTTTCATTTGGCGCAGCTTCTTTATAATATACTTTTTGGAAATAGAAGAATCTTTCATCAAAGATATCTCTACAAGTTCTTGACCAAATTTGATTAAATTTTTTTATTTGAATTTTATGGATCCATAGAATTCAAATAAAAAAATTTTCATTGAATTTGATCAAGTGGTTGCAAAGATAACTTTGATCAAAGTTTTAGAGAATTTCAAAACGCTTATCACATGACAGATACGTTTAAATTTTTGACAAAAATTTGATCAAGGATATCTCTGCAACCACATGATAAAATTTGATGAAAATTTTTTAGTTAATTATTATGGATCCGTAGAATAAGTAAAAAAATTTTTATCAAATTTTATTAGGTGGTTGCAGAGATACCCTTGATCAAAGTTTTGTCAAAAATTTAAACGTATCTGTCATGTGATACGCGTTTTGAAATTCTCTAAAACTTTGATCAAAGATATCTCTGCAACCACCTAATCAAATTTGATGAAAATTTTTTAGTTAATTATTATGGATCCGTAGAATAAGTAAAAAAATTTTCATCAAATTTTATCAGGTGGTTGCAGAGATATCCTTGATCAAAGTTTTGTCAAAAATTTAAACGTATCTGTCATGTGATAAGCGTTTTGAAATTCTCTAAAACTTTGATCAAAGATATCTCTGCAACCACCTAATCAAATTTGATGAAAATTTTTTAGTTAATTATTATGGATCCGTAGAATAAGTAAAAAAATTTTCATCAAATTTTATCAGGTGGTTGCAGAGATATCCTTGATCAAAGTTTTGTCAAAAATTTAAACGTATCTGTCATGTGATAAGCGTTTTGAAATTCTCTAAAACTTTGATCAAAGATATCTCTGCAACCACCTAATCAAATTTGATGAAAATTTTTTAGTTAATTATTATGGATCCGTAGAATAAGTAAAAAAATTTTCATCAAATTTTATCAGGTGGTTGCAGAGATATCCTTGATCAAAGTTTTGTCAAAAATTTAAACGTATCTGTCATGTGATAAGCGTTTTGAAATTCTCTAAAACTTTGATCAAAGATATCTCTGCAACCACCTAATCAAATTTGATGAAAATTTTTTAGTTAATTATTATGGATCCGTAGAATAAGTAAAAAAATTTTCATCAAATTTTATCAGGTGGTTGCAGAGATATCCTTGATCAAAGTTTTGTCAAAAATTTAAACGTATCTGTCATGTGATAAGCGTTTTGAAATTCTCTAAAACTTTGATCAAAGATATCTCTGCAACCACCTGATCAAATTTGATAAAAATTTTTTAGTTAATTATTATGGATCCGCAGAATAAGTAAAAAAAATTTCATCAAACTTTATTAGGTGGTTGCAGAGATATCTTTGATCAAAGTTTTAGAGAATTTCAAAATGCGTATCACATGACAGATACATTTAAATTTTTGACAAAACTTTGATCAAGGGTATCTTTGCAACCACCTAATAAAATTTGATAAAAATTTTTTTACTTATTCTACGGATCCATAATAATTAACTAAAAAATTTTCATAAAATTTTATCAGGTAGTTGCAGAGATATCCTTGATCAAATTTTGTCAAAAATTTAAACATATCTGTCATGTGATAAGCGTTTTGAAATTCTCTAAAACTTTGATCAAAGTTATCTTTGCAACCACTTGATCAAATTCAATGAAAATTTTTTATTTGAATTCTATGGATCCATAAAATTCAAATAAAAAAATTTCATCAAATTTGGTCAAGAACTTGTAGAGATATCTTTGATGTAAGATTCTTCTATTTCCAAAAAGTATATTATAAAGAAGCTGTGCCAAATGAAAAAAGCTATTATGGAATGAATATTTTAACCAAATAACTTGAAATTTTAGAAAGCAAAATTTTAGCATATTCTCTATTGATTATAATAGTGCACAGTAACTTGTTTCATTTGAACTTGTAAAAATCTAGCCTGTGATGGTGATTTTTTTGTTTTCATCAAAATTGAATCTGGAAGCAAATTGAAAATCATCATAAATTTGTTAATATTAATCCATTTATAATGAAATTTTAACAAAAGACTCTTGGATACCTATTCTATCAACTTACTAATTCACGTTTTGGAGGTTTCATTTTGAGAAAGTGCTTCTGGAATCATTTGAAGTTTAGAGGAAATCTTGTGAAAACGTATGTGTCAAAATTTACAAAAACGTTAATATCTTTACAAGTTTTTAATATTTTTTCATGAAATTTGAGATTCTATTAGTCCATGATATGCGCTACAAGTCTTGTTATAAAATTTTTTTAGTTAACATAGTAAGATTTCTTGTAAATCATCGCCGAACAGTGGGTTATTTTGAAAAAGCAAAAAAACATATTACAAAGAAGCTGTGTTGAAATTGTTTACAGGAATTTTCATCAAAGATATCTTCATGAGTTCTTGACCAAATTTTATGAAAATTTTTTTATTTTAATTCTACGAATCCATATAATTCAAATAAAAAAAATTATTAAATTTGATCAAGAACTCATAGAGATAATATTAATAAAAGTTTTTAAAAGTTAAAATATTTAAGTGACAAATCGAGGTGATCTACATGCACCATGGTGCGAATAGCAATTCCCTAAATAAATAATTAATTAATTAATTAAATGATTAAAGAAAAAAAATAAATATTAAAAAAAACCAATTATAAAAAATTAAATAAAAAAATAATAAAATATAATAATTTAAGAGCAAATCTATTTGTCACCGCAGGTGACAATTCTGAATCACATGCGACCAATCAAATTATGCAAAATTTTATAATTAAACCAAATTTAATAATCTAATATTTGTACAAATGAAAAACAAACTACTACTGGAATTCACTAATAACCATTCATTAAAAATCTATTTCTAGCAAACACTAACTATAAATCAAACAGTTCTAACTTAAATCAGGCAAATTTGTTAGCAAAATGGTCATTAACCAACCTAAAAGAGTTTGCCAAAAAATTTGTTATTGGATTAGTAGAGTCAGGTTCCACTATTATATTAGGTAAGAAAGAGCATTATTAGTACTAAAATTCTATGAAAGCATTTTCTAGTGCGCCAACCAATTTTTTGGATTAATTTGATCTGAAAGTTAGTTGCCTAACAAAAATTTTTAGAGTAATAAGAAATAGATATCTAACCCCATAGTAATAAAGTGTCAAAAGTTTTAACATTCCTAACATACTATAGCTATGAACCTTAAAGTAATTATATAATTGAAGTTGAAAGAAATATGATAAATACTATGATCTTGAATAGTTTACTTTACCACATAGCAAAATAATGCCCAAGGGTGTCATTTTGAAAATCGAAATCTTCAAAAACAGCAAAGATGGTCTCGAATTAGTATGATGTATTATATGGCACGAATTATGCAAACAACAGAATGAAATACATAAGTACAAAGCAAACCTGTCTTTGCAGATTAGAAATAATGTGAATAATATTCTGTATCACTTCACAACACTCATTTTGTAGGCACAACGCTTCACCGACAATTAATTCATAGCCAAGTTTATTTTAAGTTTCTTTCATAGATAGTTTATTTTACTGCCAGTTTTTTTACACTGAACCTTAACTCTAGTTCTAAATTAACCCTAATGATAATTACTAGAATTACTTTGCCTGTGAAATGAGCTATTGTTGAAAAACTGTCTACAAAATGAGCTGTCTGTAAAAATAAACTGTCTTTGAAGTGAACTTGTCAGTGAATTGATAGTTGATGAAATGTTTGTCTATAATAGAAGTGATGGTAAAGTGAGCAGAACCGATCAGATCAACCAGTTTTTGCATATCTGTCATGATAACTCCAAGTCCGTAGGTGTTAACAGCTAATGTAAGCTTTTAGTCTGAGGAAGGTCTTATGATCGTGGTGTTGTGAAAATGATGGACTTTCTTTAGGATTTTGAGAAGCATGACCAATTGAAAAGGTGGAATGGTAATGTAAAATGAAGCAGTTTGAAGAAGGTAATTGTTAAAGAAGTCCAGAAGTTGAAAATTAATCATCCGATGCAATAAAACAAGATGAGCTAGTATTAATGTATGCTTACTGTCACAAGATGCAAGTTGTGCTGATAAACATGCAATTAGGAATTATGAGGAAATGTTCTGGCTTATATTTGGGTTGCCGTGAAGAGTTAAATAATGTGCTGTATGAAGAAGCCCAAGGATTTGGTGTTATGTGTTGAAGCGGAAATCTGCAGTGAAAGTGTAGATAAAAAAAGAATTAGGTGATAATTTGTGTTAATAATAATGATACTGAAACTGAAGGAAAGAAAAAAAAAAGCCAAAGGAAAAGAATCCGAAGAAGAATACATACCCAATATATGAGAAATTTTAGAAAGATATGATCAATTGAAAGTAAATTGGTAAGTTGATAATGAGGCGAAATAAACCAAAGGTTATAAATTTGATAAAAAAAAGTTAAACATTTTAACATAACTGGGACGTGATTAAACAACTGATAGCTGAGGTTTACATGGTGATGGTTGTAATGGTCTGACCTGTAAAATGATAAGCAAAAAAGAAGAATTAATAGATTTTAGTAATCAGTGTACTATATTACCAAGATGTAATTTCAAATGTCATTCTAAATTAAGCAGAATTTGGGCCATTATTCGAAATAATACCCATGAATTATTTCGTGAAAATATGGGTATATGGGTTTTTGCCTTGAAATAAATTTATGAGACATAGTGTAAGCATTACTATGTCCCGAGGTCATTTTTAAGGTAAAGACCAATGTGCTCAAAATAGTGAACAAAGTCCCGCGTTAGGTCATCTTGATCTTGGGAGATAGTAATTTTTAAAATGGAATTATAGGAATATAAAACATTCATTATCAGAAATCAGCTGAGATGGGTCATGCTATTGAATCAGATCTTGGATATCGTTATCATGATGAAATCAGTGCAGAAAAAGTAGGAAATAAGACATTCATCTATTATTAAAATCAGTTAAGATGATTAGTGATGAACAAGATGTGCATTTTTCAGAATTATACGCATAAAAAAAAAAGAAAAAAAATGAGAGTTATAGATGGGAAAATGTGATCATGCAATGCGCATTGGCCCATCACTATTACTACAAGATGAATACTGTAATGGTTGAAAAGGATCTCGATAATTGCTATCGTGATGGTTTGAGTCAACAAGCGTAAACATAAGGTGCCCGTTTGTTCCCAAAAATCTGTTGATATAAGTAATATTGGAGGGACTACTATGAAAATGGGAGAAATTAAAAAAGATAAAGCCGCAGAAATATTAATAGAATATGCTGATGGGATACACTATCTAGGATATTTTTACCAAAAAGAACTAAGGTTGAAAGGGACGAATATAAAGAATCCTTCAATCAACAGATATTGCATAGCCTTTAAAGCTGATACCATTAGGCTTATTTGTTTATATTCAACCTTGTGAATTTTGTGATAGTTTACTGTTTGTGTGTGCTGTTAAGCAATATATGGAGAAACAGATATACAAATGCGAAGGGGTCTTGATGTTGATACCAGGACGATGTTGAAGGAATTAAAAGTTGTGGCTGATGATGTTGTGATGAATAATAAAATTAAGGGTATTGTTAATGAGGTGACAGTGAAGAGTTGAAAAAGAAACTTTATTAAGTGCGAAATACTTACCATAAGTAAGGAAAGCTTCGTGGATACTTGTAAAAGATGGTTTTAAAGGACCAGAAGTTTGGGAATAGGTTGGAAGAATGAAGCAACAATTGGTAAAAGTTATATGCTGCGATGGATTTCGATGTTGAAACTGGTGTTAGTGAATCAAGCGTGTAATGGTAAATGGATTTCAGTACCCAGACAAGTCTATGTAATCAATAACGTTTCTAAATTTCAAGAGGAATAGTTAGTTTTATTATCTTGAATAAATACATTGAAGATAAAATTGAAAGGAATATGAGATTAATGCTATGATTTTAATCTTAAATCTATCAATAAATAAAAGATGTCACCAAGGGAAACCTGTCATCGAGCCTTCAATTATATTTTGTACCTAGTTTGTTCTCTGAGTGCTATCTAGGAAAGATCTATCATCGGCTTTTAATTATCTTTTGACAAAATACAATTGAAAGCCCAATTATAGATCTTCCCTAGACGGTACTCAAAAAACAAACTACATCAGTAAAAAAAAATATGCGTAAACCTCCGTAAGTTTTTACACAAGGGTAAACTTACGAAAAAATTACGATTAGTTCAGAGTGTTAAGTAGGAGTAATAATTACAAAAGTTTATGCTAAGTAACTTCAGAGTATTACAAAAGTATAATAATTATGAACATTTATGGCATAGTAAATTTGATATATTTCGAACCGTAATTAGTCAAAAACTAACGAAAAAATGCATAAAACTATGATGTATTACAAACAGTAAGCTTGTGAAAACTGGGAATATTTCGCAATATTTTGCATATTTTCGCAAATTTTTTAAATTTTTTAAAAAATAATTAAACGATATACATATTCACATAATTATACTTTTTACAGGTTTTCACAATATTTCACAAGTTTTCGCAATTTAATATAAAGTTTTATATTTATTTATTTATTATTATAAATAATATTTTACATTTATTAAATATACATTTTTAATTAATATTACATATTTTATTATATATTACATTATTATACAGTATTATTTTTACATTATTACAAATATTTTAAACTACTTTCGCACTTCGTTGCATTTAATTTCTTTGTTTTTATATTTTTGAAAGTGTTAGATGTCTTAGTTGGTATGCGCAAGGTTTCGAAAAGTTGTTGTTTTTCTCACAAAGTGCCGAAATAAAATAAATTAATAAAAAAAAATTAAAATAAACCAAAAAAAAACAAAAACAAAAAACATGAAACAATAAAAAAATGAAGAGAAACCTTGCAAGAACTTGCTAAAACTTGCGGGCATTTCTCTAAAGAAGAGTTCTTGAAAATTTAGAAATTGCTGGGGTGTATTCTTGAAAGTGTCAGAAGTTGTAGATGACATGCGGAATGTTTCGAAAAGGTTTGTTTTTCTCGCAAAGTACTGAAATAAAATAAATTATAAAAAAATTTTAAAAATAAACCAAAAAAACAAAACCAAAAAACACGAAACGAAAAAATAAATAGAGCGAAACTTGCAAGAACTTGCAAAAACTTGCAAAAACTTGCACCCATGTCTCTAAAAGAGTGTACTTGAAAATTTAGAAATTGCTGGGGGTGTGTTACTGGTGTGTTCTTGAAAGTGTTGGAAGTCGTAGTTGGCATGTGCAAGGTTTCGAAAAATTGGGTATTTATCTCGCAAAATGCTGAAAAAAATAAATTAATAAAAAAAATTTTAAAAATAAACCAAAAAAACAAAAACAAAAAACATGAAACGAAAAAATAAATGAAGCAGAACCTTGCAAGAACATGCAAAAACTTGCAAAAACTTGCGCCCATTTCTCTAAAGAAGTATTCTTGAAAATTTGAAAATTGCTGGGGGTGTGTTCTTGAAAGTGTCAGAAGTCATAGTTGGCATGCGCAATGTTTTGAAAGTTGTTTGTTTTTCTCAAAAAGTGCCGAAATAAAATAAATTACAGTCTGACCTCTCTATAATCACCAAGCCCGTCACACCCTATTTGGGATTGTAAAAAGGTGTGACTATAAATAAATTACTTGTTATAGTCACGTGACCAAAGGCCAATAAGTAATATATTTAAAATTATTAAAAAATTTAAAATGCTTGATAGTGAATAACTATTGAACCAGTGACCCAATTTGGATAAACAACTACAAGAGTGTTAGACTCAATGAGATGATTCTAAAGAGTCCAAACCAACCAAATCTAATTACAAAATGCTAGATCTTTAAGGATTTTTCACTTAGATATCTAAATTTAATCAATTCTTAAACATATAAAGTGAAACAAATCCTTAACGATCTCTGGAGCGTGTGATTCGATTTTAACGATCTTGGGCTCATTAGAATCGTCACTTCGAGACGAACATTTTGGTAGTTGTTTCACCCAAATCGGACCACTGGATCAAAAGTTATTTGCTGTCAAACTTTTAAGAATTTTTAATAGAATATTTTAAATAAATATAATATAAATATTGGCCAATCGGATTTTATAATCCATATTTCGCCAAAATTGGTGACTATAACGAGGTTTATTATTAATAAAATAGATAAAAAAATCAAAATTTTTTGGTGATAGTAATTATAAGTGATATGTGACTATAATGAGGTTTTTTTACTATATTTTAAGTCCGTTGCACAATATTGGGTGCTTATATAGAGGTGTGACTATATGGAGTGTGACTATAGAGAGGTCAGACTGTAATAAAAAAAAATTTTAAAAATAAACCAAAAAAACAAAAAAAAAACATGAAACGAAAAAATAAATAAAGCGAAACATTGCAAGAACTTGCAAAAAACTTGCAAAAACTTGCAAAAACTTGTGCTCATTTCTCTACAGAAGCGTTCTTGAAAATTTAGAAATTGCTGGGGGTGTGTTCTTGAAAGTGTCAGAAGTCGTAGTTGGCATGCGCAAGGTTTCGAAAAGTTGGTTGTTTTCTTGTAAAATGCTGAAATAAAATAAAATAAAATAAATTAAAAAAATTAAAAAATAAATAAATAAAACGAAAACAAAAAATGAAAAACAAAAAAGTGAAAAAAAACAAAATAGAAGATCTAATTATAAACAAAAGATCTAATCTGATCTTGTAGTACAGAATTTGAACATCATCGAACTATATAGAACTATTTCAAACTATTTCGAAAAATCAGTCTAATGCGCGATTCAGGTTACAGATCTACTGATCCATCTTGGTTTCCTAGTCCTAAAATATTTTGAAAGTGTTCAAAATATTTCATAACATATTTAGAAATATTTCAAAATTACTTTTGTAATATTTTGAAAATTTGATATTTCGAAATATTTCGAAATATATTAAATAATATTTTGCTTATATTATGGTTAGTAAAATCTTATGTAAGATTACGCTATCTGCTAGAGAAGTTAAAGCTGGTATTCTTGTAAAGTGCCGGAAAAGTCGCAAAGTGTCGAAGAAGTCAGGAATAAATAAAATAAAAAAAATAAGTAAAAAAAAACCCCCAATCGAAAAACAAAAAATGTAAGCAAACTGAATAAAAAAAATAAACAAAGCCTAAATTCTTTATTTCTCTGAAGTAAGAGTTTGCGTTCCTGCGAATTCAGAAATTGTGAAAGCTGGATTAATGTTTTTGCAAGATGCCAAAAAAGTCACAAAGTACAGAAAAAGTCTGGGTTTGTTTTCTTTCAAAGTGCCAGGAAGTAAGGCTTCTGTTCTCGCAAAGTGCCAGAATAAATAAATTGATAAAAAAAATTTAAAAATAAAACAAAAAAAAACAAAAACAAAAAACATGAAACAAAAAAATAATAAAGCAAAACCTTGCGAAAACTTGTGAAAACTAGCGCCTAACTAAATCTTTCTTTAAAGAAGTGTTCTTGGAAATTTAGAAATTGCTAAAGAAATCAGTTGTGTGTTCTTACAAAGTGTTGAAAGTGTAAGAAGTTTGGGTTGAGCTACACAAGGTTTCAAAAAGTTGTTTGTTTTCTTGTAAAGGTGTTTTCTTTCAAAGTGCCAGGAAGTAATAATCAATAAAAAAATTTAAAAATAAAACAAAAAAACAAAAACAAAAACATGAAATGAAAGAATAAATAAAGCGAAACCTTGCGAAAACTTGCGAAAAACTTGCACCTAACTAAATCATTTCTTTAAAAAAACATTCTTGGAAATTTAGAAATTGCTGAAGAAATCAGTTCTGTGTTTNGAAAAACTTGCACCTAACTAAATCATTTCTTTAAAAAAACATTCTTGGAAATTTAGAAATTGCTGAAGAAATCAGTTCTGTGTTTTTGCAAAGTGTCGAAAGTGTCAGAAGTTGGGTTGGCTTGCACAAGGTTTCGAAAAGCTGTTTGTTTTCTTGCAAAGGTGTTCTTGTAAAATGTTTCAAAAACTTTTATATATTATAAACAAAATAATAAAGACTTAGTAAGTAAACAACAAAAAAGTTTTTAATATCGTCAGAAAATTTTTTTTGGCTGCAAAGTCTGCAAGTTTTTGTCAAAATAAAATTTTTTGAAAAGTTTCATATAATATGAACTAAATAAAAAAGGTTTAGAATCGAAAATACTTCCTAGGCGTCAAAAATATTGAGCAAAAAAAAGTTTTAAAAATTTTCGTATATTTTTATTAATAAATTGTTGTTGTTTCAAATTTGTAAATAAAGTTGAAAAAAAATGATGATCATTGTTTATATAGAATTTTTTGATTATCACATGCACATATTTATTTTATTATTATAAAAATTTTAAAATATGCATAATACTATGCTAAATTTAAATTATGCATAACACTACGCTATTTATTGTCTTTTTAGCAGATTTTTTTGTGGCTCGTTTTTTTGGTTTAACTGCTGCAACCACAGCAGCTTTTTGAACTTCTTTATCTTTTTTTTGTCTTTTTCGTGGGTTTTCGTGTATTTCTGGGAAATTAACATTTTGTTGAAGTCTTATAATTTTTAATAATTAAATTAATTAATAAAGTAATTTACATAAAAGTATAGAATGTTGTTAATATATGAATGTAGAACTTACGCCTGATCCTTCTGCAATATTTTCTTCAAGATTGTGCATAGCATCATGTTTTTTAGCAGACTGTTAAATTTGTATATAAAATGTTAGTTATAAAATTTATAATTAAATTAAGAGAATTGCTAATCTTAACTGAGGGGAATTTCCCTGTTACACAAGTCCAAATTGACCAATAAGATTATAAAAACAATTTCATGTTTATTATTATTTATAATATATATTTATTTCATATTTAAATTTACATAATATGCAAAGCCGCTTCTAAAATGTATTAATCTACCCTTTCATCTAATACTAACCTAACCATAATCTGCACTACCCTTACCCTAACTATAACCCCATCCCTTTCGCCTAATACTAGCCTAACCCTAATCCTGTACTACACTTCCTTTAACTAATCCCGTCCTATCCTAACCTACTACTTAATCCTAACTTTGCCATGCAATCCTCTAATTCTATATTACCGGTACTATTAACCCTAATCTCTGTGGATTTAGCAGCAGTTTACTAGTTGAATCGGCACTGATTTGGCATTGGTAATGAATGTAAATTCAAGTGCCACAGTAATAACGATGCGGATCAATATAAGACGACAAGCTAACTGCATATGAAGCAAAATTTATAAGGACTTTTTTTTGTTAAAACACACAAGGAAGCTTCATCATGAAATCATGACATATAGCTCTTTTTTAAAAAAAATCCTTTACTGACCTTTCTCTCTCTATGAAACGAGCCAACACATGTAACATACACATACGTGACATCTGAACGTGCCATTCATATGACGTGATATTACGTGCGGGTTTTGCAGCAGTTTACTAGTCGAATTAGCACTAATTTGGCATGGGTAATAAACATTAATTCACGTGCTACCGCAATAACGATGTGGATTAGCTATTAAAACATAAATTTATATAAGTAATCAATATAAGATAAAGAAGCTATCTGCATATGAAGCAAAATTTGTAAGGACTTTTTTTTGTTAAAACACACAAAGAAGCTTCATCATGAAATCATAAGATATTGCTCCTTTTAAAAAACATATCCTTTACTGACCTTTCGCTCTTTACGAAATGAGCCAACCCGTATAATGTACACATACGTTCATCTGAACGCATTACCACATTTTTGAGAAATGAATTCCTAGTTACTTTATTTCCCTTATATTGATCTAGTTCTGTATGTTCTTTTCACTCTAGTGTACAAGTTCTTTACTAGAGTTGACCTTCAGTTCGAATGCTTGTCACAATATTTTCTTGCACGCCATTTCATGACGTGATATTATGTGCCACCCTCTGCCGCAATGTCCATGCCATTCGTAAAACGTTCTTGTGCGTGCTAAGATCCGTGCTATTTAGAGTTGATACATATAGTACCTACTAACACTTACCTAGCAGTAATACCCCAATCCTAACTAAACAAAACCGTTGCATCTTTTAAAAATGAAATTCAACACCTACCTACGACGACACCAATAAGCAGTGGAGCCAGTCGACCAAAGATAACACTAACAAAAACTGATACCAACAAGCGACGATTCCAGCAAACAGACCAGCAAGGTGCAAAAATTAGCGGCAAAAACGAAAACACCAAGCGACAGCACAGTAAAAAACAAAACCAGCAAAGGCAAATCAACAGTATGAATCAGCAAAAACAAAAAATAAACAAAACAACACTAGCAAAATAACGAACCACTAACCACTAATAAACGACAACGTGAAAATACCATAAACACGACACTAACTACGACAGGTACGTACGATGCTAAAAAAAAAAAGCCACTAAATTAGAAATCTATAGTAAAAAAAAACGGATATAAACAAAAAATATATATATATGTAGATCATGTAGATCACTGATCTGTGCAACAGGAAAATTCCCCTGGTTAAACGTAGTAATTCTCTTAAATTAATTAATAAAGTTAATTTATATAAAAGTATAAAATGCTGTTAATTAATATATGAATATAGAACTTACGCCTGATCCTTCTGCTTCAGAATTTTGCATAGCACCTCTTTTTATAGCAGATTTTTAAATTTGTATATAAAATGTTAGTTATAAAATTTAATTTTTATCATAGTAATAAATTATAATAATTACCCGAGTTTCTCATTGAACTTCGGAACTTTTCAGGGCACTGCGTTTTTCAGAAGTCTAGAAAAATTACAAGTTAATTAGATATAAAATTAAAATTTATCATATTATTAATAAATTATAATAATTACACTTGTTTCACTTTTTCTGTCTCTTCTTGAACTTGGGTAGTTTCAGGTGCACCTTCACTTGGAACATTTGAAATTTCCGGCACACAGGCGGTCTAAAAATTTTATAAGTAAATTAGTTATAAAATAAAGTTATTGTAATATTAAATTAAAATAATTATACTGTACTTCAGAAACTGCCGCTTGATCTTCAGTATCTTCAGGGGTAGGTGTAGGTTGATCTTGCATATCTTCAGGCTGATTACTTTTATTTGAAGACTTGAATATTGTAAAAGCTAATTAGTTATTAATTTTAAATTATGATTATATTATAACAAATATTAAATATTACACTGCTGCTACTGCTGCCACTGCTGCTACTGCCGCTACTACTGCTGCTGCTACTGCTGCTATCACTATCATCATCATCAGAAATCATGAAAGTACCATTATTAAGTCAAAAATGTACAATATATAATTAAATTATGTAATACAAAAAAATTTTACAAAAATTTCGATTATTTCTTACATTGTAAGAAATATTCGAATATATTCGAAATTTTTGCTAACTATAAAACTTTGACTTTAAATTTTTACCACATTTTTTTCAATTCGGTCTTTCATGATTTTTTCTTTTATAGTGATCTTTTCATATTTGGGGTTTTGTAAGACTTGGCTACACCAATTCCAAAAGCCATCAAGTTTTCTTCCGCAACCCCCTTGGGAAAAACTTTAGTTAAAATACGTGAAATATACGTATCTTCTGGATCATTTGCGACAATTGGTGAAAATAATTTGAAATAAGTGGCTTTTGTTTTAGCTGATTGTTTCCAATTATGAACTTCTTCAAGAATAGCATTGCTGTCGATCTGGTCTAGCATACTATCCCCAAATACTACAAATACCGCATCTTTGATCTTAGTGGTAAGGGTGCCACGTTTGGAACGCATTGTCTTAAGAAGCTATAATAATAATTAAATAAAATTAATATAAAAAAAAAATTTAAAAATATAAAAATATAAATACAATTATTTACCGGATTATAGAAATTTTTTTCATAATACGCATCCCATTTACTTTTCCTATTTCTGAAACCTTGCAAAAAGTCATAATTATTTTCTTTCAAATAATCTTCAACTGCCTCTTTAAGTTCTTGCTGAGTTGGGTATATGGGGTTTTTTTATCAAGGCATTAGCAGCACCCTTAACAGTCGACTATTGTTTTAAAATACATATAAAATTATATACAAATTATTTTTCATAAATCTCTTCATATTTATACAAATTTTTTATTTTCTAATGTAATCAAAAATTTTTAGTAAATGCAATCTTAGATTAAAATATAATGAACAATAACTAATTATGCAAATAGATTATAATAAACTTTATTTTCTAATGTAATCAAAAATTTTTAATAAATGCAATCTTACGAACAATAACTAATTATAATAGATTACGATAAACTTTAAAAAAAAATGTAATGATAATCAAACTTAAAATTTTTAATAAACAAACCCCGACCATGCATTAACTATTTATAGAAATATTTAATTTATGTGCATTAATGTGCAATTAGCTTTATAAATTTACGTAAATATTTATTATTGTTCAATCTATGATAAAATAACCTAACGAAACTTAAGTTTACTCTATATTCATAGTATTATTGTATGTTATTAAATATATTACAATAGGGAAATTCTAGGCATCTCTGGCCAGAGATGTTTAGCTTATATATCTCTGGCCCGAAACTATGTCTGATCATATAACTTAATTAGGGTTAGGGTCATATAGGGTTAGGGCAAAGGCATGTTATATAAGCAAAATCGCCTTCCCGACACTTTTAATTAGTGCTCCGAAATAGGTTTAGATAGCCGTTTTTAATATTTTTTACATTTTTTACTTTTTCGCGCTTTGTGTTATTGTTTTTGTTTTGTCAGACTGATCCGCAATGATCGTTCTTCGTGCTATACGAAAACGGCTGTCATGTGATTACTTTGCATTTTAATTGGCTTTTGGGTCTGAAATATTATCGTTAGGCATCTCTGGCCAGAGATGCCTAGAAATTCCCATTACAATAAAATAAATATTAATGAATACAGTTTCCAACATTTATATTTCTTCGAATTTTTTAAAATATTCATAGCTTTAAAAAAGTTTCAAAATTATATATGTTTTAAAAAGATTTTTTAAAATTTATATAATTTTTAAAATAATTTAAATACATATCATATCAAAAAACTCATAAATTTTTTTAACAACACTATACACACTTACACACCATTACCTTAGTTTATCAAAGACACCAACGTGCATATCTATTGTTTGATAAACTATTACAAAATCAGAATAGATCTTCAATCAACGTGCAAGTGTTTTTGTGTTGTCAAAAATTTTTATTAGCTATTTTCATTTATTACGAAATAAGCTGTAAACTTATAATATTTATTAAACTTTCATATAAATTAATTAAGTTTAACATATTTAAGTATATTTTAAAGTTATACAAAGATAATTTTGAATTTTGAAAATTAATCAATGATTGAACAATACTATTAAATAATAATGCCAAATCAATTATTTACTATAAACAATGAATATTTTTATATAAATTCACGAATATAATTAAAAGTACAATACAAGTTCCAAAAATATTGAATAATACAAAACAAACAAATTTATTTAAACTTTCTGCAGGTTTTAACTACATGTGGAAAGCTCTGGCCTATTTTGTAATTTTTCTAAACAATTTTACCTTTAAATAAAATCATGCATAATATAAGAAGTATACACAAAAATGAATTAGGATTAGAATATTTACGAAAAATTTTATAATTATTCAAAATTTAATTAATTTTAAAAAATTTTTTTTTTGCTTTAAAAATTACTTTAACTTTAAAATTTTTGAAACTTTTTTTTCAACTTTAAAAAATTACCTTAACTTTATAATAATATTAAAAATGTCCAGCTATATGTGCCCAATTTGTAAACGTACAATTTCTTCAAGAATTGGTTATAGTCAACATATGAATAATTGCGTTAAAACTGTTAATTATGATAATGATAACCAAATACCTCCGATTCCTTATAGCAAAAGCCATAGTTTTATGAAAGATTTTAAAAATATTCAAAATAATAGACCTAGTAACAAAAATACGGTTAACTTATTTTCTAGAACCTCCAAAAATAAGTCATATATTTCAAAAAATTTCTATAAGCAGTATTAAGTTTGGAAAACAATCGCATAAATCTGCA
>QKWP01000003.1:213554-243678 GCA_003550325.1 Gigaspora rosea | reverse complement strand
TGCAGAACAAACAAACTGCCATTGCCAAAGCACTGAGCCATCTGCCTTGTTGAAGCAAGAAGATTGTGCGCATGTTCAATCACACAACTCGCCGAAGCAAACTCGTGTTAAGTAGATATAGAAGTTGTCTTATCAACACAAAAACAATCCATCAAGAAAAAGAGACAATATTCAGGCATGTAAAAGTCAACTGAAGAAGGGTATCAGAAATAAAGAAAAAGCGAAAAAATAAAAAGCAGGGAGGTAATAGTCAGATCCTGATGAGCCTGCCTTGAAAGGCGATAACTGCCTCTAAGAAAACTATATTATTAAAAGACTGCCAAATTGCATATTTTATGCAGAACAAACAAACTGCCATTGCCAAAGCACTGAGCTATCTGCCTTGTTAAAGCAAGAAGATTGTGCGCATGTTCAATCACACAACTCGCCGAAGCAAACTTGTGTCAAGTAGCTATAGAAGTTGTCTTATCAACACAAAAACAATCCAACAAGAAAAAGAGACAATGTTCAGGCATGTAAAAGCAATAAAATTTGCTAAAAAAGATGGAAAGAAGGATTTATATATGCTCTATGCATGTAATAATTTAATCTCCTATATAGTTCGGTTATATTCGTTTTTGAGCCATCTAGAAAAGGATAATCAGGACATCACAAAGTCATTAGTGCATATATATGGGAACCGGATCTCACAAGGATACAATCATCGTGAGACGATGTATTCCATTAGTCAGATACTTTTTTTATCCAATCAGATATTTAAGAACGGACATACTCGTGATGGCTGGTAATTTTATTGATGAAAAAAAAATTGATAACGATCAGTTAACAGTTTCATTTCTGAATTTTTAAGACATTTATTGAAAGTTTTACCTTGATCATGCTCGCAATTTAAGTCTATTCATCTTCTACATCAGAATTTTTCGGATCTGAATTTCTGCCAAGACCAATTGATTAGTCGATTGGTCAACTGATCGATTAGTCATTAATTGATCAATCGATTAATCGATTAGTTACCAATCGATTAAAATCGATAGTTGAATAAAATAATTTATCAACTAATCGATTGAAAGAATTTTGACAATTTGTAACACTATAGTAGGGTCAATTTAATTTAATAATTAATAAGGTGAGGAGATCGTAACGATACTTATCAGCTATAATGTATCTCTAAACGAATCATATTTTATTGCCTTAATAGTCAACCTTTTAATAATCTTCTTGAGTCTTATATTGTTTAACGATTAGTAAAAGTGATAACTACAATATAAACAGGATATTAATAGAGTTGCAATGACCTTCCGCAAACAGTAATTCTAACCAAATAAGAAATGCAATAGGAATCATAGCGCAAATATGATTCTATATCAACAAGTATCAGTTCAACTCTGGATTATTCCCATACAAGGCTTGTATAGTATGCTTTGGCAGTTTTTTTTTTTTAGCTAAAATTCGAGATTAAATAATAAGTTAGCGTGATTTAAATAATAGCTGTTATAAATTAAATGATGACAATAAATACTCATACTCTTTATTTAGATCAAGTACTAAACAAATTTAATATATGATTCATAGGTCGAAATAACTGATAAGACTAATTGGGTTCAAATCGGTATCACAAAATCCTAATATGAATCTAACAGATATTTGGCGCAAATAGAACACCATTGGGATACAACTCAGATTCATATCGGCATTTAAGGCATATCGGCAAACCGATAACTCAATAAGTAAATTGATAGAACTATTGAAATTTTATCTAATAGCTCTATCAATTTACTTATTGAGCTATCAGTTTGCCGATATGAATCTGAGTTGTGTCCTAATGGTTCTATTTGCGCCAAATATCTGTTTCAAATCAGATTCATATCAGGATTTTGTAATACCGATTTGAACCCGATTTGCCTTATTTCGACTTGTAATTATAAACAATGTTTTCGGTGCATACCGCATTTTTTATTACACCATTAGAAAATCGCATCAACAAGCACCAGTTTCATACCGGATTATTTCAAAATAATGAGTTAGTATAATTTACAAAAAAAACAGACTTTAAATCAAGTGCCAAATAAAGAAATCATATTACTAGAAAATTCTACACGCCAATTAACTTGCCTGAAACATATTCTACATACCGGATTATTCAATAAGTAGCTGCGTGCCAAACAATTATCATACAATAGATAAATATAGTATTATGTGATGCATATCGTAATATTTAAGTACAGAAATTCATGTTTTACTGCGTTTAGCAGATTGTCCAATCATATATAAGATTTTGCGGATGCACTTCATTAAAAATGCCTGGTTAAACCTAGATAGCTGTGTGACATCATCGCACGAAACCAGGAACGGAAGACTACTACAATTTGCGACAAATAGTACTCCAGGTCTCTATATTTCTAGGGCAATATAATGACTAATAACTAGTGGGTACTTTATCAGGTGAAGGTGTATTTTATATAGGAGAGGTTATGTAAGTTATACTTTAGATTGACCAAGAAGTGGCTGTTGCAAAATGAATAATAAACTATATAATAAAGTTGCTTTAGTATAGTAGTTATATTTTTAATATTATACAAGAAACGGGATCGTACCGGTATTAGGATAGGAAAAGAGTACATTTTCTGGAGCCTACTATACAGTGGCTCTTGATATAATGGGCTCTTGATATAACGGAGACTAAGTAAAATCTTGATATAACAGATCAAGGTTCAAATCCATATCAAAATAAATACTACTTGATATAATGGGTTTATTAATAAACTTACGATAAAGCAGATTTTAAAAAATTCCTCACTATGTGCCCAAGGTACTACGTTATATTAAGAGCCACTGTAATTTTTTTAATTGTTTAGCGCACTATCAAAACTATTACTATATTCCAGAAAATTTTTTGTGAATCATGCTAATCTTGCGTTAGTATGTATGCGCACTTTTTCATAATGAGGACTTTAACAATCATAATGCTAATACAATATAGCTTCAATTTGATTGTCGATCATGCATAAACATGATCGTTAACCAGATATCAAATACTGGTATATGAACTTTTCATGGTTCTCATAACCGGATTCATTCTGTAAAGAATTTTGTTACAAATCGATATACAATACTATATGTGATTAAGGTTGATTTAGTACTATCATGGTACATGGTACAATTGCTAGAATTTGAATTGTAATAACATTCTTGATCTCATTGATATTTTAGTCTTAACGTTTTTAATCATGGATTGTAAATCCAATCAAAAGCATTAAAGCATATATTGCTATATTATTTTAGCGTTAAAGCATAATAATTGCTATATTATTTTTAGCTCACTAATCACATTTTGCGATTGGTAGATCGACATAAAACTACGAACTACAAAAATCGTGATGAAATTAGTAATAATCAAATAATCTGGACAGCAAAAATTCCGGCCACAAATTTACGAAAAATGGAAAAATCTAGAAATCAATCATCTAAATCTTTGGTGGAATGTAATTTTCTTAGTATTAGTTAATATATTCAATATTTTTATTAACATCATGAATTATTTTTTTATCTATTGCAGAGCTATTTTTGTGGATACACATCATTCTGGTCCATCTTAAAACCATCACTACGTGATATGCATTACTCTGTTCCTGGTATATACTTCGTGATATTATATTTCACTCTGTTCCTGGTATACAATGCAATCATGCTTTAGCAAAGATCCCTAACAAGTTTTTTAATTAAAATTCGATACAATAATAAATTACTACGATTTACAATAAACAGGCTTTAAATCAAGTGCCAAATAAGGAATTTAATATATATCATTTATAAATATACAATAGAGCAATGTTTTCAGTTCATGGCGCATTTTTTATCGCACCATTTAGAAAATCAGTTAACACCGAATTATTTAATACAAGGCATGCAATCATGCTTAGCAAAAATCTCTAACAAGGTTTTAATTAAAATTCGATAAAAAAAATCAAAATAATAAATTAGCGCAATTTACAATAAATATTCTTTAAATCAAGTACCAAATAAGGAATTTAATATATCATTTATAAATATTACTGCTTATACAGAACAATATTTTCACTTCATACTGCATTTTGTATCGCGCTACTAGAAAATCATTTAACACCAGATTATTCAATACAAGGCATGCAATCATGCTTAAAAGATCTCTAACAAGTTTTTTAGTTAAAATTTATTGCAAAAAAATCCAAATAATAAATTAGTGCGATTTACAATAAATAGGCTTTAAATCAAGTGTCAAATAAGGAATTTAATATATCATTTATAAATGTTACTGCTTATACAATATAACAATGCTTTTGGTTCATACCACATTTTTATCGTATCACTAAAAAATTGTACATGCCATTTAACATGCCTGGCATATTCTATATACTTTATGCTCCGTTTACAGAAACCATAATCTTGGTTATACTCCATTTCTAACATAGTAATATTTATTTTTAAATAAATGACCATACAAAGAAATAATATATTATACAAAATTTTTATTGCACTAATATGCATGCGATACTGTAACAGTGATTGGGAGAGCAGGTAAACAATAAAGACAATAGTGCCAATTTACACTCCAACCGTGTACGGTGAGAGAGATATAAATATACGAATATATAGGTTACAGGTATGAGTAAAGGCGGATATATAGGTTATATAGAGGGTTAGTGGGATCGGAATAGGTATCACAGAGTTTAAGGTGTCGATGTAGAGGTTATAGAATTTCCCGTAGGTACAGGAAGGTTATAAGTGCTATTAAAAGAACTAGCTGGAACTAGTGAAACTAAAAGAAACAACGTTTATCGAATAAATATCTAAGCTAAAAGACTTTACTATAGACCTATCAGTAAGTTGATATGCATCACGTATATAACTTCGAAGAATTAACCAAAACGGTGTTATATCGAATTCGAGTCTTAATAAAGCCGATTCGAGATTACAAGTCAATTCAGTCCGTATCCGTCAAATTGAATTAGAAAATGGTTATTAAATGACTACGCTACATAGCCACTTTCATGTGTAATATGTCCGCAATCAGATTCAGTTTATTAAGCCACTATCGTTACTAATTTAGTATGAATTATTTATATCGGGGAATAATACAAATAAGGGAATTGATTTTAAAAAATTTTAACTCGTTACAATACTAAAAATTATGTCGATTGATCGATTTTAATCGATTGGTCAACTAATCGATTAATCAATTAGTCGATTAATCTAGTGATACAAATCGAAAGTTTAAAAAAAGATATAAGTTCTCTGTTTTTTTTTAGTGTGAAAATCTATTAAATTGAATTCATACTAGTTAATAACATATTTTTTTCTATAATGCAAGCATTAACTAATAAGCGACCTACTGAAACCAAATTGTCAAGACAGGCCCGTACATGCAAAAACAAAAACTTAGGCGCGATCAGAAACAACCTGAGATACTTCGTGACATGGATATTAATATCCCTTTGATAGCTAATGATATCATCTTTGATCTATCTCGCCATCAAATCCAACCTGCCACCTGAATATCTATTAATGATAGTATTTATTATTTAGAGAGGGAGTGGTCAAGTATTCCTCTCTGTTCTTCAGATCAGATATCATCAAAAAAAATAAGACTCAGTACGATATATCAGCCAGAGAATTGTTAGTTGAAACTCTAATTAGAGAAGCAAAACCCTCTAATAGCAACTCTTTTGAGTTGCTTGAGATTCCATTAAATTTTCTTTCTTTGATATATACTGATATTATCAGAGAGACCGATATCGGCATTGAGAGATCATTGCCTAATACTGCAAATAAGCGATTGTGGGTTGCTTTTGGCCGGTGGTTAGGCTTAAAGGAGAAGGGATGGTCCATTAAAAAGAAAGCATGTACAACAGCATCTTAGGTTGTTTTGGAAAAAACTCCAACATGCTCATGATATCCAAAATAATAGAGACTTTCGAGACCTTTTTAACGTAGCTACTGTACATTATACTAAAATAGAAAAGACAATGCTAATTATATCAGCATGTCATAATCACCAATCGATAAGTGAAGTGGTCCAATTCAAGCATATAACAGAACCAGAGTGCATTACAGATCTAAGTGGTAAAACATTGATTCATTTAGAGCAACTTGATAACTACAATACCATTATGCTTGCAACCAATGCTATAAATAATTATTATTTCCATACATTGGAGCATTCTTCACGTCGAAGTAATGAATTTTGGACAAATCTTGTTGAACATTTTGGGGCTTATACCAGAAACAACTTGCTTCCTTATACAAGCTCCAATACTGCAAGTACACATAACATTTTTCATCATGAATGTGTCAACAAATTACTTTTAGGTCTCAAGCCATTATCGGACTGTGTTAACTAGTTTTTTCGAGACTATTATGAAGATTTATATATGAAATTGAGCAGGTTGTCATGGGGCCCATTTGCGCAAAAACTTTTTGGAGTTTTCCCAATGATAGCTATCAATTTTAATACTACTAGTGACTATCATTGGGATGAACATGATGAGGCGAATAGTTTATACGTTTTAGTTGCACTGGAAGATTATGAAAGAAAAGAGTTATGCTTCCCCAGCTTCAGATGGTTGTACATCTTAGACCAGGACAAATCGTAGCATTTGCCTTACGTTTATTACTCTAAGGGGATCTGGTAAGGTATCGTTTTTTTGTACATTACACACTTTTCCACTATAGTCGCACCCCCTTAAGTGCACGCTCTGGGGACCGGGTATAAGTGTGCACTTACAGGGGGTGTGCATTTATAGAATTAATTTAAATGACCAATCAAAATTGATGTCAACCACGTGATCAACACTTTAATAGCTTTAAATAAAATTTTTATATAATGAAATTGGATTAAAATGGTGATTGGAACCTTAAAAATTGCTCTATAGTTCCGGGCAGAATTACGTTGGTCATAGGCCAGAATTATTTTAATGCCGGCCAAATTAAACGATTAAACGGCTAAATGATTAAGAAAAATTTCAGGCAGTTCCAATCCCTAGATTAAAATGAAATGCGGGTTTTCTATTTAATTCTAAAACCCACTTATATTTGTTTAATATAAATTCTACTCTAAAAACTAACCCCCTAATACTAAAAAATGCACATTTTTTATGCCATACATTATTCATTTAATCTGATTTCATCAGTCAAAGTAGTGAAATGAGACCAAAAAAATAGCAGTGTCGCATTTGATCCATTTTATCTTGTGCCGCATTGTTAGGGTTGTTAGTACCATGGTAAGTTATCTGTAAGTTACTATAAAATTATTATTTTTTAGCAACTTACCATAGTAACTTACAAGTAATTTACACGTAACTTACCGGTAATTTATAGTAAGTTTACAGCTTTTGTGTGCTCATGATCTCTAAAAATGGAATGTGTGTTGTTTATAACCAAATTAGGTGAGATTTTAACAAAAATTCTCATGATGAGTCAAAAACTTGTAAAAATCTGATTTAATCATGATCCGCAACATCTATTCTAATTGAAAAAAAGTTTTTTTTTTTAATTCTCAAGAATAGATACCGGTACTATTCCAAAACCAGAATCTCAGGTTCTCAAGCCTCAAGAAATACTTTGTTTAATCTGTTTATAAAAAAATTTAGTACTAGTAAGTGGGAATTCAAATTATTAAAATACTTTTCATTAACTTATCATTCTTGTTTAATTATTTAAACATGCTCAAACAGAACATGTATTTCATCATTTACATCAACATCTCGTGAGATATAAACTTTATTTGTTATCAATTGCTCATGTTACAAAATAAAGGTCTGTCTTGTAATGACCCAATTAGCCTGATAATTCAACGACCTTCCTTGAACTTACCTAATTTAAATGCATTAAAGCCCTTCAAATATAACTTATTTGTAAAAATGGCGTACTGCTAAAAACCAAAAAAAAAAATTAAAATAGGCATACTCCTTAAATTTATGCGATAAAAATTATAAAAAAAAAATTACTTAAATAACTTATCTCGTATGTAATCTGGTTTTTTTGTTCGAAAAAATGCCTAAGAGAACAACTCTTACTGATGCACAAAAACATGAACTTTGTGTTTACGCCCGTGATAATAAAAAAACTCGGTCTCAATATGTTGAATGGATTGAGAACAAATGGCCTTAAAGTTGACGAAAGCACAATTTCACGCATTTTGAAAACAACTGAAGAACGACTTGACGATAATAATATTAATTCTAATACAAAGCGTCACAGAGTTGTTACCTATCCAGAATTTGATCTCGCCCTTAAAGAGTTCATGTTAATTTATCAGTATCAAACAATTTTAACTGATGCTTTACTTGTTGAAAAAGCAAAAGTAATTGCTGATGGTTTAGGGATTCCTTAAGGTGCACTAAGTTTTTCTCTTAGATGGCTTTATAAGTTCAAAAATTGAAACGGCATTCGTCTACGCAAACTTCAAGGTGAATCTGCATCTGCTGATATAGTGGCAATTAATAACGTCATGCCATCTATAAAGAATACGTGCTCTAATTACCCTCCCGAACGGATCTACAACATGGACGAAACCGGGCTTTTCTATCGGTATAGCACATATATTTTTAAATAAAATAAAATTTAAATGGATCTAGATTTTTCTTTTCGTATAGACCGTATTACTAAAATTTACCTTTAGGTTAGAACCCGATCATACGTTGGAACTCAACGTCTTTCTGGACGTAAAATAAGTAAAGAACGGCTCTCGATTGCATTGTGTGCAAATGTTGATGGCTCCCATAAACTGAATCCTTTGATAATTGGAATATATAAAAAACCGCGCTGTTTTAAAAATATTAATGTTAGTAATTTGGCAATAACATATAAAAACAGTTCTAAAGCCTGGATGATTATATCTCTTTTCCATGAATGGGTTCTTGAATTTGATCGCCAAGCCGGTTTGAAGTATCGTGGCCAACGTGTGCTTTTACTTCTTGACAACTGCCCTAGCTATGATATTGGTAATATTACTCTCAGATTTACAGACGTTTTATTTTTGCCTCCAAACACAACCTCAAGAATTCAACCCATGGATGCTGGTATTATTGTTAAGTTTAAGAGGAACTATCGTCGCCTCCATGTTCGGTAAGTTTTTCTTTTTAAAAAAAAAATTCGAATCAATCTATTTATATGTTACACTAATTAGGTCATTTTTTTAAGTTGGATGTTACAAGAAGTCGAAAATGGATGATGCGCAGAAGATTTAAAAATGAATGTGTTACAAGCAATCCGTTTTGCTATTCAAGGGTGGGACGAAGTTAAAGCTAATATAATCTGAAATTGCTGGTATCACACAGAAATTCTTTCTGCAGATGATGACTCTGACTCAAGTTCTTTAGAAGATTATCACCAAACCACAGATCCTATTAATGATATTGCCAATGCACTTAATTCCCTTGGTCTTCCTAACCCTATGAACATTGAAGAGTACCTTGCAATTCCTGAAGAAAATATCGTTTACGAAGTTCCTCCCAATAATCAAGCTATTATGGAGCTTGTTGAAACCTTCAGAACGGACGACCCAGTGGATTCTAACTTGGAAGATGCTGACGATAGCCTTGAAATCCCTATCGTTAGTGCTGATATGGCAACCGCAAGTTTGGAAACCGTGCTTACATTTTTACTTCAGCAGGATGATACAGAAAAATATATTAATCTTGTAAAAAAAATTGAAGATTTTATCAAAAAGACGAAAGTTGGGCACATGCGACAAAGTAAAATTGATCAATTTTTTATGTAAGTAAATTAAATAATAAATCGTTAGCTATTGTTTGGGTAGCATAGATTTTTTCTCCCTCTGTTTGTCACTTTTCAATGGTTTAATAAACAAGAATTTTTGCTTATAAGAAAAAAAATTATAATTTATTTTTAAATTTTTTTTTGGAACATGATTGAAGATTTATGAAAAAGTGGTTTATGATCCGGTATGCGGTGAACCCGATCCAAACACCAACAAAGGTAATAACTGATAACGCATATGCATTATTCTATAGAACAGGTGGAACAGGTAAAACCTCTATTGTCAGAAAATTAGTCTATGAAGCCAACATACTGTATCCTCTAAATTTAGATAACTATGCGCATATGTTTATACGTATGTACGTGCGTACGTAACTGGCAAGGTTAACGACCTCATATCTTGCATAAAATAGATTTTAAAAAAGGTATATAAGGTCGTCTTGCAAATTTTTATGTGTGTTGTTAACACTGGTTGCAAAAAAATCCTTTATTGTGATTGGCCAGTTTTGAAATTAGTCACGTTCAGCATTTAAAGGGGTGTATACATATGTTTAAAATTCTGGAAACCCGTGCACATGCAGAATATAGAGGACGTCTAAGTCCCGAGCTTGGGACCGGGCTAAAGTGTGCATATAGAGGAGGTGTGCACTTAGGGGGTGTGCACTTAGGGGGGTGCGACTGTATTAACAAATGTAAATTAGTAATTGTATATTCAATATATGAGTATAAAATACAAGGCACTTTCTATTATATAGGCAATTTTTTGTTTTCTAGTAAAACTGACATTATTTTACTCCTTTTTGCTCCTTGTCATTCTTGAAATTTATCTGAAAAAATTTTTTTTATAAATTTAAACTTGGGCATAAGCATTCAGCTTGATATTAATCTTTATTTTGCAAGAATCAATTTTCTAACTTCTTTTGTATTGATTTTCTAACAACTTGTTTATAAAATAATTTTCATCTTCAATTGTAAATATTATTGATAAAAGCCATGCTAGAAGATTTGAAAGAAAGAGTTAAGCACTGCTTAATCTACAAAAGCTAATTTTAAGGACTAAAATTTGAAAATAATTATGAATAAAAGCCCAACTTAAAACTATTTCCAAGTAGAAGTTCATATGTACAGTACGCTAAATGTGGGCGTTGAGAATGACGTTAAGTGTTCTTTTATTCTATTTCTCTAACCCTAACTACATCAAAACCGCTTTAGCGATCCCAAAATAAGATATCAAAATAAAGACAGCCAAATTTTGCTTATAGCTTCGTAACTTGATTTAAAATTAAAATTTATTTGTCATTCTAATATTACCAATTAGAATCTAATACTTCTGTGTTTCAAATTAACCAATTTTTTCGAAGCTGATTTATGTATACACTTGTATTCAATAGTCATATCACGTGAAGTCTCTTGAGATATTAAGATATTATATCTTCCCTGTGAAATAAAAAATTGAAAACTTATAAATTTCAAAATAAATTACATCGGAAAAATGCTTACATTGAGGTAGTTTGCATGAAAGTTTTCGAATCTTAATAATGTGATCTGAGAGAAAACGAGCGCACATTAAGTCACAATAAGTCATTATATTGACGTGTTCACACTATGAACCAAAGTATATACAACCTTGTAGACAGTGCCACATCTTCAAAATGAAAAAAAAAACATTGGACCAGATGCAGATCCTATTCCATGACTTGTGGTTTGATCCGTTATTTTAGAGAACGTTTTAAAAATATCCTTTAAGCACATGATAAAAGTTCATAAATAGAGTTTATTTCAAATAGAAGCAAATGGATATAAATGGATATGAAAATACCAAAGGTTTTTCGTCACTCTTCAAATCTTCCATTTGAACATCTTCGCATTCCTCGCTCACCGTATTCCCACCAAAAAGCGAAAAAGGAGTTGAAGCTATAATATAATAGTATTTCGTTCAGATGACCATACACGAAAATCATTTTAGATCTTTATGAATGTCTATCTTACCCTTTAAAACGCTTGGTGTAAACATTCCCTTTAAATCAGCATTTATCTCAATATTTTGATACTTGAGGTAAAGGCTGTGACGGCGTTGTTGTGGATTCGACCATAGATTCTACAAATGATGAATACATATATTAACGGTTTCGCATATGTAAATTTGAGATTTGGAATATATACATCTTCATGATCACTATCCCAGTTCGAGATTTTTCGCCTTAGGGTCAACGACTGAAAAACACTAACAAAACCATTTATTTACAAACTTTTTATTTTCGGATCATAACCCAGAAGCCCTTTCAAGATTCCAATCTGGTTTGTCTTCTCTTCTGACAGTACTCGATCTATATCACCATTTTGCACGATATTATTTTCATCGGTATCAATATTTTCGTCGTCGCTAACAAAATCGCTGGTCAATTTGAACCGGTCATCACTACGAAACTTTTTTTGAAGGTTGAGACGTTCTCTTCCTGACTCGCCATCAAATGTTGTATTAGTTGCTATATCTGCAAGTTTACAACTTTCGATTAATATTATGAAATTGCATCAATAAATAATGCTTAAATAATTTTTTCAGTACCAAGGTTGGTTTTCATTGTAATTATATTCTTCATCCGAATCAAACAAATTGAAATTGTTAGATACTGGCGCTAGATCATTATCGGAAAATATTATATGATTCTTTGACTTCTGTGAAAGCCATGAATTATTAAAATAATCAGGTTAAAATAAATAAATAAGATAAATTAAAAATATTTAATAACCGTTGATCCATCATTCTTTCTTAACGCTTGAGTAATTTTGAGCTTTTCCGCTTTCTTTTCCAATGCACGTTGCTTTATCGCCTCTAAACGAACTTTATTCGATTGTTCCTAATCATAGGAATAATTTAGATTCAAAATATAAAGTGGGTATTAAATGGTATTATAATACCTGCTATGACGCGACTTTTATTCTTCAATTTCTTGAGACTATCAATAATAGATTGTGGTAATTTATCCGATGATGGGATAGTCCTATTCTGCCCTTCTGCATTTCGTTCATTTTCAATATAGGATATATTTTGATATTTTTTACACCGAATATACCTAATAAATTATTTTATTTTGAAGTCATACCATTTTCGCTTGTACTATTGTCATTTTGATGTTTTTTTTTCGTCATCCGATAAGTTTATAAAATCGGTATAAAAATATTTTAACTGATCGAGCGGCTTCGGTTTTACATCTATTGTGTTATCCGAAAATTTTTGAAGATTATTTTTATACAGGCTTGGATCAATCATAAGCTGAACATGCAATAAAATGGTAACGCATAAGTAACCGACATGAAATCTAATGTGGAATTTAATAGATTAATCGAGTTGTTCATTCACCTTTATTCGGTCATTTCTTCTGGTGCGCTTTACTGAGACCGCACGACTATATTTAGATTTTTCCATCCTATTATACGTTTACACAGACTTTTTGAAATAAAAGAATTATGATTGTTTTATTGTCAGCTAACCTTTCTTCCATCAATATTATTGTCTGTTACCAAACTCATATCTTCAGCAAACTACGTATTCTTATTTCTATGTCTACATTTTTTAGGGACTAATGGTGACAAATTACTTAAAGTCTTTTGATTTTCTCATTCTTCTTTTAACCTTTTTGTTATAAAAATTTAAGTAGTTGCTGTTTGTAATATGAACAATCTTTCTGATTAAATTATAATTATTATAATTATTAAAAAATAAAATTGCCTTTGTTTATAGTCAGACTTAACGTCCTGAATCTTTAATGTTATTCCTTTCCATTTTGCACCATTAAAAAGGGGCATGCCTTTACTATTATCGATAAAAATTTAACATTACAAATTACAAATTGAATTAAACTTATATTCTTTATAATTTGATGAAAAGCATGAAAAAGCTTGATCGTACATTTTTTCCAGTTATCTGCAGTACTCTCAATAGTTATATAAGCAAACCCTCTACAGTCTCCTAATGCAAAAAGCCAAATCATAAAATAATGAACACCACTTTTCGTAATATAACATTCTTTTTCTGAAAGAATTTACCTGTGCTCGACCAAAACGACTTTTAAGTCATTTTCGGTTATATATCTGGATAGACCACCGATATAGGCGCGTCTACTTAAAGTTTCGTCTGTACATAACGAACGCTACTTAACAACGTAATTGATAATTTTATTATGAACACAAATGTTTACCTATGACCACGACATATTTTTTTTTCACTGATAATAAAAATTATTATTTTTCTTTTTCATAGTAAACGTGGGTCGTATAACAGTTGTTATACGCCACGTAATGACAGAAAAAGAAAAATAAATCCGTTATTGAATGTTCCGCATCCAATAACAGCGTATCTGGCTTTGAATTTAATGTGCTTGACAACCTGAGCCCCTTCGGGGCCCAGGTTAGCACATTAAATTCAAAGCCAGATACTTCTTTTATTTGTCATCCAAAATAATCATCCCGTGATCCTTCGGATCACGGTATTCTCATTTCTCCTGCCAAATAAAACTGTTATTGGATGCTACACATCCAATAACTATTTATTATATATCAGAAATCAGATTAAGATGGGGTCGTTGGATTGCATCTCGCCACATTTTTTTTAGTCAAATTTAGATTGTGGGATCATTTTTTTTATCATCTTGGCACCTGGTTGGGAATTATAATAACGGTGCGATAGAGCAATTAAAAAATAGCACTTTTCACTTCCAGCTTAAAAAAGTCTTTTTTAATTAATTTCTAATATAAAAATCATGTACAATCAAGTTATTATTGTTGGTGGTGGTCTTTCTGGCCTTTCTGCTGCTCACACAGTCTTGGAACGTGGTGGAAATGTCTTGGTTCTTGATAAGAACTCTTTCTTTGGTGGCAACTCAACGAAAGCAACGTCTGGTATTAACGGTGCTTTGACCAAAACTCAAATAGGTGGGTAAAACTCGAACAACATACAATACTCGTCACTTATTGTTAACACTGAGAAATTTCTTTCGTAGGCAAGTTTCATCTAAGAATTAACGCGAAAACATTATATAGCCCTTGGCGTTCAAGATTCCGCTGAAATATTCGCTCAAGATACAGCACGATCTGCTCGAGATCTTGCTCACCCTGATCTTATAAAAGTTCTTACTGGAAATTCTGCCTCTGTTGTTGAATGACTTCAAGTTAGACCTTTCTCTTGTATCTCGATTAGGAGGTCATTCTCAACCACGTACTCATCGTGGAAAAGAAATGTTCCCGGGTATGACGATAACCTNACTCATCGTGGAAAAGAAATGTTCCCGGGTATGACGATAACCTACGCTTTAATAGAAGGCATCGAAGAAATTGTCAACAATCAGCCTGATCGAGCCCGGCTCATCAAGAAGGCATGTGTAACGAAGTTAATTAAAGAAGGTGATGATGTCATGGCGTGGAATATGTTAAAGGTGGCCAAACTTGCAAAGAATATGGTCCTGTGATTTTGGCTACTGGTGGTTATGCAGCTGATTTCACAGAAAACCCTTTGCTAAAAAAGTACCGTCCAGACATGTACAATTTACCCACTACCAATAGTGAAGGTGATGGTCACAAAATGGTTATTGCCATTGGAGGAAAGGCAACTCATATGGAAAAGGTCAAGTCCATCCAACAGGATTGGTTGACCTAAAGTGCCTGATGCAAAAATCAAATTTTTGGCTGCTGAAGCACTTTGGAGTGTCGGTAGGCTGCTTTTAAATGGTGAAGGAAAACGGTTCTGTGATGAATTAGGTCATAGTGATTACGTTACTAGCGAAATTTGGAAAACCAAGGTACCTGTTCGTCTTGTGCTTAATAGTAAAGCTTTCAAAAGAAATTGAATGGCATTTTAAACATTATGTTGGTCGTGGTTTGATGAGAAAATTTTCTGGTGAAGCATTGGCAAAAGAAATTGGTATTTCTGCATCACAACTAAAGGCATCGTTCGATAATCATAACGACATTGTTTCTAACAAAAAGAAGGATCCTTTTGGCAAGAAATTCTTCCATAACGTTCCAATCACAATAAACGATCAATTTCATGTAGCCTTAATGTCTCCCGTATTACATTATATTATGGTATGTTCGATATGATTTATGACATATCTCTAATTACCTACACTTAAGTTTTATGATTCATGCATTGCTTTTTGTAGGGTGGAATTGATATAAATGCTGAGTCTGAGGTCAGAGATATGCAAGGATTCTCTCTTATGACAACGACTCTTTTTCCTGTTGATCAATAGTCAGACTGTTGGGTGATAGTTAACGGTGAAGTTTTAAATGTTACAAATTATTTCTTCCAGGTAAATCTAGTTAGAATTAACATTTCATTAGTCTTTAACTGTCCATTTGACACATTCTATATTTTAATTTAGATGATCCTGGCGTAAAACAGCCATTCTAATTTATGCTGGAAAGGATGCTACTGAAGAGATGAAAAAATTTTCTTTTGATTTGTTCGTTTTAAACACTTATTAAAGAAAATTTTGAATTAATTATTTTTATAATTCAATATGCTGCATGATAAAGGTGTAGTGCAAAAGTATTCACCAGAGTCAAGTATAAAGATTTATTTTAATTTATAGCATGTATAGTTTTATTTACGTTTTTTCATTTTTTTTAATTTTACATCAACAGTCCATAATTGGAACCTTAAAGAGATAGTGGGATTTAACTCAAAGAACCGTCTGTGTGTTTTGTTTAAAAGCTACCTAGCTTAATTGCTTTCTTTTTTTAAATTTTATATATAAAACGTGATGTGAATAAGATGTTGAATTTATAACAATTTATATTGATATTTATTTTATTTGTCGGCAAGTAATAAAATGGCTTATTCAATATGTAATGAATAATTACTTGATATTGAATTTAATGTATAAAATTAAATCTGAGAATAATTGTACGATCAACTCCATCTAAATGCATCTCAGCCGGACTACTAGCGAAAGTTATTGCGCTCAAAGGAGAAAAGGTCTATATGATTTTGGCAAGAAGAAACTTGCACTTTAAAAACAAATTGTATCATTTAAAGTGAAACGTCCCAAAATTTTACAAATATAAATTTCTTTAGCGGATTACATTTTGGGGTTCATATATTTGAATACACACGAAAAATTTATTATTAGGTGGTTCATAATTTTAAATGCACTCAAAAATTCTTAGCCTTTATTAATTAATCAAAAATAATTTATACAATGATTCGAACATAATCAATTACAGTATTAAAAAAATTATAATTTTACATATAATGAAAAAAAAATTCGAGATACTTAGTTTCAGAGATTATCTCCTACTTGTCCCAACTACCGCGAAGAGGTGTATCTCGTCGATTGGGAAAGTTTCCCCCAACCCAGTCTCCTACACACCAGTACTAGTCGTGTCCGTTCCCAGTTTTCAGCGGGTTGTTCCCTTGAATCATTAATACGTACATCTGTATTTCATCAAGTAGCTTTGACTCAATTTATTCTCTAGAGTTTGAGAAAACGATCCAAAAAAAAACCAACCCATAAAAAAAAAACAACCTACACCCTCCAAAAACACAAAAAATCTTACGCAAAAAAAAAAACAAACCATAAAACACTAAACTACTTATAAACAAATAAACGGTATATAATAAAAACAGTGTATACTAAAAACAGTGTATGAGGTATAAAATATAGAACAAGAAAAGTAGAAAGTGACGAAAATTCAGAAATTAACGTTGACGATGAGAAAAAAATTCTTATATAACTGGTTTTTTTCAAACGCAGCATGGGAGACATTCGAACCCGATGATTTCTGGGATCTACGTTACACAAGTATTTATACAGAATTGTAGTCTAAAACCAGAATTTTCGGGTATAAGCAAACCTAAAAAAAAAAATCAATCATGTAATACTTTACTAATAAAATGGCTTCGTAGGGACGTCTTTTCAATAAACTCAAGTTGCATCATTTGCATCACGCTGCATCACGGTAGTTATAGTGAAGGTTGAAGTACTATCTACCATATAGTAAGAGGTAATAAAAGTATATTGTACTGCTCAATTCACAAAGTTCAACGTTGTTTTTTTATTTTTATTTGTTTTTTAGTTATAATATTAACTTGTTAGCTTTTATTTTCAAATTTTGTAGACTCTTCTTAAAGTCATGATGGTTCTTAAAAGATATTTAACACAATAGAAGTTATTTAATATATACAATAGTATAGTTTTATTAATTACGCGGGGTTTTAAGAAAAACTATTAAGGGACGTGTAACTTGTTATCAAAACCTTTTAAATAAAGTTTTTAAACTGTAAAATTGCTATTAGTGCGTGAATTAATAGTTGGATTCTTTTACAACGTGGGTTATTTATTTCGAAGAAAATTTTAATATATGAATAAAGCCTATTGATTGTTTAACGATTATCTATCTGTTTTGACAAAAATGATATCACGTGTTAAAAAAGCCAGTTTATTATTGGTTAACTACCTTACAATAATCCCCGTGTTTTTCTGAAAAATAAGAAAGTCCCCCATGCTTTCAAACGCATAATATTGTTTACGTATATCCTTATTTGGGGGATGGCTAAAGCCATGTACCCACGTGATTTTTTGAAATTTAGTTAAAATTCGTATCAGAGACTGTTTAGCATTAGGGTCAGGATTAGGGTTAGGGTTAGGAACAATACTGGTAAAATTACCTTCTCGACATTTTTTATTAATGGCCCAAGATAGGTTTAGAATGCCGTTTTTATGTTCTTGCGATTTTTTTGTTTTTTGACTTCTTCGGGCTGATCCGTGTAAACAAAATTTTGCGACTCCGTTTGGTTGATTTACATGAAAATGTCACGTGGGTACATGGCTTTAGACGACCCCTTATTTGAAAATAATGCATGCCGGATATCCCGAGTTTCGATAATGGCCAATCAGGATGTAAGATCTGGTGAAACGTGATGATCATATGACAATACAATGATGTCTAAAAAATAGATTAACCAATAAAATTGTACAAACAAAGTCACAAGATCCGCATGACCAATCAGATCAATGCAGATCAATACACATTACTACGTACGTACAGAACTATATACTTTGATTTATACAAGTTATAAATTGAAAAACTTCGTTTATATTTATTTATTATTTAATCGGCATTAAAATCAGAAAATGTTTAAAGGATATCGGGATTGTTTATAGGTCAGCGGGGATTTTTGGAGGTATTATCATAATCTGATGAATTGGATAACTAAAAATAAAAACTAGTCCTCAGAGCCTGGGCATTTCCCCGGAAATAGGGGTTTCTGTTTTTTGACTCTTAGGCCTAAGCACCGGAAGTGAGATTTCAAATTTTATTCAGGGTATTTGCTTGGGTTTAAAATTTAAATAAAGGATCAAATAAACCCAGCTTGTGTTTAAATGAACCCGAATTGGTTTAAATTATCCTGGTTTGTGTTCAAATGAGCCGATTTTAGGTTCAAATGAACCCAATTGGGTTCAAATGAGCCCAAATTTGGTTAAATGACCCTGAATTTGATTCTTTTTTTATATTTTTTTTGATTGTTTTTATTTTTTAATTTTTATTTATATATTTATTTTTTTTATTTATCAAGATATTTGTATTCAAGTCATCCATTCTCATTTTATCAAAATCCTGCAATTTACATAACTGAAAAAATCTTGCTTTATGCAAGTTTGTAAAGCTTAGACCCTTTAGTTAATTTTTAAGTAACTTCATCCCCTTGCTTAACTGCCACTGAAAATTAAGCAAGCCAATCATAACTAGTGTATAAAATAGCATGATAAAAATCTGGATCTACCATTTTTTATATTGCATACACCAGTATTTTAAAATTGGACTGGTGCAACAAACAGTGCATGATCCAGAATTTTTTGAAGTAACTTGTGCATATATAAGTTACTAGGAACGTAGTATAACGTAGTATATGATTTCATAGAGAGCGAAGTATCAGGATATTATTGAATTTAATAACCTGATGCATGACAATAGTCATGCTTAGGTTATTATTATGAGGATCATCACATGTCAGAGGAAAAAAGGAATAATAGAAAAAATCATTGTTGTAAAAGTGCATTGTGCTATTTGGGTTAGATTTGAAAAAAAACAACTAATGCAAATTAGTCACATACTTACTTTATAAAAAAAATTTTTTACAGGTTTTTTTTTCTTTAACCAGTATTTTTTATATAACAGGTGCATGTACTAGTAAATTAATATTTCTATTTTAAACACTGATCATAACGTAGTATAAGCCATGTTTCTATATGATTGCATAATGGTTTTATGACTTATAATCACTAGTTTAATCAGTAAAGAAAACCAATTTTCTAGTATTGCATGTTATTTCCCCAGCAATGCATATCATTTCCCCAGCAATGCATGTTATTTCCCTGGTAATGCATGTTTTTCCTGGGTGCACTTTAAATTCTTTCAAATTACTAGTTGTAATGCTAGTTTTTAAAATTCTTACCAATAGAATAAAATACATACTACTTTGTTCACTAGTTTGCAAAGTTTTTTTAAACTGAATAAATATTGTTGCTAATTTTTGGAATTCATTGAAAAGTGTAAAAATAATATTTAATTTTTTAATCATTAAAAGTCTTAATAAATTTATTTATATAAAATCTTATTACATTTATTTAAAACTAATTTTAATATCAACACTAATATTTTTGCAATTACTAATAACTAATGTTAATTTATTTAAAACTAATTTTAATATCATCATTAATATTTTTGCAATTACTAATAGTTAATTTGAGAAATTAAACTATTATTTGAAGATTTATCATTATCTTCATTATCATTTGTTTGTAATTCAGCATTTGCTTGTTTGGAAGTAATTTATACTCTAACTGTTTTGTATTGGTAATCATAGAAATATCATAATCCAAATTAATTAAATTGATATTCTTTAAAAACTCAAATCCAGGTTTCAACAGCACTATATTTTAACCATTTTTCTAATAGTGTCTTTGGTCATAACCTCAAATTAATCATCCAACTTGTCATTAGACAAGTTTTTTGCAGGGTTATCATGTGAAGCAATATTTATATCATGTAGGTTCTGTGCATTATTACTAATGCTATTAATTAATCTAAAGCTTTTTGAAAACAAGTCTTATTTACATAAAAACTTGATTTATTTCTTTATCTTTAATACTGAGTTGTTCTTTCTATACAATTAGCATCAAAATGTTACAATCATAGAAAAGACTTTTATAATAAACAATAAAATTAGTTAAGAGTTGTGAACATAAACTAGAAAATTAATATATATAAAAGAGTATAAGAAAGAATATTTTTTTCAATTATTAGTCATATGGCTATAGAGTGGCTATAGTAAGTGAATTATAGTCTATACACATCAAAAGTTAAAAGTAATTGATCTGAATAGATTATGCCCAATATTATTAATAAATAAGAAGAATTCAAAGTAATACTAGACTATATTTAGAAATCACAGGTTTAATGAAGTAGATTCATAATTTTTATTTACTAATAATTGTTTTTAATTTTAAGAATACAAGTATGATATATATAAGTAAACATATTAGTACTAAAGTGAAAATAGAAAAAGAATGTCTTTTTATTATTTTTAATAGTTGTATTTATAACTTTTAAAGTCTATCAGTTCAAAGCCACAATCTTGGGTTTAAGACCAATTTTGGTAGTTCTAGAACAATTTGTTAGTTTTTAGATATTTGGAACTATTATACACACTAAGCCTTTTATTAAAAAAAGAAAATTATACAAATATTGAACACATACTAACTAATATAAAGTAAATTATAATACAGTGTGGGAACCCTTAAATCAACAAGTAAAATTGATCATTTTTAAACCATTATAAAAAATAACCAGTATAGCTAGAACAATTTTTTTTTTATAAAAATGTAGAGAAAGACTTTAAGAATAAAGCTATAGTATTTGTTTTTTAATTTATTAAGTTTACTATAGTTATAAAGGATTAAAGTTATTTAATTGTATTAATAACTGTAAAATTTGGCCACTATAATTTTGCCTAGCATTACTATAGTGCCGGTCAGAATTACAAAAAAGGTTTAAAAAATTTCAAAATTTAGAAAATTTAAAAATTTTGCAAAGTTTTTTTTTTTATTCGTAAAATTTTTTTGCAATTTGATTGGCTCCGACCCAAGATTAAAATTAAAAAAATTTTTTTTTTGCTAAATTATATATTATATTTCAGTTTTTTTTTTTTATTCGCTAAATTTTTGCAATCTTATTGGCTCTGACCCAACTTCTGACCCAACCAAAATTTGGCTGCCTATATAGGACTAGTTGATTTAAGGGTTCCTGTACTATAACAACCAAAATTTATATAAATTTTCTGTAATACTGTTTTCTAACTTTTTTATTTTTGAAGATATATATTTTTTCATTGTTTGTATTTTGGGTTTTTTTTTTATTTATATTTTCTTTTGTAGTTTGTTTTGCTAGAGCTGCTATTGTAGGTATCATCATTTATAGAGATTTTGAACTTTTGTTGCTTTAGAATTGTGGTGTATTGTTTTTTATTAAGTATATATAGGTTTTTTTGATATTTGTATTTTTTCTTTTATTTTGAACTTATACTTTTTTTCTTTGTAGATTTGTTTAGCTGAAAAACTTAGTGAAATTAATATTGTGAGGGTTTTTTTAAGTTTTTTTTTATTTTCTAATACCTTATTGTTTAGTACTTTTTTTGATCTTTTGGTATTTTTTATGACTTTTACTAATGATTAGAATTGATATTAATGATTGTTGATAAACTTTCCTACAAACTTTTTTTTGGACTTTTGGAAACTTGTGGCTTTTAGATTTTTTTTAAATTCTTTTGGGACTTTGGTATTTGTTTGACAAATTCTCTTGGAACTTTTAGTATTATTTTTTGAACTTTTTAGACTTCTAGTATTTTTTTTGAATACTCTTAAGAACCTTTGGTGTTTTCTGATAAATTTTTATAGATTTTTAGCATTTTTTGGTAAATTCTCTTGGAATTTTGGCATTTTTTGGTAAATAATTCTATTGAACTTTTAGTTTGTTTAGTAAATTTTTTTATAGTTTTTTTAGCATTTTTTGGGGGACTTTTTTTGCATATTTAGCATTTTCTAGTAAATTTTTTTTATGAACTTTTAGTGGTTTTTTGTGATTCTCTTAGAGCTTTAGATTACAAACCAGGGCAATAAAAATACAATAGTTATAAGATTTTGCAGGCATACAATAAAAGTGGCTAGTCTTGAGTATAAGTTTTTTTTTTCTTTTCTTGTAACTTTCAGTATTTTTTGGTAAACTTTTCTTGAGATTTTTAACATTTTTTATTGATTTCTTTTTATGAGCTTTTAGTATTTTATAGTAAATTTTTGATATTTGTTTGGTAAATTCTTCTTGTAGACTTTCTGGACATTTTTTTGTAAACTTTTCTTGTTGATTTTTGGTGTTTTTTGTTGAACTCTTGTAGACTTTTAGTATTTTTTGTCAAATTTTCTTGAGAACCTTTAGCATTTTCTGGTAAATTCTTGTAAATTTTTAGTATTTTTTGTTAAATTCTTTTAGGACTTTTGGTATTTTTTTGGTAAATAATTCTCTTGGAACTTTCAGTATGTTTAGTAAATTCTTTTGAAGATTTTGACATTTTCTTATAAACTTTTCTTGTAGATTTTTAGCATTTTCTAGTAAACTCTTGTAGACTTTTATTATTTTTTGGTGAATTTCTTAAAGCTTTTAATAAACTCTTTTTGTTATTTTTAGTATCCTTTTCTTGTAATTTTTAGCATTTTTTAGTAGCATTTTTTAGTGATCTCTTCTTGTGGACTTTTAGTGTTTTTTGGTAAACTTTTAATATTTGTTTGGTGATTTTTTCTTGTAGGCTTTTAGCATTTTTTAAAAACTTTTTTTTGTAAACTTTTAGCATTTTTTTATAAACACTTGTGGATTTTTGTATTTTTTTGGTGAACCTTTGTGGTCTTTTAGTATTTTTTTGTTAAATCCTTGAGAACCTTTGGCATTTTTTAGTAAATTTTTGTAGATATTTGGTGTTTTTTCTATAAATTCTCTTAGGACTTTTGGTATTTTTTGATGAATAATTCTTTTGAGACTTCAGTTTGTTTAGGGCATTTTATAATAAACTTTCTTGTAGACTTTTAACATTTTTTGGTAAATTCTTTTGAGGCTTTTAATAAACTCTTTTTGTAACTTTTAGAATTTTTTGGTGAACTTTTCTTGGGATATTTAGTATTTTTAGTAACCTTTTTTTGTAGACTTTTGGTGTTTTTTTGGTAAAATTTTGACATATATTTGGTGAATTCTTCTTTTGAACTTTTGACATTTTTTGGAAACACTTTTTATAGACTTTAGCTTTTTAGGCAAATACTTCTTTTGGATTTTGGCATTTTTTGTAAACTCTTTTTGTAATTTCAGTATTTTTTAGTGATTTCTCTTGTGATTTTTAGCAATTTTTGGTAAACTTTTTTGAAACTTTTGATATTTGTTTAGTAAATTTTTTTTGTAAACTTTTGATTTTTTTGTTAAACACTTTTTGTAAACTTTTGGTGTTTATATAGTGAATTTCTTTGAAACTTTTAGCATTTGTTTGATGAACTTTTTTTTGAACTTTTAGCATTTTTTTGAGAATAATTTTTTTAGAACTTTTGGTGTCTTTTGGTATACTCTTTTTGTATTTTTTGATAAACTCTTTTGGTAGTCTTTGAGCATTTTTTAGTAAATTCTCCTAGAACTTTTAGTGTTTGTTGAGTGAATTTTTTTGTAAACTTTTAGTATTTTTTTTGAAAAATCTTTTTAGTTAATTCTTCTAAACTTTTGCTATTTTTGATAAATATTGTAAAATTTTTTTATTTGTAAAATATTTTTTAATTTGTTACTTGTTATACAATATTTTTTTATAAAAAAAATAAATGCATATAATTGAATTGTGTTGGCCAATTATGAGATCACCATAAAATAATACTCTTTTTTAATTTAATAAACTTTAATTTTTATTTGCATAATCGAATTTTAATTGGTCGATCATATGTAATTATTGTAATTAGTTATAACAAATTTGATTATCTGATAATATATCAACTCTAATTGGTTAATACAAGTGCTTATGTGATTACATAATGCTGACATAGACTAAAAATAAGGTTTTTATATGATCCAAAAAATCTAATCTATATTCTAATTAGATGTGAGCACTATGTACATAGTGCATGCATGCATGCATTATACATATATGCATCTTGCATGCACATAGTTTAACAATCTGTATACCAAAACACCCATACAAAATAAAAGGAAAAAATAATAATACTATTGCTATATGAGTTGCATATAGTGCTCTGTTCTTCTCTGAATACAAATTTTTCAATCATATAAATTAATTATATAAAATAAAGCTTAGTAGAGTTCGAAATTGAGTTTATGAGCAAGTTTTATTGAATTTGATATTTTTTGAACTTACCTCTCATATCATTATGATGAATTCAGACCAGAAACACTAGTTGTATTATGCAAATACTTAATATGAATATATGTATATATTCTAAACAGCTGTTTAAACTAACATGTTTGGGCAAACATAATTAATATTCATGTACTTCAAAACAGTGTTTGGTTAGATTTCAAAAGACAAACTAACCAATTTAAGCAGAATTGCATTCCTAGTTGCGAGCTAGTAAGTATATCAGATTAGAATAAATTTCATATTTTTTAATTTTTATAGTAAAATATTTTGTTACAAAACTTACTTGTATTTCAGTAACTCGTATTATATAGTTGAGTTTGTATCAAATTATCTATATAGTTGCCAGGCTTAATGACTATAAGTATTCTAATATTCAACTGCTATGTTATTACGTGAAGTCATACATATACAATATATTTAAAAAACTATGCAAATCACAATAATTCTTAATTCGTACTAAATCTATTAATCGATTACAAATATATGATGAACCTATATGACATCAATCATGCAACTTATCAAAATATTACAATAATTACAAAATTGATAATTACAGTAATGTTATAATAATTATTTGAATCACAATTTATTTAATAAGTTTGAATAATAAGAAAAATTCATACAATCAGATGATATAAAGAAATCAAATAAACTATATTTCATGATATTTTTTAGCCAATCTGATATTTTAGTATGGAAATACAGCAGGTAAATTTATAAGAATTTGAATAAATAAATATTGATAAAAAAGGTCATACACAAACAGATAGAAATCAGATAAATTTACATTTATTTATGATCTTATTTATCTATATAATCTGCAACAGTTTATACTATCACTGTAATTTGACATAATTTAAGAATATAGCTCTCAAATAATAAGAAAAAGCACACTCATAATGATTAGTAATTATTATATTTTAAGATTTTGATATATTTAATAAACTCTACACTATAGTAATTTCATATAAGCATAATATGCTATAATTGAATAAATAAAAATCATTACTAAAAGTGTAAACCATGCAAAGTAAAGGGTTAGTTCTAACTAATTAAATACTTTGGTACAGACAGAACAGTCATGACATGAGGTTAGTTTTAGAGTAGAGTTTATATTAAACAAGTATAAGAGGACCTCGGACATCTATGATATATGTCATATTTTTTTTAGCAAATTGTTTCCAATTTTGATCTAAGGTTCAAATTTAAATTTTAGCAAATTCAAGTTAATTTTAAAAAGGGTCATAATTGAATATTTTAGCGAATTACTAAGATTTTACACATGTTATATTTTATTTTTAGAATTTATCCTTTTTTGAGAAAATTACATCGGGAAAATAAAAACATTAAAAACGATAAATAAATAAACAAATAAATAAAGTAAAAAAAGCATGTTATTTTTTTATTTACTTTGGTAAAAAAGGATTTGTACACTACATGTATTATTTATTTATCAGGTTTAAATTTGGTTTAAAATTTATATATTATGTAGATTTGTAAATCAATTAATAGTACTGTAGTACCTGTGTATATATACGTACTGGTAGTTTTTTTAAAAAAAATTATTATAACTTTGCCCATTTTTTTTATTCTTTTTTTTTTTAATTAAATTATCATTTATTTTTTTGTATTGATTTTTTTTTTAAAAAAAATTTTTTTTGTTATATCGTTTATTTTTTTTGTATCATTTTTTTTTTTAAATTATAATTGTTTATTTTTTTTGGTATTATGTACAGTGTTTAAAATTCAATGTTCTCATGGTTCTCAATGAACATTTGAGTTTTTTTAAGAGCATTAATATTTAGAAAATGTTCTCTTATTTGAGAAAATTTTATCCTTTTGAAATGTTCTCAATGAGAACATTTATAAAATTTTTATGTTCCAAATTTACTATTGAGAACATAAATTACATAAATTTGATTATATGGTTTGATTGTAACAAATTCTGTATAATATATATATATGTACATATATATGCATGTGCATATATACTATGTATAGCACATTTGTTTAAAAGTGTACAATATAGATAACAAATAAATATTTAAGAAAATAGCCTTTAAAATTTTTAATATAAAACCACACAGTGTGTTTTTTATATAGAGAATATCAATATTGTATAAACTTAATACATAGATGGTTTGGATCAAATAATATGCTAATACTAAGCAAGTAAAAAAGACAAAGTATTTGTTAGTATGAAGTTTAAATAGTTAAATAAAAAAGTAAATAGATCCTAATTTATTATATTAACTAATAGTAGCATTAGTAAAATATTATAAAAAGGCTTGTTTCATTATGAGCAAATATGAAAAGCACTGAAGTTTTAATAAAATTATTATAAATTAAATTATATAATATATTGCATTACATTAAAAAAATATGAAAAACTATATATAAAGTTTAAAAAATTATTAATAGATAAGCACAAACTTAGTATATAAATTGTAAGTATAGAATATGAACATTCTTTAAAAATTAATGTTAAATATATTTAATATAAAAGGAAATTGCTAATTTACACCACAGGTGATTATCACCTGTAGTCAATTTACCAATTAAAATTCAGGATCAGGTGTAACATGTAGATCAATTTTTGTATAACAAAAACAAAAATTTTTTTAAAAAATTGCTAAAATTGCTTCTAATTTAAAATTTTGTCTATGAAACTACTTTTTTTTATGCAAAAAAAAATTCTTCGCTAAATTTTACTATATATAAAGCCCTATTCTAATCTCTAACCTTTACCCTTACCCTAATATTAAAGAGATTTAATTTTTATTTAATAAAAGTTGTTTGTTTTGTTTATTTTTTTATGCATTGTAGATTACAGGTGATAATCACCTGTGGTGATTATTAGTTATTTTCTATAATGAACACTAAAAAGTTTTTGAGAACAATAAAATTTTAATCTATGCTCTTTTGAGAACATAACTTTAGATTTGAATATTAAATACTGATCATGTATCATTATTTTTTTTTAAATTATGATCATTTATTTTTTTTGGTATCATGTATCATTATTTTTTTTATATATTATGATCATTTATTTTTTTTTTGATATCGTTATTTTTTTATTTATTTATTTATTTATTTTATTGTTTTCTTAATTTTTTTATTTAATTGTTTTTTTAAACTGGTTTTTATCTTTTTTGTTTCTTTATTTTTTTTATTTAATTTTCTATCGTTTTTTTAAACCAGTTTTTTTTTTATTTTTTTTATTTATAAATTTTTTTATTTTTTTTAATTTTTTTTATTTATATTATTAAATTATTATTTTTTTCATTTATTTAATTTTTTTTATTTTATTAAAATTTATTTATTTTCTGTTCGTTCACTGGATCTAGATCTAAATTAGATCTAGATCATCTCCAAGATAAGTATTTTTTTCTTTATGTTTTTTTATTTTATTTTATTTTATTAATAAATTTTTTTTTAATTTAATCAATCTGGGTATAAATAGTAAGTTATTCAGATTTTTTTTAAAATATTTTTAATGTTTTTATTTTATTTAAATAATAATTTTTTTTATTTAATTTAAATATGGTTCTAAATAAATTTTTTTATTTTTATTTAAATATGAACGGTTTGTATTATTTGAATGCTGCAGGTTGCGATATCGCAAGTTACATGAATCAACATTATAGATAAGTTTTTTTTCTCATTACAATATTGCAATACTAATCCACAATTTATCCTCATTATCTTTTTCGATGCTACCATTTTGCTGAAATTGTCATTTATTAGAGCCGTTGTTTGTTGGAGTCGTCATTTTGTTGGAGTCACCATTTTGTTGGAGTCACCGTTTTGTTGGAGTCGTCGTTTTGTTAGAGTCGCCATTTTGTTGAAGTCACCATTTTGTTGGAGTTGTCATTTTTTTGGAGTTGTCGTTTTGTTAGAGCATTGTTTGCTGGACCCTAATTGTTGAATCCATTGTATGTTGGAGCCTTCGTTAGTTGGAGCTATCACTCGAGTGTCGTTGCTTTGATTGTTGCTGTTCATAAGTGTCTTCACTCGTTTGTTGTTCATTTTCCAGTACTATACTTGCTGGGTCGTCAGTTACTTGGATGAGTCTTGGATGATAGTTGGTGGTGAGCTTTTGATGTAAATGTGTGAAGCTACACCCATCTAAAATTGATAACTAATGCATGCAAATTTATTTAATTTCAGGTCAGCCACGAACATAAACATTGGCTTTTGTTGGTTAATAGTAGCTATATTTAAATGTTTTAGGGTGAGATTACACAAAGTTATGGCTAGATTAGCTTAGTATCAAGATAGGATTGTGGGGTAAGTTTAAAATATTATATGGAAAGTAGGTTTAGCACTATCTTGTTGTTGGGTTAAGATTACATGAAGTTATTATTAGACAGAAGAGTAGTTCTAGTGATAGTGTGAGAGCGAATGCTTAGAGTTAGAGCTAGAATTGTTATTACACATGTGTATAGATAAAGGTTTAAAAATTTTGCACTATATTAGATGTTATAATTTAGTTTTTAGCAAATTACTATAAAATTTATATGTAATAATCCAACTTTCAGCAAATTTATTTGATTTTTGGGATAGCAAAAATGCCTAAATTCATGCAGATCAGTTATGACCTCTATGAGAGATGTCCGGGTAGTGCTCCTAGGTCTGGTCCGAGTCTGGTCCGGTCCAGGTCCGGTCCGGGATCAGACCAGACTCAGACTCTAAATTTTACTAAATTCAGACTTCAGACCAGACTCAGACTCAACTATGAGTCCGGTCAGGGTCTGGTCCGAAGTCTGCAGACTGGTCTGAGTCTGAATATATTTATATGTATTTTTTGGCGCTGAACAAGTTTACTTAGTGCATTTTGTTAGAATAAATTAGTAAAATTTTATGAATCATAAGATTTTATAGAATTTTATTAATAAAATTTTATAAAATCTT
>QKWP01000003.1:95988-193063 GCA_003550325.1 Gigaspora rosea | reverse complement strand
ATTGAACATGGGTAGAAGCCAGAGAGTTTAAATAGGCAATCCCCTAGTTGGGTTGCAGGTATGGCATCTAGTGTAAAACCTTCGGGCGGACTACTTAAATTAGACAACCAAAAGTTGTACGTGTGGCTAGTTGTACTCTTATTATACAAATGTAATATGTGGCACAGTTATATTGACCGGGCCAACCCGCTTGGACCAATAAAGTGCTAGCGTACCTAAGTGGTCACCTTAATATTAAAAAAAAAATAAAATAAAATAAATTTATAGTAAATTCAATTTAAGAGAGTAAAAATAAATTATTATTAAAAAATTTTACTAAGCCAATATAGATTAAATTTTAACCAGTTATAAAGCTAGCTTTTCTGATTATAGTAAAAATAAATTAACTAAAAATTTTATAAAAATTTATATTTTTTTAAAACTATATATATATATATATATACGCATATAAGTATGAACTAAATATAAAAATTTCTGTAACTCAATAAGTTTTTGGTCAAATTTAATAATTTTATTATTATTAGAATCAGAAAAACTATCTTTACAAACTTAAAAAAATTTATAGCTATTATATTAATAAATATTTTGATAATTATAAATTAGTTCAAAACTTTAAAAATTAATTAAATTTTTTGGGTTTATTAATTTTGTGCACTGTGCATAGCTGTGCACCCCATAAAAACAAATATAAACAATAATTAGAACAGCTGTGCACCCTAGTAACAAATACAACCAATAAATAGGATTAGGGTTAGGGTTAGAGTTAGAATTGGTTAGAAGTATGTTTAAAATTAAATTTAGAATTTAAAGGTATTATTGCGAGAGGAGCATTTTTTGTTAAAAGTGCATTAGGGGTTATCATAGTAAAATTTTGAGATTGCAATAGGGTAATACTGGGGCAATACTAGTAAAATTTTAGAAACATAAAGGGGTGCACAGCTGTGCATGTGCACATCTTAAATAACCCCAAATTTTTTAATAAAAATTTTTAATAAAAATTTTTAGTTTAAAAATTTAATTTTATTATAAATTATTATAAAATATTAAAAATATTTTACAAAAAAAATTAATTTATATTAAGGGTAGAGGGTATGATGATCAATTTCGTATATAGAACTGTGGTAATTTTTTTTGTGTAACGCATGTTGTAGATCATGGAAAATCATAGAAAATTGAATATCTAGAATTTTTTATGATAATCGATACTTTTTAACTTATTCTTTTTTAAAAAATTGTTAATACTTTTTTCCTAGGTACGTACTAATCGTCGCTGGTGTCACCAGTTTTGGTGTCATTTTGTATTGTCGTGTTATTGAAGCTTTGTTGCAAACTCGTCGCTTTTGGTCAGTTTTTGACGTCGCTGTTTAAATGTTCTTGTTAATGCAGATTCGTTGTTTGTGCGGTTCCATGTCGCAGAGGTGTTTGTCGCTTCGAGTATTACTATGAATATGGTTTTTGTTGCTTTATGGGACTTTTCGTTAACATTAAATGATAAGAAAGAAGAAAGGATTAGATGTACTTTGCGTGAACATCATGTAGGCCGCTTTTAGATCAGAAAGAAGGAAATGCCAGCAGGTACAGAAACAACACGCTAACATCTTTGAATTTTAGACCTACAGTGAATGAAATAATTCGAAGAGTATTAAGGAATAGTAGATAAGTGTTTATGTTTTTGATTAGTGAATTTCTTCTGTTGTTTTTAATTCCAATGATTAAAAAATGTTTTTTTATACTTACAGGTTGAATAGAACTTTATTTAGGGTTAGGAATGAGTTTAATTAAAAATCGGGGTTGGTTTAAAGCTAAAACTAAAAATAGGATCAGGCAGGTAGGAACGAATTTTAGCTATAAATAGGGTTTAGACTAAAAATGCAATCAGGTCATTAAAAATGGGTGTTTAGTTAGAAGTTTAGGGCAAAAAAATAGGATCGTATGATTTGTAATTAATTTTATAACCCTAATTTTTACAAATTTTGTTCATCAAAGTGTTCTAAAATTCACTCAAAAGCACAGCAAAAAAGATGAACCAACGAGAAAAACAAAAAAAAAAAAAAAACAAAAACAAAATAACAAATAAAAAGAAAGACAAAAAAACGTATGAGGAAACGAAGTAGCATGCACATTACCCTAAGTAATAATTATGTCCAACACTATATGTTCCACCTGCGTTCTCCATCTTTGCTTATGCTTAATAATAAATAAATGCCATCTGTTTATTCCGATTACCTAATTTCCACTAGCGTGTCCCATCACTGCTGATTTTGATAATAAATGCCTTCTCCAACTCCATATTTATAACGGTTACCTATAAATATTAACCATGTAAAGCTTACTGATCAGGTTTACAATACCAAATTTGCAAAACAATGTATGGATTTTGATCCATAAAAACTACAAATGCTTGAAAAGCTTATAGAAAAACAGAAAGATGACAATTACTTTATCAAAGCATTCGGATTTTATGCATACCAGTAAAATTTTTAAAAATGTATGTGTCTCTTGGTGCCTCTCATTCATATACCTTTTCTATTTACAAACATAGTACTTATACGTGCCGTGCAAGTTATTGGGTTTTCATACCACGGTTGGTTTTTTTACAAATACAGAAATATGATTGGGTAAGCTATTATTCTAGAAGTCCGATAGAATAAATTACTACCCAGAAAATTTCAAAGGAACTTTTAGGGTAACCCAGAAATTTTCGGGTTAACCCAGAAAAGTTTTACTGCATATACAAGTATATTTTTTTAAAATGAAACTGCTTCTAGAAATTTCCCTACTATAAATAGAGGTTTTAATTTATATTCCACGAAATTTTGGCAAGGTTAAATCGTGATTTTAAAAATTTTTATCAGGGGGGTATTTTTTGTAACATATGATTTCCTCTTGTACCATGAAAATCATATGAAAAATGATCGACATACCCTCTACCCTTAAATATTTTATATTAAAAATAGTTTTAATAAAATTTAATAATAAAATTTTTAAATTTTATTATAAGTAAAATTTTGTATTAGACTTTAATAATTTTTTATTTTTAAATTCATTTTTGGGTTAATAAATAAGAGTAAATCTATTTGTAACCGGCAGTGACAGTCCCATACCAATAAGAATCAAGATCAGGTATAATGTTATACCTGATCTTATAATATGAAAATGAAGCAAAAAAAATGCCATTTTCAAAAATATTACGATAACTGAAAATTTTGACTATGAAACCACCCTTTTTTCTGGCAAAAAAAAAATTCCTAGTGAAATTTTACTATGTAGTTATCTCTAACCCTAACCCTACCTCTAACTATACCCTAACCCTAACGATAATAAATTTACACGTGTATATGTTTGTTTTGATCATACATTACACAGAAGTATGTCACTACTAGTGACAAGCAAATTTTTAAATAAATAATAATAAATATAAATTTTATCAAAAAGATATGCTTCTAAAATTACAAGTAGGTTAAATAAATATATATTTATCTATTATAAAAATTTGATATTAGGTTAATAAATTTTTTCTAAATTTTAGGTTTTTAACTGTACTAAATTAAGCTTTTTGTACTAAATTTAGTACAGTTTACGGATACCCATTAAAATTTCTAATTTAATAAGTTATAGTAACTTTCAAAGATTCAAGTTATATAGTATATTCTATAGTTATACTATGATTTATATATTCTAAACTAAAGTATAAATTCACATGATAGCTAAAACATATACTATTTTATTTATACTTTTGAGCTATTTTATCTTTTTAATATTACTTTACAAAATTAATTATATGTCAAATCTCTATGCATTTAGAGAAATTTGTATTTAGAAAAAGTTAATTAAATTGCAGCTTTAAATTAGATTATTATATTTGTATTATTTAAACTTATATACTAAAATTTGATTGGCTATGTGCATATAGAGAGTTAGTTTATATAAAAATTTTTGAGAAAATGTGTATTTAGTACTAATAATTTTTATAATCAAAACAAAAATAATTATTTTTAGAAGTATTATATTTATAGAGCCATAACTATATAAAGTTGATCATAAAGAATCCTTGATCAACTTTAATATTTTATAGTTATTCCTTATTTATATTAACCTATTTAAATTTTTTTATTTATATTGAAGTGATATTAATGAGAGTTTATATAAAGTTGACATATGGAGGACATCAATAGAAAAGGGAAAATTATTTTTAGTAACTTTTTTTAAAATTTTAAAATAAAAAAATTTTTATTAAATTTGATTAAATAGTTGTTAAATTATTTTAACTTAAAGTTGGAAAAACTTTTGCTTAGAAAAGATTTGTATCTTTTCTATTGATATCCCCATATATAAAAAATTTTAATATAGTCAAATCTTTCTAAATGCACTCTCTTTAAATGCATACTTTTGTACAGTTCAAAGTAATATAACAATTATAGTTTTTGACCTTTCTAAATGCATATTTTTTTAAGGGAAAATGTTTTTTGTGCACCTGTATGGCTGTGCACCCCTATATGCATGCATACAAATAAAATCATTAGATAATTATTTGTTTGATTTTTTTTTTTGGCTTTTGTTTATTTTGTTACTAATTTTTTTCTTTTTCTTTTTAGCTGCCGTTATTGGTGTCGTCGCAAGTGTCATCATTGGTATCATTTCAATTATTCAATTATCATCACTGGTGTCATTGCTGGTTTGGTGCCGCTGGTGGATTTTTAAACACATTTCTTCAACAAGTGGTTTTATGTGACTCTTGTAGAATAGTTGTCTGTGGTTCTTGGCATTCTTCCAGAGTAATACGTTTCTCTGATGTTGTGAATAGTATTGTAGAGTGGTCTTGTATTTTCTTCTATTTTTTCGTAGTTGTCTTGATATGGTTTTTTTTGTGTGGCATCATGTGTAGGCTCGTGGAAACCGTGCTTCCGGTGGGTGGTCTTGTAAGTTTTTGTAAGGTTTATTTTTTTTATTTTTTTACAGTATATTAACCACCTTTCATTTATATTGTACTACTGTCAGTTGTCCGCGTTGTCTGATAGTGCCTTTGATTTTCTTTCGTTGGCTTCATGTGTAGGCTCATAGAAGGCATTCTTCCAGTGGGTGGTCTTGTAAGTTTTTGTAAGGTTTTTTTTCAGTATATTAACCAGCTTTTTTTTTATATTATTTGTCTGTGTTGTCTAATAGTTGATTTCCTTTTGCGTGGCTTCATGTGTAGGTCCATAGAAGCCGTTCTTTCGGTGAGTAATCTTGTAAGTTTTTGTAAGATTTTTTTTTCTTTTTTTTTTATACAATATATTAATCAACTTTTCGTTTTATATTGTACTGCTATCATTTGTCTGCGTCATCTGATAGTGCGATGGTGTGATTGTATTTTTTGGTACTGTGTATCATCGTTTCTTGGTGTTTTACCGCTGCTTCGAGTGCACCGCATATCGATATTTCTTGGTGTTATTGCTGCTGCTTTGGATATAGTGCATGTATCGTCGTTTCTTGGTTGTCAGGTGTGCCGTATATAATCGTTTATTTGTGTCTTGCCATTGCTTCAGGTATCGTGATTACTTCGGAGTAGGGTTAGGGTTTGTCAGGTTCACTTCATATATGTTTTTTTAGTTGTAGTGTGATATAATTTGTTTGTTGTATTCTTTCTTTTTTTATTTTTTTTTATTTTTATTTTTTTAATAAAAAAATCTTAAAATTCTTAAAATTTTTTTATAAAATTCAATTGATGTTGATTGGCCGGTTACGAGCAATTAATCACGTGCTCACGTGATCGTTTTGATTGGTCGATCATGGGATGCACGACCATGCTGGTGCACAGAATTCTTAAACCCTTTTTTTAAAATTTTTTACTATAGTTCTGAGGATGTACATATAGAAAGGTCTGACTATATATAACAATTTATAAAAATTTGTTTTATAGCTTACCATTTATTTTTGAAAATAAGCTATCTGAAAATAAACTACCCCTATTTTTGAACAAAAACTTGAATCATCTATGATCTGAAAATAAGCTATCTCACTTTTTTAAACCAAACTTAATAGTAAAATTTTTTGTTTCAAAAATAAGCTACCTTTCAATATTATTACTACTTTAATTTGTGAATAAACAAATTTTTTTTATAGTGCAGAACACCTAAAGACATATATAAACACCAAATTTTGCCTGCTATGTAACATAAATCTAGACTTTTAATTGGTCAAATTCTGTATAACTAAGCTAAAATTAATTTTATTTGCTAATAAAATTTATATGTTTTTTATTTTTTTATATTATTAGACATCAAAATTTTAAATTATAACTTATATAACTTTAATTTAATATTACACCTTCAAACCTAAATAAAATTAAAAACTTTTTTATAAAATTTATAGTTTAACCAAAAATCTATCACTTGTATAAAAAATTTTTTGTATTGGTTTATTTTTTAAGAAGTTATATCAATTTAAAAATTTCACTATAAAAAATATATAGTCTTTGGTGTTCTGCACTATAGCAACATTTAAAAAAGTAGTACTAGCATTATACAAAACAACCTTATTTCCTATTTGGGAATAACCAGAATTATTCCCACTATTGTGTATATACATATTAAAAAATAGTTAACTTGCATATGCTCAATAGTTGATAGCTATATTGATTGATTAAACTTGTATTTATAATGATGAATAAAAAAAAATAAAGTAAAATAAAACAAACATACATATTTAAATAAAAAAATAATTTAAAAATAATTTAAAATAAAATAAATAAATAAGAAGTTAACAAACAACAAAAGAGTAAAGACCTTACAAATAGCGAAACAATCAAAGCAACAATATTATAAGCGATAGCTCATAGCTCCAACATACAATAGACTCAACAATTAGGGTCTAGCGAATGATGCTTCAACAAAACAATGACTTCAACAAAATGCTGACTCTAATAAAACAGTAATACCAACAAAATGGCTACTCTAACAAAATGGTAACTCTAACAAAATGACAACTCCAACAAACAGCAGCTCTAGTAAATAATAATTTTAGCAAAAAGGTAACATTGAAAAAGATAAAGCTACAAAAAAAAGGATAAATTGTGAATTAGTATTGATATGAAAAAATAAATAAAATAAAATAAATAAAAAACTTATCTATAATATTAATTTATATAATATGTGACAATTTTCAAAATAAAATAAATAGCATATTTAAATCAAAATAATAATTTAAAAAAATAATTTAAAATAAAATAAAAAATAAAAAAAAACTGTATTTAAATTAAATAAAAAAAACTAAAAAATAAAATAAATAACAAAATACAAATAAAATGTTTCTTAATAATAATTTAAAAAAAATAATTTAAAATAAAATAAATAAGTAAATAAATAAATTAAAATTATTAAAAAAAGAACTTAAAAAAAATAAATATATAAAAAAAATTAAAAAATTGAAAAAAATTAAAAAAAGTTTAATTAAAATTTAAAAAAAAATAAAATAAAAAAAGTATTAAAAAATTAAAATAATATTAAAAAAATAAATAAATAAACATTAAAAAATTTAAAAAAGTTTAAGTTTAAAAAAAATGAAAAAATAAATAATAAAAAAATTTAAAAAAGATGTAAAATATTGTAAAAAAAATTATTATAAATTTAAAAAAATATCAAAAAAAATAAATAAAAAATTAAAATAAAAAATTAGAAATAAATAAAAAAAATTTTAAAAAAATAAAAAAAGAACAAAAAAATAAGAAAAAAAATTTTAAAAATTAAAAAAGAGACAGGTATATAGTAGCAATAACTGATAATATTACATATATATAGGCATATAGATATGTACAAAACCTGTTTGCACAAGCTTATTTGTGTGAAAATTTTTTAAAAAAATCAGATCTGATAATAAGCTATCTTTGCTAATATTATAGGAATAAATCTTCAAAAATCTACATAATCTGAAAATCAGCTAACTACAATTTTTTGGCCTTAAAATCATCCAAAAAAGTAGCTTATTTTTGGGAATATACAGTAGTTAATATTATTACAAGTTGATATTAATGGAGTCAACTGTATTATAAAAGGTATATGTATATAATAACTTTAAAGAATTTTTATAAATATCATTATAGGTATTTTTTTAGTATTAAATTTGAATAGCAAAGTTCTATTATGATTACTATTAAAAAACTAATTTTTAGACTACTATATTATTAAAAATTTATATAATAGAAATTATATATTTACTAACTTGTAGTACACTTTTAATTTGGCTTAGAAAATAGAGAGAGAAGGCTTAATAAATTTAGAATAATTGGGCAAAAAAACATTTAAGCATCATGCTAGATAGTTTAAAAAATACTTTGTAAGATTTTTTCTATTTACTAGCTATATAGCAACTTGTTGATTTTTAATTGCAATATACAATATACTATATTCCAACCAACTAATATTCTAACAATCAATACAGCTTGTTCAATAACTGCACAAGTTTTTACTATGTACTAGTAATTTGTGCTTTCAATACAACTTCTAGTACTGTAGTAATATATCTTTATTGGTAAGTGCTTGTATTTTTTAAATATGCTACTATGATTTTATATAGTATTATATATTTAGACTTAAACCTCATATTATATTATATAACTTTTAGCCAATTTCAAATCAGAGTTCTAGTATATTCTATTTTACTATTACTTATTTTTAGAATAATAGCTAGCAACCTATTCAGAATATTTTAGGTTTCTATAGTATTTCATTTTACTAATTTAGACCAGCCAATTATTTTGTCTTCAAAGGAATTTGAACTAGCAATCTTTCAGTTTGTAACTTTGAAATATAACCTCTATGTTATTAATTTAGAGATCCACTTTGTAAGATATTAAAGCACTTTAAAGTTAACAATTAATTTTTATATTTATTTTTTTTTGGTATCTTCTAAAATTCAAAATATAAAATCTTTAAATTTGAACTTCTAGTACTTGGAGTTGGACCAACTAAAATTAGCTCTAGATTGATTATATATATTTTGGTTAATAATTTAATAAGGTTTAATTTTATACAATTAAAGTTGCAACTTCAAGTTCACTATAATGATAGTATAGTGATACTATAGAATTGTTATAATAATTTTTTTTGAAAACAATTAATTATAATTAGGTGGCATCTTTAAATAACGTTATGTACCCCTCATACTAGCACTTGACCCCCTCTACTAGTGTTGTCACTTGGACATTTTTTGGATATTTTGGACATTTTTTCAAATTAAAATTACTTAAAATTTTATTAAGAAAATCTATTTTAATTTTTTCACCAATGAGTCCAGTACCTAAAAAAATATATAATTATATATTTTTTTAAATTACTTTATTGATTAGTTAAACATGGGACATAGGCTTGAACAATTTTGGACAATCTTGGACGTTGACAAAAAACATAGTATGGACATGTCCAAGTGACAACACTGCCCTCTACTATATAAAAAATTTTTTCAAAATCCATATGTTTATATATAAAATTTTACAAAAATTTGAATATATTGTGACACAGTGATCCAATTTGGTTGATTTAGGTATCATTAGATTCGTTTCAGTGAGAAGAATCCAATGATACCAAAATCATTTCATTTGGATTACTGGATCAATAGTTTTTACAAAAAACTATTAATTTAATAGTAATTTTATAAGAAAACATAATAACCAATAGTATTTGGCCAATAACTTTTAATCCAGTAATCCAAATGAAATAAAATTGGTACTATTCGACTCCTCTCACTGAGATGAATCAAATGGTACCAAATTATTAAATTTGGACCACTGGTTCAGTTTTAGACAATTTTTTCTAAAAAAATTACGTTATATTTTTTTGACCCCCTCTACTTATTGAGAAAAACGTTATCATTCATCCAACCCCTCTTGTATAATATTATTTATAGATGACCCCTTATAGTTGAGTCAAAATTTGTAAGAATTCTATTATTGTACTATATTAATAATACAAAGTAGGGGTGTGGCGACATAGTGTAGTTGAATTGTTGTCACCCTCCAAGTAGTAGTTATAACAAAAGGTACAGAGTTCAAATCCCACTGGAGACGATTTCGAAAAATTTATCTGCATTATGGTAACCTGGATTCTGAGCCCAGATTTACAAATCTGTATCTCAGGTTACACTAACTCATATTAGGAGCTCTAGAGCTATGTTACAGAACTGGGGCGTATAAATCCAGGGGAGCGCTAGCGCTGTGTTACGCACAGAACCGTAGGACAAAGAAAACCATACTTGGCAAGACCTGAGCAAAGAGGTAACCGACTTCGACGGTGCTTAAACAGAAATCAGACGGGAACGGACCGGAAGTGGACTGACCGAGAAGCGGACTGACCAGAAGCAGACTTACGATAAAAGGGCCTATGGCAGGGCTCTACCAATTAGACCGCCGGATGTCGCTCCGGAGGAAGAGGACATGCATTACAGAAGCATGTACCAAGAAGAGGGAGACCTTGGGTCCGCCAAGACTGACCACTCCTTCCGGGTCCTCAGCATTGGGAGTAGAAATATAACTGGAGAAAAGAAAACGAGGTAGGTGTAAAAGAAGCAACCGGAAAGAAACTAGAAGAGAAATGGGAGAGGTACTGGGGTTGGTAAACTTTGCAAGGGCATGTACCGTGCTATAGATACTAGTAAAAAGTTAGTAGCTTGAAAAACAGGCTAGATTGTAGCAGTATTAAAAAAAGATGGCTTGAGATACAAACCTGCCGGCGGCGTGCACTATATGTACTATTAGTGGACAAGTAAGGTGCAAAAACCAGGTTAAATATATGAGTGGGACATATAGGATACTCTGGTAGGTTTAGATCATAGATAAAATAGTCTAAGTTTCGGTACTTGGTAGTTGTAGTAATCCAATGCAATATTTATAGATGTGTAATGATAACTATACTTAATAAAGATCTGAGCATGACCTCACCTTAATACAAAGTATAATAACTTAGGGAAGTATTAAATTGTTACTCCAAGTAGCAGATCTAGATAGTATATAAAATCTATGTGCACAGTTTTTAAAAAGTTTTAGATTTATATACTTTTGGAATTAGGTTTTATATACTAGTTCTAGAGTTCAAATTCTACTTGTAACACTTTAAAAATATAAATCTGTATTCCAGTAATAGCTTCTTTTTATTGGTTGAGTAGTCTTTGTTCTATATTTTAAATAGGAGCTTTTAGACATAGTTATGTGATATCATATAGTCAAATCCAAGAAACTAAAAAAACAGAAACATGTTTGGAAAATTTCAAGTAAGATAATAGCAAAAATCATTAATAATGCTACCAAAACCAGAATATTAGAAATTGACTAAAGTAATACTAAAGAAGAAGAATCTATTAATCTGGCTATTAGAGTCATATTAAAAAAAAGAACCTATACTATAAAGGTCTTAATAGTAAGTTGGATCAAGTTGGATCTAATCTGGGTTAGACCCATTTAGATCAAATCTAACCAAAGTCTAATTAAAACCAAGCCCAAACTTGACTCACTTGAATAATCTGGATCAAACCCAACTAAAATTTAACCCAATTTTGGTCTAATCAAATCTATATTAAACCCAATCTAGGCTTGAACCAATCTAACTCAATCTGGGTTGAACCCAGGTTATTACAATTAATATTAAATTATTGCCTATTCACACAATCAATAATATTAAATTCAAATTTTTACAATACAAATATATCTTAATTGCTTAAGAAACTACTAGTAAACTTGTTTAAGAGATCAAAATTCATATTTTCTAAAATTTTTTTATCCATATTGGAGAACTAATTATTATTAGACTTTTAATTTTTATATTTACAAAAAAATTAAAAATTTTTTTAAAAATGTATTTGATTAACATAAAAGTTAAAAGTCAAATAATAAAATATTCTCTAATCTGAACAAAATTTTGGAGTATATGCATTTTGATCTACCAAACAAGCTTACTTAAGCAGATATTATTGATTTGTATAGTAAACTTTGGACTTCACTATATAGTGACTACTTGCATTTACTAAAAAACAATTTAATTATAATTGTTATACAGTTAGATCTCCCTAAGTGCACTTCTCTAAGTGCACAGATTATGTAAATTCTCTCTAAGTGCATGCCATAGTCAGGTCCCAACTTATAAAAGCTCTATATAGTCTGCTTTCTATAAATGCACACCCTCTCTAAGTGCACACTTTTAAGTTATTTTCTATGCTTTTGAAAGGGTGCACTTAGAGAGGTCTGACTGTACTATAATATTGTTTTAAATGATCTGAACTAATAAAAACTATTTGTGTATAATCTAATCTGGGTTTGACCCAACCCAGATTTGGTTTGACCCAATATGATCCAAGTTGGATTTCTAACTAGTTAATAACTCTACTAGCTATAAAAGTAGATACCAAAAAAAATTATAATTGTATATAATGCTAAAGTGAATCAACTTATCTAGGATATATTGGTATAAGGTAGAGATAGATGCCAAATCAAAGTGAACCTTACAAAAGCAGAAGTAGAAAATAGTTGCAGTTCATGAGTACTCTTAACTGCAAGTGTTAATTGATAAGGACCCTGAATTACGGAGCTGGTCACTTTACTAACAATTATTTTACTGAAAGTTTACTTAGCCAACATTACATAGGGTTAGATTAGTTGCAGGTATGTATTTTTAGTAAATTGTCACTTGGAGTGATGTTGGCTAAGAGAGCTGTTGGTGAAATGATTGTTAGTGAAATAACATGTATCCCCAAAATATGCCAGATACATAGTTAGGTCAGATATTAGTTTGCTTATTTTTTGTATTTTTTATACAGATCTTTCTATTTATAGTAATTTTTGCTTATTTTTGAAGTTTTTTGCAGATCTTCTATATTTAGTAATTTTATAATTAACCTGACCTATCTATTTATATTTCGGGATCCTATTGAAGCTATAGTACAAGTTACTAATGTATAGGTGAATACCTGTATAAGAAAGGTACTGCTCTACCAAGTTTCTTATTGAGAATAAAATGGATTGTATTTTCAGATACATTAAAGGAGTCCCAAGGGCTATGGAGAAAAGAATACAGAACATCCAGACTGACTGTATATATACTCAGATATTCTGGTAAAGTGGTTAAGATCAATCAAGAAGTAGAAAATCAGAGGATTTAAATAGGCTATTCCCATAGTTGGGTTACAGGTATGGCAGCTAGTGAGGAACCTTTGAGTGAACCACTTAAATTAGACAAAAGTGTATGTTTAGTTAGTTGTACTGAATAAACCAAATAAAATCCTAGGCCCCAAAATGGGCATTTTGAAACCAAATAATAATAATAATAATAATAAAGCTACATAACTTTAATCAGTGACATAACTTTAAATAAAATTATAACTTCAATTAATAATTTAACTTTAATATAGGAAGCTTTAAAAAGAATCTATGTTATAAACTATTATTATAATAGATTATAATTCATTTGAGAAAATTTTTTTAATGAATCTTTAATGATAAAATTACTTAATGCAGACTTCGCATATGTATTATGTATGTAAACATTATGGTATAAAACAAAGTATAGCATATTACAAGTTGTGACACGTTATAGCGAATTCCCTATACATCAAATTACACTTATTTTCTTTTTGTTGACGAAGTCCCTAATCTACAATCAAAAAACCTCACGAATCGTGAAGCTGTATTCTTGCAAACTTATAAATGTTGAGAAAAAGCAACGGACAGTGATAAAAGATCGACTCAAGTACAATTAATAAAGTCATTAGTGCAAGTATAATTAAAAGAGACATACGGCACTAAAAGAGCTGCTTAAATTTGTTTTATGTATTATCATTAATAAATGCGTAATTATCAACTGCATTAAGAATTTCCCGATTCATTTTTCAATCAGCAAAAAATTGACAGATGACTTATATTAATTCCGCAACTGATAATCGACATTGACTGAAAAATGTCGCGTAACACTTTATCTATAAAATTATACCTATTAGAATATGATATGCTTCATTTTACAATTTTAATTAAAGCTACGTTCGTCAATTTTTAATTAACAGAAATTTGAAAGTAACATAATAACACTAAAATATTTAAAAATAATTTTTTTAGGACAACTGAAACATTTTACAAAGACAAAATCGATGAGTTTGATTCGACCATCAGCAATTTTTTATTCACTCAAAATCTATGAAATCAGTCGTAAAAAAAAAATCTGTTCGGCTTAAAAACACTAGATTCTATAATAGTGAGTAGTTATCGAGCCAAGCCAGTCGTTTGAATAACTATTCTCATGTTACTGGCTTGATTTTTTTTTTTTTTTTTTTTAAAAAAAAAAAAAATCATACCGAATTGTCGCGAAATACCAGGCAGGGGCGTTAATTTGAAACTCATTTCCCCTAAAAATAACATATGGTTTCCTATGCGCGTCCCAAAATAACGCGCACCCATAATATCAAAAAAAGTGCTAAGAAAGTATATTTAGTACTAAATTAGACCTATTTTCGGAGCATTTTTTGGTTAGTATATTATTTATATAAGGAGATGCATAAAATTATTTTTGTTTCAAAATAACGCCCATGGGCGTACTCGAAATAACGCGCAGGTGTGCGTTATTTCGTGACAATACAGTAATCTGTAAGGAGCGCTATGACTTGAACCTAACGTTGGTTGGTCTAGTTTTCAGATAAATAATTATTTTCGTGGAAATCATATAAATTTAGATCAAATATTAGAATATGAGACTAGACTTTAATATAAGTGCACAGATTTTTAAATCGAAAGAGAGACAAATACGTATGTTTAACAGTTAAAGTGCTAAATTTTGAGTCCGGTCTGATCCAGTCCTAGGACTGTCCTGGACTCAAATCATTAAATCACATGAAAACATAATAAATTTATAAATGATATAGATACTAAATTGGATCCTCCAAATAATTTCATCCAATCAATTTAATTCTGTATTGTTCAATAATCCGATCCAGGATCTAAATTCTATACGTATAAACGTATTATGTTTTTAATGTGTGACTTGAAAACATTAACATCCTTACCGTATGTACTATTGTATGCGAAATATTGCATGTGAAAGATGTACAAATGAAAACCTGCATTTTTATACATATACGTATGATAGTTATCACCTTACAGGGATCAAATTCCAAAACCGTGATTTTGTATTAAATGGAGTCCCCAAAGTACTGGTTATCTAACCAGATATGTGGCGCTGGTCAATACCAAATTAATTAGACAGCTTAAATGATCATTTTTAATGATGATGTAGAATTGCATTAGTATTTATTATACGCAGTGGCGCCACGCCGCCCTGTAAGGAAAAAACTGCCAAATGTAAAAGAATGCGATACTCATATGCTATTATACTATTTATTTATTGCTCGTTTATAGAGATTCCCAAATTTTGTATTTCTTGAAATTTATTTTTATTTTTTATTATTTTTTTTTTTTTAATCTCAAGAGCATTCTTTCTCTTGCAGTTATTATCATAAATCTTGAAAAATTTGTCGATGACCGATTCAAATAAACTAAAATACCGAGTCTGAACCAATAAGTTGCCGACTTCTATCGACATTAAAAACTTACCGATTCGGTCGTTGACAATTCTTTCCGTTGCGTTGTACTGTACGTACGTACTACCAGGCTTTACGGTAATAACTGTAATAGAAATCCAATAGAAGAAAATAGATACCATATAATGGCATGTTAGATTTCATTATGTAATTCATATACCACAATGAGTGTTTCCTATTAGAATGACAGATAAATAAAAAAAAAAAAAAAATTTTTTTTTTTTTAATAAAACTTACATCACTATATCTGATATGGGTTCTTAAAGTTTTGACAAATTAAGATCTTACTGAATTCGTATGTTGTCAAACAAATAAACCGGTAAAAAACAATTTATGAAACATCTCCGTGTGTAAATCGGTAAACATTGTTTTACATACATGTTTAGTAGTATTTTCTATTGAGTAAAAATACTATTTACCGATACGTAAATTAGAGTGAGAAATAAATCTCTTGAATATTATAAAAAATATATAAATTATTTTAATGTTAAGAGAAGAAAAGTAAGGAATCAAAATAATAAAAATATCATATGTTACGATCATGTCAATTCTTTCCACTTTTATCATTATAAAATCAACCCCATGATTGTAACTGCATACAATGCTTGTATTCTTTGTTCAATCCGCCAATTGCATGCATTAAATGCTGCGTACGAACTGTAAAGTGTTACTGTGATTATAAACACCAAAGAGATAATTAAAATTAAATAAATAAAGAAACAAACACAAAAATGTAATAGGGCGTGAATGCACATATTGTTCTAGTGTAACTCGAAGTATAAGTTAGTTGAACCTAAAAGATAAATTTACAGACTGTACATACGAACTAAGCATACGTTTTTTTTTTTTTTAAATTACCGTAATCGCCAAGTTCAAAATTCATCTTTCGTTTAATTTTGTTTTTTTTTTTTAAAGACGAATAAAAAGTCTTTATTGTTAATGTAGCAGAATTTTTTTTATATTTATGAACTTGAACCATTTTTTAATTTTATAATCCTTAATTTTTTTTTTCAAAGTTTTTAAAAAAAAAACCAATATCGTTTCATTTCATTTGTATAAACTAACGAGTTAAGAATTCTAAGACAATTTCAATTCTTAAATTGAAATTATATGAAACATTTAAAATAAATTTATATTAAATTTAATTATTGATAAGGTAATTCTTACTGTTGATTAAGTGTTACGATACTTTTTAAAAATTTTTACGTATCTAATTTAATTGTTTAATTTAATATATAAATCTCAAATAATATAATCAAATTTTTTTAGATTATTTTAAAAAAAAAAAAATATATATATATTCAAGATGAGTAAACGAAAATCATTAAGAATGAGTGTATACGTGAAAAATCCGATACTACCATCAGATTGTATTGAAGAAATCCTCAAGAATTTAGATAATGATCGGCCATCTCTATATTCATGGACTTTAGTTAATCGATCATGGTGTCAATACGCTACTGCTTTACTTTGGAGCCACCCATTTTCTAGTTTGAATTTGGTAGATGATCAAGATGCAGGTCATTTATTGATTAGAACTTATTTAACATGTTTACCCGATGAAGCTCAACAAACTTTAGAAGAAGAAGGTCATATTTTACAAAAATCTAAACCCTTATTTGATTATCCTTCATATTTTAAAGAATTACATATTGGTTGTTTACAAAATGCTCTTGAATTATGGTGGGCGAAAAATACTGATTACAGACTTCGAAAGAAAGCAAATTTCACTACTTTAGAAGGTTTAATCTTTGAAATGTTAATTAACAAATCTAGTGGTTTAAGATTTTTAGATTGTGAATCGCGTAGTAGTAGATATAATATGACTGATTGCACATTATTCTCAGGAATTCAAAAAGCCGTCGCAAAAATTTATGAATTAAGAATTAATTGTTCAAATGTTGATCAAGGTCAATTAACGAATCTTTTATCAACTATAATCGAAAGTTCTCAAAATATTCAACAATTAGTTATAACACCTCATCATGAAGGTACGATGGCTCAAAAAATTCCAAAACTTATAGAAGCACAACAATCTTTAAATAAATTCAGTATGGTATCTTCATTAGCCGGTTTATTCAATCCTTCAAGATCTGCTTCGATATTTTCGGCTCTTACTAGTCAAATTAAATCTTTGACACATGCTGATTTTAGAAAGGTTTATGTTGATGGAAATTCATTACAAATATTAGCAAAATGTCATAATTTAAAAACCTTATATTTGGTAAATTGTTATCAAGAAGAAGATATCACACTTTCAGATTCATTATTTAAAACCGCTCAACTTAGTATAACAAAATTAGTTTTGAATCATGATCATCATAATAGCGTTAAAGATGGTTTGTCACACAACACTTGCACTTCAATAATTATGATGTCAGCTCAAACATTACAAGAATTATCAATAGATTATATAAATCCTGAGTTGGTTCAAATCCTTAGTACACAAATTCCTCATTTAATATCATTCGCTATTCGCACAACTCCTATACCACTACTTAAATGGATTTCTACTTCAACATTAACACATTTGGCGATTAGTGATGTAGGTCCAAATTCTTGCATGTTCACCATAGCACCACTTAAACAAGTTGGACAATTATTACCACCAACATTGGCTCATTTACAATTTGAATGCCGATACAATATTGCTCCAGAAAGCATGGCAGGATTATTGGAAGATTGTCAAGCACCATTAAAAGTATTAAGTGTGGATGTAGAAAAGTTTGATGATACTCTTTTAGAAGTTGTTGCAGATTATTCTAGAGAGAATGGAAAATGTGTCAGGGAATTGAGAATTGCTAAAGATACGAGATTGCAATTTGATCAAGGATTATGTAAGAAATTACAATCTGTTATTCCGTCAATCAATCAGAATTATACTGATCCTTGGCCTTTACTTATTGGTGAGTAATATTTAAGAATATAAAAATCGTATATAACAGATAAATACATCAAAATACATAAATATTAATATATATATATATACACATTTTAATCATAGAACGCCGAGATCCCTTATGGAAAAGTATGATGCATATTAATCTCGATTAATTTTAAATAAGCTCCGAAGTAAAACCTATGTATTAAGTATTAATTTTTAGAAATGTTATAAAAATAATTATTCTGTTGTAACTCACAAATTTACGTAAATATAGAGGAATCCTCGTTTAAGGAAATATATATATATCATTTAACATATGTTTGATACTTTGAGTCGTCACATTTTTTTTTTAAAAAAAAAAAATAGTGATAACTTTTGAGAAAAAAATTTTTTTTTCTTTTTTACTCATAATTCTTTGTTTTTTTGGACATTATATTTTATTCTTATAAAAATTTATTTGTATTTTGTGCAAAATAAAGAATAATATTAATTATTTGAAGTAAAACTGCCGCTGTGTATATTGGCCATAGAGTTAATCACGTTACAGTATAATTGACCAATTACTTTAGTGTTACTGGCTAGTTCGATTATAAATTGTATTACGTTCTTGCTTGAATTATACGAACTATGAGTTGAATTGGTCCGATCTGAGGTTTGCCGATCAATTAAAAGATGTTACAGTTTCGGTCCTATTCGTATTGCAATGAATAATACCATAACAAAATAATATCCCCGTGATTAAGACCCGGATGTAAACCACGTAAACTCTATTAATGTAACGTAACACAATCATGTAGATTCAAAATTAGAGCCGTTTATGACCGGCTATAGCCGTAACTGATTCTAGTCAGCCAAAGGGGCTTAGCTGACTGAACTGACTAAATTATAACCATATTTAAAACCAAATCAACACGGATCCCAATAAGCATAAGTTCCCATAAAGACTATACGTACAAAGCAGGCTAATTTTAATATGGAGTTCAAGTTACAGTTGTTTTCATAAATACTGAAGTAGAATCAAATGAACCTTGCTTAAACCTGAAGTGGATTAAATTAACCCAGTTTGAACCCGAAATGGGGTCAAATGAACCCGGCTTGGGTTTATATTGAACTCGAAGTAGGGTCAAATGAACCCAACTTGGGTTCATTTGAACCTGAAGTAGGATCAAATAAACTTAGCTTGGGTTCATTTGAACCCGAAGTGGGGTCAAATGAACCCGAAATGGGGTCAAATGATTGGATTCAAATGAACCCAGCTTGAGCCCATTTAAACCCGAAGTGGGTTAAAATGAATCCGGCTTGGGTTCATTTGAACCCAAAATGGGGTCAAATGAACCCGAAATGGGCTCCGGAAGTGGATCATCAAATTACAAATATGATTCTTTGTGTAGCTGTAAATTTCTCGATCCTAATTTTCGTGCTTTGATCTCATTTATCTCAACTAATTTCGATGATCCAACCGCCATTAGAATAAGAAAAATTGGCTCTATAACTTTAGTTAGATTATTAAAGAACCTTTACATAGTAAAATAATTGATCGACTATAGTCGGCTATTAAGCCGGTATGACCAACCGCACTTAGCCGGTTATATGTCTATAGTCGATAATAACCGACCGAAACCGACCATAACTGGCCGAACCCATCCTTAACCGTAACCATACCAATTAGAAGCTCCTAACTGAACGATTAAAATCAGAATAATAATGAAATCATTATATTTTAATGCCACGCAAGTTGATTTTTCGTTTTGCATTACATGTATTTCAAATTCGGGACGGACGGATTTTTTTTTAATTTACTGCAAATAGAACAATCACATTTAAGGTTACACAAGGTTAATTTTTCATTTTACACAACAAGGAATCAAAAAATTGGGACGGCAGTCATAATTTTCCTGTCAGTCCGGAAAATTACGGGAAAATTAAGTCTCCATCGGGTGACACCGGATTAAAATAGCGGGAAAAAATAGATGTCAAAAATCGAACAATTGGCACAATTGGGATCTAAAAAAAAAAAAATTGAAAAAATTGAAAAAATGGGACGGCGGGTAATGCAAAACGAAAAATCAACTTTGCGTAGCCTAATATTTTTATGAGAGCCACTGATTGAAGAAAATTTTGGGCAATGCAGCGATGACCAACATCACGAGGGAAGTGCAATTAACGTTTAAGGACTTCCAGGTGGATCAGTAGCAACAATGATCCTTGGTCCCGTGATTTCCAGTCAAAATGCATTAGAGTATCCAGGATTATGATGCGAAGTTAGGCAAATTATGCATGCAACAAATACAGTTGTTAGGCGAAACCTAGAGGTTTCGCCAATAAAAATTTTAAAAGACGAAATGGCGAAACTGGCGTAAGGTGACGAAACCGGCGAAAGGTGGCGAAACTGGCGAAACTGGCGAAAGGTGGCAAACTATCAAAAGGTAACGAACTAAAGAAAGGTAATAAAGTGACAAAAGGCAGTGAAACTACCGTAAAGTGCTATGTGGTAGATCCCTCTATGAGATCTACATTGTAAGCATTTATATTCGTGTTAGAGATGGGCAAAGTTATTTACCTATTACGTAAAAGTCAACTAATTCCTTAGTATGTTATTAGTTGAAAATATATTTTTTAGTAAATTGTCACAACTGTAAATTGTCACAACTTTTACGTAATAAGTAAATTACCTTGCTCATCTCTAATCCGGGCATAATTTATTTGCGCGGGAAATCAAAAAAAGGAAATCCAATTTAGTAAATAAATTGCGTGAGATAAAAGGTTAGGGTTAGAGCCTTAAGGTTAGAAGCTATATGGTTATACTGATGCTTACTATATATAAAACTTCATTCCCGTCATTTTTAATTTGTGCACCAAGATCAATTTAAACATTAGTTTTTGTATATTTTCGTTTTTTCTTTTACGCGTTTGTCAGACTGATCCGAAATTGTCAAAGTTACACTCTCCGATTGGCTATTTCCAATCCAGGAGTTTGTTTTACCCGCGCAAATAAATGAATGCGGGTACAATCATATCAAAGTTCAATGAATAGTATCCCTATACCTTGGAAAATACCCGGTACGGTCATCCTTTACACTGTTCGTTTTTACAAACTGCCTAAACATGCGTTCAAAAAGATCTAATTTCAGGGTTAATTTTGATTAGTGTGCCTAAATGGGTAACTTAAAGCAAATGACAACATCAAGCGAAAATCAAATATTAACTTCAACTACGATATATATAAATTAAATAATAAATATTCACGAAAATTACTGCCGTATAGTCGCAAAATAACGCACAGGAGCGTTATTTCGAATTTCGGCCCGAATTAAGCTTAATTTAGGCCAAAATTTGAAATAACGCTCCTGCGCGTTATTTCGCGACTATACAGTNTAACTAACGCGTTCAAAAAGATCTAAGTTCAGGGGTTAATTTTGATTAGTGTGCCTAAATTGGTAACTCAAAGCAAATGATACAACATCAAGCGAAAATCAAATATTAACTTCAATTACGATATATATAAATTAAATAATAAATATTCATGAGAATTACTGCCGTGTAGTCGCAAAATAACGCACAGGAGCGTTATTTCGAATTTCGGCCAAATTAAGCTTGATTTAGGTCAAAATTTGAAATAACGCTCCCGCGCGTTATTTCGCGACTATACAGTATCTAATAAACTATTTATATGTAACATTACTAAAGCTTCTATATAATTTAAATCCAATGCTAATAATTTGTTTGTTATACAAATAGTTTCTTCACAACATATACGTAATTCTACTTTTTATTTTTAACAATCTGAATTTTACTATATTTGACCAATTAAAAGTTAATAATATAACAATTATTTCCCCAACATTAAAGTTAACTCTAAGATTTAGATTAATAATATTATTATTAATAAGCTACTTACTATGCATGATATTTAAAGGTTTAAAAACAAAATGGAAAAAATTCTTAACAACTTAACAATAAATATTGTTTAATTAATTGAATAAAAAAAATCTTAAAACTTTTTATATAAGAGTCACATGCTGTGCTCAATAGCCATACACAAATAAATTCACTTCCAATTTTGGCTTATGTCGTTTCTTTGTAAAAGCAACATGTGTGCTTAATAACTACATGCAAATATTTTCATTCACCAACATGGCTTAGGTACGTATGCATATTTCTTTAAATAAGTCATATGCTGTTTTTAATAGCCATATTTTATTCACATATCTTCTAGCCACATGCAAATATTTCATTCTCAAACATGGATTAGGTACATTTCTTTATATGAGCACATACTGTGCATACGCAAATATTTTCATTCGCCAACATGGTTCAGCCCTTTCCCTTAGAGAATTTAAAGTTTGCTGAGAGCTTTGACCTTCGCCAGGGGTTTCGCCGGTGTTTCATCTTTCACCAGGGGTTTTGACTTTCGCCAGGGGTTTCGCCTTTCGCCAGAATTTCGCCACTTTCGTCTTTCGCCGGGTTTAGGTTTCGCCTTTCGTCATTTGCACAAAACAGTTTCGCCTAACAACTATAATAATTATGTTAATTATGAGAATTTTGAGTTATTAGTCAATAAAAATTCAAAATGCATGACAAATCAGATGATCACAGTGAATAATATCAATTTGATTTTGCAAAAATATCGATCGGTATGGTCAAAAATATCGATTTATATCGATATACTCATGATTGGCCAATTAAAATGCAAAATTTTGTTCAACAGTTACAGATAACGTGATATAACATGATCAGTAACTAAATTTTTTTCTTCTTTTGACGTGTTTGTTGATTGTCTATTTAACCGAAGCTTATCAACGGTTCAAGTTAGCAAATTTATATTGCCTGGCCCGAATTATACTTTTAATTTTGCCCAAGTGCATATTGTAACACTGCATTAACATTTGCGAAAATATCGATTTCCCCATGATTTGGCATAAAAATATCGTTTTATATATTATCGATACAAATCGATATTATTCACCGTCCCTGCCTTTGTATCGCCATCAAAAATTCGCACCACGTGATTATTGCCCGCCAAATAAAAGATCATAATTTGGTGTAACATAACACGACAGGAAATTTCAAAACTTTTTTGAACTAAAAAATGGTTTCCTTGAGCGATTTTACTATATAAACCCTAAACCAAACCCCAACTGAGCACCATAACCTAACATAAACGAACTTGAAAGAATTTGGTACTGATCAACGTGGGTGAATTTTGATGGCGATACTGGAGTACATGATTACAGACCATGGACAACTCGGTTTATTCATTTAACCAATCAATTTTTGTTCACATGCTGAGCGGTATATTAATATCGAAAAAATTGACACATTATAATCAATCACATGACCATCAAAATTCTAAATTGCTCAGAAATCACGGGTCCGAGGATCGTTTTGCACCCACAAAAATTGTCCACCTGTAATTTTTACTGAGAATAAACTGTTGTTGTTTAGGTAAGAGTTACGTTAAAATTTCACAAGCATTTTGAATTAAGCCGCAGAGTACAGTACGTACAGTACAGTACGTATAGTACTGTACGCGGCACATCACTAGTTAAAACTCACGGGAGGGAACAAGTTTTATGGGTGCGCTAGGTGGTTACTAATCCACCAACTTATGCAGGGGGCCCAAAAATTCCGAGTTTGGAAAAGTCGGAGTGCATCGGAATCATCGAGAATGGGACAATTGGAAGGCTAATAGGAATAAATAGAGAATTAGCGGAAGGACCAGTTGGATTTAGTTCAAGTAGAAATAAAATAAAAGATGAGTGCACAAAAAAAGTCTTACCTGGGAAGGTTTGTACCAGGAAACAGGTGTCGCTGGCGAAACATTTACAGCTGGACATTGCTACCCGAACGGAATAGATGTTATAAAGGGCGAATTTGAGTCATTTACTCGTTGTCGAGGGTCGGCTAAGTTGGATCACGTTGGTGGAATTTGGTTATTGTCGTTATAATGGAATCGAAGTTGAAAAAGAGATGGAAGTGAAAAATAAACCCCTACCCTATGAGAAATTACAGCATGGAATAATACTGAAATACACGAAAAAGTTTGAATACGTGACTACGCAAACCTGCACGTAAATATACACGGGACAATGCACGGGAAAGCAAGTTCATGGCACGTAAAAGGGCGCGGATTCCATGCAATGCTGCACGTATTAACGTGCATTTTCAAGTGTTTTCACGTGCATTGTCCTGTGTATTTTTGCGTGCAGTAATGTGCAATAACGTATGCAACATTCCATATAATTTATTTGTAATATATCATAATGCGTTTTTTCATATAACAAATTATACTAATTAAAAAAAATTCATATTACAATGTAAATGGCTGCTGTATTTATTTTATTTTATTTATTTATTTAAAAAAATTTTTTTTACATAAATACATTCAAAAACAACTACTACATATTTCACCGCTTGTTGCGCCACAATTAATCACTGCCACAAGAACTTAGATCACTACCTAATGAAAGAAGAATCCTCAAACCTTTCCCTAGCTTCAATTGACCACAATGAAAAAAAAATTGTTTAGTTGAATCATAGAAAGAAAAAGAAAAATGCTTAGGTAACATGCAAATGGCAAAAGATGAACAATGAAAATCACACCGAAAATGGTTTCGTAGATGAAACCCTAACGAAGCACCAGAAGCAATGAAAGCTGACTCCAAAACAGATAAATATCAGCTCCAATGATGACTCTAATAGCGACAGCTCCAAAGACAAAAAAAAAAGAAATAAAAGGCATGTTAGCCCTATGAGAAATCAGTACACGTAAGTACACATAAATATGGAATTATATATGGGTAAACATGAGTAACATAATCGCTGCACGGAAACTGCACAGAAAATGATCATCCAAAAAATTTAAAATATCCTATTACATAAAAAGTTAGGATCCGTGCACTGACGAGTTCAATTGTTAAGACTCTTACCGATTATAAATTTCGTACATTGATGTGCACTATTATTAAGGGTAGGGTAAACATAGATCAATTTTCATATGATTTACGTGGCACTATAAGATTTTATATAGAAATTAAACACATGCCTCTGATAAAACTTTTTAGAACTGTGACCAATTTTAACAAAAATTTGGTATCACATAAAATGAGCCCTTATTTTCATAATTGTGAAATTCTAGAACTCATAATATTTAAAAAAATCCACCTTTATATATTAATAAAAAAAGCTTAGATAGTCCTAAATTTACTTAGGTAGCACAAGAAATTGCTAATTCTAATTGGTCAGATCACGTTGTTTACAATCCTAATTGGTCAATCACATGATTTTATATGATTACAGCGTGATTACTATTAATTATAATCTACGTTCACCCTACCCTTAAGATTTTTAATTTCTGTACATTATTGTGTACACAATCGTTATGATTTTAATAATTATAAATTTCCGTGCACTGACATGCACTATCATTAAGATTCTTAACGATCAACAACCTCTGTTTACTTTTTTGTTTTTTGTTTTTTTTTAATTCACTTTTTTTATATATGTTTTTTCTGTTCACCCTTTTTGCCTTTTCATTTTCATTTTCTTTATTTTGATTTCTATTTTCCTTTTTTTCAACTACCTCTTTTTTTATTTCTCTTTTTTTTTTTTATTTTGCTTTCTCCTTGCCTCTTTTTTTTTGCTTTTATTTTTTTCTTTTTTTTCTTTTCTTTCTTTCTTTTCATCTTTTTCCTTTCCCTTTTCATCTTCACCTTTTTGCTTTGTCTTTTTTTCTGTTTGTTGCTTCTTTTTTTTTTGTTTTGAGCATAACTAACATGTCTTTTATTTTTTTGTCTTTGGAGCTGTCGCTATTAGAGTCATCATTGGAGCTGATATTTATCTGTTTTGGAGTCAGCTTTCATTGCTTCTGGTGCTTCGTTAGGGTTTCGTCTATGAAACCATTTTCGGTGTGATTTTCATTGTTCATCTTTTGCCATTTACATGTTACCTAAGCATTTTTCTTTTTCTTTCTATGATTCAACTAAACAATTTTTTTTCATTGTGGTCAATTGAAGTTCAGGAAAGGTTCGAGAATTCTTCTTTCTTAAGTTAGTAATCTAAATTTTTGCGGAAGTGATTAATTGTGGCACAGTAAGTAGTGAAATATGTAGTAGTTGTTTTTGAATGTATTTATGTAAAAAATTTTTTTTAAATAAATAAATAAAATAAAATAAATACAGTAGTCATTTACATTGTAATATGAATTTTTTTTAATTAGTATAATGTGTTATATGAAAAACACATTATGATATTTATTACAAATAAATTATATAGAATATTGCATATGTTATTGCACATTACTGCACACAAAAATACACAGGACAATGCACGTGAAAACACTTAAAAATGCACTTTAATATGTGCAGCATTGCACAGAATCCATGCCATTTTACGTGCCATGAACTTGTTTTCCTGTGCATTGTCCTGTGTATATTTACGTGAGGTTTGTGTGGTCACATATTCAAACTTTTTCTGTGTATTTCAGTATTATTCTGTGCCGTAATTTCTCATAGGGTAGTTATGCTCAAAACAAAAAAACAAAAGAAGCAACAAACAGAAAAAAAGACAAAGCAAAAAGGTGAAGGTGAAAAGGGAAAGGAAAAAGATGAAAAGAAAGAAAGAAAAGAAAAAAAAGAAAAAAATAAAAGCAAAAAAAGAGGCAAGGAGAAAGCAAAATAAAAAAAAAGAAAGAAAAGAGAAATAAAAAAAAGAGGTAGTTGAAAAAAAGGAAAAAAGAAATCAAAATCAAGAAAATGAAAATGAAAAGGCGAAAAGGGTGAACAGAAAAAAAAATATATAAAAAAAAGTGAATTAAAAAAAAAACAAAAAACAAAAAAGTAAACAGAGGTTGTTGATCGTTAAGAATCTTAACGATAGTGCGCATCAGTGCACAGAAATTTATAATCATTAAGAATCTTAACGATTGTGTACACGATAATGTACGGAAATTAAAAATCTTAATGATAGTGCACGTCAATGTACGAAATTTATACTCGTTAAGAGTCTTAACGATTGTGCTCATCAGTGCACGGATCCTAACTTTTCGTGTAATAGCATATTTTAAATTTTTTGAATGATCATTTTCCGTGCAGTTTCCGTGCAGTGATTATGTTATTCGTGTTTACCATGTGTGTACTTACGTGTACCGATTTCTCATAGGGCTAAAAATTAAAAGCACCAATGGAACATATAAAGTTGGATCTTGCTATTGAAAAGAGATTGATATGTAGGTAAAAAAATCGAAGTTGAAGAGGTCAAAGAGGTGCACGATTCTTTACGAGACTCTGCTAATGTGGAACGTGTGGAGGAAATGATCGAATTAGATGGTGAAGATAAAGCGAAAGAGGAAATTGAATTGAACGGTACTGCTAGGTTTGAAGGAGTTGAAAAGGTAAGTCAATAAAGAATAATACTAAGAATGATGAATCGGATGGAAAGGGCCAAAAGAAGAAAATAGGAGTAGTAAACGTATCCGAAGAAAGGGATAGTAGAATGACCATGGTAGCTGACGAAAATAATGATAATCAAAGAAAAGAAATAAGAATAAAAGACACGTACTAGTAATATCTGAGGAGTTAAAAGAGAATAGGATGGTGGGAATAAATGAAGAAACGATAGATGGAAAAGGGCAAAACAAATTAGCTGGAGATGACGATGAAGCCTTGCACCCACCGGGATCAAAACTGCCATCCGAATTATCATCCTTGGTACTTTTGAAATACCATTTCATCTTGGTAACAACACCCAACATTAATCATTCTTTTGGTGTCACTCTTATCAGCGGATTCTTGAGTTTTGTTTCGATAATAGCCTCCAACTTTGGACATGTCTTTGGTTTCGACAAGTTCTCTTCTCTTCACTTCGCCATCAGTTTTTCGAAATTCTCCAACCTCTCTCATCTGTTCTTCAAATGTACGGTGGATTTCTTTGTCAAAATCGCAACTGAAAAAGAGGTATTAGAACCTAAAAACAACTTATATTTATGCGTGGGACACATAAATTAAGTGGGGGAGATTGTTACCCTTGCTAATACAGTGTCACGGTAGTGAGCAGTATGCGGCATGCTTGCCGGAAAAATAAGGCTATAAGCGATCAATCGACTACTTGTGCACGTGATGCACGTGATCGATCGGATTATGAATATGAGATCAACGAATGATCAATTATGGATGATCGGTAATTTAATAAATGCCGGGGTAAGTTACGGTAACAATTAAGGTGCAAATCGGTAGTACGGAGAAGTATACCGGCGTGGGTAATCGATGCGCATAAAATATGAAGTAATTATAAGGTAATTAATAAGGCCGTTCGAAGTTGATTCTTTGGTTAAAATCACTTTTCTAGGACTCTCGGGAGGGGGGGAGGGGGGTAAAATGAAATGAACATATAAAACGAACATATAAAAATGAACAAATATGGGCCAATTTCATTGGTGAAATAATCAGGTGACTGGTGAGAGTCATCTAGCGTTTTGATTGGCTGTTCGTTTTCGGGGGGAGACTTCAGCTGGGGGGGTGATGTTAACCAAAAAATTAACTTCAAACGGTCTAAGGGACAATGGATCGTATGATCCATATTTTGATGCAAGTAATATGAGTCAAATTAGACATATATAAGGAAGCGATTAGAATCGTTAGAGAGTAAGTAGTTTTAGAAATTAATTAGGTTAGTTTTAGTTAGTCTTTGCATAAATAAATATCCCCTTTTGTAATAAATAAAGATAATCGTATTAATAAAGTAAAATAAGTAATGCCTGTATCGTATCGATAATTAATTAAATATTGTTAGTGCCTACCGTCTGGGTTAGGTTCTTCATTAATTAACCTGTGACACCAGCCTGGTATTGGAAGTCACGGGATTAGCTGCGCCCCAAATTTGGATCTGCCATTTCTGTCGAGTGGGTTACCAAAATTCCGGGTCGGATGCATCGGATCTAGGTCGGCGTTTTGCTCTAGTAGTTAGCAGGTTCTATAGCAAAATTATCAGCTAGACATTTTTTACTTAATGAATGGATATGGTTTCATTAGTAAAAGTATTTATGATCTTAATATTGATTGATTCCGACCCAGCTGACCATGATTCCGATGTACTCTGACGTATCTCCACCCATGACCCTCCTGTATGAGTTCATTTCGGCATATCGGACTGATATGCATGAAATCGCAGAAATCAGTAATGGCATAAATGATAGATGAATAATTTATGCCAGAAATTCCATATCATTTCATTAATGGATAGGCCGTTTGAAGTTAATTTTTTGGTTAATATCACCCCCCAATGGTCCCCTCAGTCCCTGGGTAAAATGAACATATGAAAAAATAAAAATAATGAAATATTATCATTATTTAGAAATCAAATTCAATATATAAATTCTATTTATTACTTCGTGCATGATATTACTAGTAGCTGACGTATGTACGAACGTACGTACTTAGCTCTATATGGGGGTCTTCTAAAGCGGAGCAGAATCACGTGATAACTGACCAATCAAATTAAGAATTTGATGATCTTACTAGGAAAATGGGAACCATTTAAAGTCCGAAGGACAAATATAAAATCAATTTTTTTATGCTATACCTGATCTAGCCAATAACCATCAGTTTTCTATTGGTTTGATTGTTTTTTTTATGTTACACCTGATCTAGCCAATCAGGATTCAGAATTTGCTAACACACGGACATCGGGTGTACTATTGCTCTACCTGTGTGTCCTTCGGACAATTACTACCTAAAACCTATCTAAGTCCGTTTGAAGTTAAGCTTTCGGTTAACATCACCCCTCCCCTTCCTCTTTGATGTCCCCCGGTAAAAATTAAAAAAATAAATACTGCATAACCACGAAATAACGCGATGGGTGTGGTTCGAATTTCGGCCTAAATTAAAATTAATTCAGGCCGAAACTTGAAATAACTCTGTGCGTTATTTCGCGGTTAAAATAAAATAATTTAAAAATACAAAAACGAATTAAAAACAATAAAAACTTATAATAAAAAATAAAGCTAAAATTTTAATTCCTATTTGCTGTCCTCTCATATATGTTTATTTCAGTTGCAATAAAACGATTCAACAAAAAACTGCTGAATAAAGAGCTTCCGAAGTGCTTTTTGTTCGATTATGAAGAGCTAGAAACTAGTATTAACGAGAAGAAATATTTGAATAAACATTTAGCTTTTACGGAATCATTCGGGACAAAATTTGCTCGACCAATAGGAATTTGGAAACCCCAAAATTCCAATCTGTGATCGCTGCATTCATACTTTAAAATGATCACTAGATCACGAGAATTTTGCCTGTAAAATTGTACATACGTACGAAGTTCTTTTTATCGAATAAAATACTTTTTATAAAAATTAATTATATACCGATATTTATTTATTTTTGCTCCTTTCTTTTATAAGAGGAATGTAATGTTAAGGCCGTTTGAAGTTAATTTTTCAGTTAACATCACCCCCAGCTGAAGTCTCCCCCTCCCCCGAAAAATGAACAGCCAATCAAAACGCTGAATGACTCTCACCAGTCACCTGATTTACATCAACCAATGAAATTGCTTCATTTTTATATGTTCGTTTCATATGTTCGTTTCATTTTACCCCCCCCCCCCCTCCCATGAGTCCTGGAAAAGTGATGTTAACCAAAGAATCAACTTCGAACGGTTCGAACGGCCATATTTTAGTATATATATGGGCGATATTTGCTCCACTTTGTAGCGTCACGGGCTAAACGCGTCACATTTCATTGGGGTGCGCGGTATACTATGTAAATCAAAACTATATGTGGTATCATACAAGGCTATAGAATCATTTCATTTATTTAAACATGAAAAACTGTAATATGCTACGTGTTTTTTTTTTCTTAAAAAAAGTAGCAAAAAGAAAGGGGTCTGTACAGTAATATACTACGTGTTTTTTTTTTAAAAAAAAAAGTAACAAGAAAGGGTAAATTTAGTTTCGTATTTATCTATAACTTTGTTTGTAGGGACGTAATACTTGTCTTTGCGAAGTTTTATCCAAAACTATCGAACCATTAGGGCTGTACATCTACTTAAAAATTGGTATTAATTATTAAAAAAATTCGATAATAGATTTTTATATGATACCACATATAGTTTTGATTACATAGTATACCGCGCACCCCAACATTTCATGTGACATCCGATCATGCATAATCGATCGTGCATGTACGAGGCTTAGCCGTAATGTGGGGTGTTTAGAAATCATACGATTGATACATGCAATACATATGGCATGATAAAGTTGGATGAGTTAAAATAACGTATGTTAGATTCCCCGATTCCCATAATATTAGTAAAGTATAAAAAGAAGGTTGTTTTAGCTCTTCTGCGCAGTAATCTTCGGATTATTTAAACCACATCAAACAAAGCATATAATAAACTCAGACTATATTCATATCCAAGTCACACTTTTATATTAAGGCCGTTTGAAGTTGATTCTTTGTTAACATCTCTCTTCCAGAACTCTCGGGAGGGGGGTAAAATGACATATAAACGAAAATATGAAACGAACATATAAAAATGAACAAAGATGGGCCATTTTCATTGGTTGATATAAATCAGGTGACTGGTGAGAGTCATGCAGCGTTTTGATTGGCTGTTCGTTTTCAGTGAGAGGTGGGGGGAGACTTCAGCCGGGGGTGCTGTTAACCAAAAAATTAACTTCAAACGGCCTAAATCGGGTTAAATCACCAAGTCACGCCTCTGGCGAGCTGCCTTCTTATAATCTCTTAATTCGTATAAATAAAGGATCGTCCGTTTTGCCCCGTAACAGTAGGCATGTTTGCCATGATCTTATAATTATTTTAATAAAGGACTCTCTCTAATCGATTCTATAAATTACATCACACTCTCTTTCGAATTGCCAAACCACACTATAAACATAACCCTCTCGCTTGTATAAATACTAACAACCATAACATACCACAACACAGTTCCGTGTCTTTGTGCTCACGTGACTCCTGTTAATAGTTGCTCCGTTAGCCTCGATTTCCGAGAGATATTCGACGGGTTAACACGGCATAGGAGGATCAAAGACAAATAAGGTTAGTATGAAACAAAGGCAGATGCATGAATGAAGATCCAGATAAGGAAAGCACCATAGTGGAAGAGTAAGTATAAGCAGAGAAGACAAAGTCACTTCCACAAACGATTGAACAAAAATTTGCGCGACTCACCCACACGGCCAACAATGAAGACACGTGATCTATCATTTCTTCACCCACATCTCTTCGCTTACATGATATTCACTTATGACGGCTTGCTTCAGCAGGGGGGGAATAACCCCACCGGCTACAATAATCCTACGGCGACTCTCAGTGCAATTACGATTGCTTTGTCGCGGGATGTTATTGCCGTCCTGACCAACTTGGTCAGCTACTCGCATCTCTATCATATTTGCTCTTTAATAAAATCACATCCGGCCTAATTATTTGCCGGAAGTGTGTCGGCAATTATGGGATGTAGATCATCGTACCTTTTTGCCGCATACAATATTAAGATTTTGTGGACGAACGCAAAATGATACACTCCGTTCCACTACGTTCCTGATACGTACGTTGTACTACGTTCCTGGTATCATTAATTGATTGCTAAATAGTAAAATTTTGGTATTACGGATTAAACGATACAAGTTAGAATCAATCAGAACCAATAGAAATTCCCATACTGTAATAACAGTCGGTATAAAAATTACGTAAACACACATAATTATATAACAGATAAGTACGTACGTGCTTACGTGAAAATTGGCGAAAAATAATAGCCAATGAAAAATCTAGTTGAAATTTTAATATATAATAATTAAGTATAAAAAGATGAATACGCCGCCATTTCTTGAAAAAAAATATTCCTAACAACTCCCCAAATATTAATGCATGAATACAAATCTTTGTTAAAACAAAGTTAATACTTAATTGGTATTCTTCTCTTCATTAAGTAGTTAAATAAATAATTTTGTCGCTCCTTGATAAGTTTATATGCAGTCGTCTTTGATGATGTTAAGCAAGAGTGAGAATTCTAATTTTATTGATATGGTCTACAATTTTGACTGGTCTTCAACTCCACTTGGTCCTATGGACACTTGGGATCCTGCTCTCAAAAATGCCACGGTATTTTATACCTGTGTTTTTTTTTAAATTCATAAAGATTTACTAAAAATCATATGTTTAATGCTAGAATATATGTCTCAAAACTGAGTTTCCTACGTGTATCTTTCTCGATCCTCCAAATTGGTTATTATTATATAATAAAGGTATATGGTTTATTTTTTATAATCTATTTAGTTAACATAAGTATCTAACTTTATTTGCTCGTAGCGTTTTTACCAATAATAAAGACCAAACATCCCGGTAAGTTATATACAGTATTTTGATACTATATGATTAAACCTTTTTATCAAAAAAATCTTTCTGGCACTCTAAGTCATGGCAGTTTACTAGTTCTTTAAAACAAAAATTGTTAATAACGTAGTACGTTTATAAATGTTAAACAGCATTAGGACGATCGGCTAACGATGTTTGGCCTGAAGTATATGAGACTCGATTAAGTGTAGCTTTTAATAAGTAAATAATATAGTAATTTTAAGGATATTTGATTCATAATATTAATTTGCCTTTGAATTATGTAATCAATGCAGAGTAACAAAAACCGGCAAAGGACTTTATTACAACGATCACTCTACAATATTACAACGTGAAGGATATGATGAAGAAGTATACTTTAGCCATACATTTAGTCCGATTTTCAAATCTGATGGCACAATTTGAGCTTTATTTTGTCTAGTACAAGAAACTACCCAAAATGTTTTAAATGATCGAAGACTAAAATTACTTGGAGAATTTGGTCGTCTTACATCTAGTTAGTACTTATAATTTTAATTACTTGTTGATTATAGTTGATAATCATTACGTGCATTATATTGATGGAATTATATTTATTAATATATTTTGAATTTCATAATATTTCTCAAAGACATTGAGTCCTTAGAAAGTGCCTGCCATATTATAACAAAAACATTAAGAAACAATAAAGATATCCCTTATACACTCATTTACTTTATAAAACATAAATTAAATACTAGTTCTGAATCTTTAATCGCCCATTTAATGGCTACGACCTTTGATAATGACGATAAAGAAAAAAGAAAATTTCCTAATTATTTACCAGAATCCTATGAAACAATTGATTTAGCCAAAGATGCTAATAAAAGCTATGATACATGCATAGAACTAAAAAGAAGTGGCGCAAATTATTCATTCTTAAAATGTGATTCTTGGCCAATACACCTTGCATTTAAGGAAGGAAGAAATGTAAAAGTTCTTTTAAATGACGAGTCACAGGCTGCACTTTTCCCGATAAAAATTTCTCTTGACAAAGATCATGTTTTGTCTGTTGTATTAATTTATGGCATTAACCGATTTCGCGCACTTGATGATCGATATATGGAGTTTTTTAATGTATGTAACAATTTTATATCATTATTTTCATTATCTTTTATTTTACTTTATTAAAAATAAATAATAATTAACTATACATTTTTTATTATTTATTAGTTAGTCACAAATCAAATCTATGTCCTTTTACAACATGGAAAATCTGTTGAAGATGAAAAGAATCAAACTAAAATATTGGCTGATATGAATTGCCAAAAAATTACGTTTTTCCAAGGAATCAGTCACGAACTAAAAAGTAGTATTTTAAAATACTCATTTTTTTAAAAAAAATGCATTATTGTATTAATAGGTTTAACCTTTTTTTATAATATTAGCACCTTTGACATTAATGCTTTCACCACTTAATGATGTAATTAATACATGTATTCAAGAAACGTTACTAATGTCACATCTTCAAATTATACGCCGTAATGCTCATCGATTGCTTAAACTCATTAATGCTTTATTGCAAGTATGTTATATATTACTGTATTAAAATCGTTAATATATATTCATTTTTATTAATCTTATCCGTTATAATAGTTTTCAAATATAGAAACTAATCAACTAAAAGCACATTATCGTGAAACAAATATAGCGGAATTTACTCATGAGTTGGCCTCAGACTTTATAAGTATGGCCAAAACCTTAGGTTTGAATTATAATATTGATATTCCAAACCCAGATGAGTTTGAACTTACTTTGGGTGATAAAATTTATTTGGATCGTGATTTATATGAAACTATCGTATTTAATCTTTGTAAGTATTTTTTTTTAAAAAAAAGTGTTACTTATAAAGTTTTATAAATTCAGTAAAGTATTTTATTACTTATTACTGTGTTATAAGGTTCAAATGCTTTCAAGCATACTTGGAATGGACAAATAACCGTTCGCATATATCTTGACTATGTGAACGAGAAAAAAAAGATGGTTGTCCTTGAAGTTTCTGATACAGGTTAATAATATTTACTAATCTTGCAAAATAAAACCTCGAATGTGTTTATACTGATTTATACAGTCATTATAACTATATCTGGATTGACTTTTTTATTTAGGAATTGGTATTCCGGAATCCGCCCTTCCAAATATATTTCAGCGTTTTTATCGAGTAGAATCTCAAGGTTCACGTAGTCATGAAGGTACTGGAATAGGGCTTGCTCTAGTCAAAGAACTTATTACACTTCACGGTGGAGATATCACTGTTACTTCTGTAGTAAATCAAGGAACGACATTTAAATGTTGGTTTCCAATAGGATGTGAACACTTATTAATAGATCAAATATATTCTAATAAAATGGAAAATCAAATAAATCATGATCGGGAATTATACACTAATAGACAACTTTATTTAGAAGAAAGTTCTCAATGGATGAAAGATAATAAATCTGAAACTCAATATTCAAATAATAATAAGGAACTTGATAATATGAATATTGATGTTGATGAAACAACAAAAAACGATAGAAATTATAAAGTATTGATTGTTGATGATAATAATGACATGAGGTAATATATTTCGTTATTAAATCAAAAAGGTTCAATATTTTTGAGTTTTTTTTTATTACTGAATATATTTTATAGAGATTATTTGGCAGAACTTTTAAATGAATTTGACGTATATCGTGCTTATGATGGCCAAAATGCTATTCAAACCTTAAAAACGCTTAAAAAACTACCTGACTTAATACTTAGTGGCAAGTAAATAATAATGTAATTTGTCACTTACACATTAATAATTATTTCAACTATCATAATATGTTTGAACTTAATATATAGATGTTATGATGCCAAATATGGACGGATATGAGTTATTAAATGTGTTAAGATCTGATGTAAAAACTCAACTAATTCCTATAATATTATTATCTGCAAAAGCTTCTGAAACTTCTAAAATTCAAGGTAATTTAAATACTATTAAATTATCAGTTATCATTACTTCTTGTTTTAACCTTTTTTCAATATATTTATTTTTCAGGCTTCGATAAAGGAGCAGATGATTATTTAGTAAAACCATTTTCAACTCGAGAACTAATTTGTCGTATTCGCGCTAATATTGAATGCTCAATTCTTCGTCGTAAAATATTATTTCATCGATATAAACAAGAAGATATAAAGCAATTATTGCTTTCAATAATAAACATGATTCTTTCCGGATCAGATTTAGATAAAACATTACTTTATATTACAAAGGAAATTTATCGAAGGTTGCCATGTGAAAATATCTTTATTATTTCAAATGAGTCACCTAAGAATAATAAAATAGTTATTCCAGATGAAAATGACTCTGAAGATTTATCACCAATAATTACTCCATTTTCGGAAATTAATGATAACAATAATAGTAATTCACAATCTTTTACAAGGTCACAAAAATTTTTTAATGAAAATTTAAGTGTTGATATTTCTTTAAATAAATATTGTGATAAGGTTCATAAAAATGTTTCTACATTATCTGTAGATATAAGGTTGGATGATAATTTTTGGGGATGGATAAAAATACATAGATCTCAAAATTCCATTTGGCGAGACTCTGAAATAGAATTATTACAACAAATATCAAATAATATAAGTTTAGCTATTACTTATGCAAATTTGTTGGAAGAGATTGGAGCAAAAGAAATTCAAATTAAAGCTGCTGAATTTGCTAATAATGCAAAGACTCAAATATTAGCAAACACTTCTCATGGTTTAGTTTTGCATTTCATATACTTATAATCTTTTATTATAATTATTTTTTAATTCTTTTTATTTTAATTCATTTTTTTTCTTATTTTAGAGTTACGGACACCTTTAGGTGCAATAGTAGGTATGACACCTTCTTTAGAGGGTACTACCTTAACTATTGAGCAAAAGGACATGCTCAATATTATATCAAATGCTGCTGATAACGTGTTATCTTTAGTTAACGATGTTCTAAATGTAGCAAAACTAGAGGCGAAAAAATTTATTCTAGTAAATAGAACTTTTGATTTATTAAATACACTTGAGAGTACAATTATTATATTTGGAAAAAAAGCTGTGACTAAAAATATTGAATTAATTGTGAATTGCGAGATAGATATGTTGCCGAGATATGTTAAGAGTGATCCTGAGAGGTGATTTAATCAATGTATTTTATATACAATAAAATTGATTCAATTAGCATAACAATAATACTTGTTTATTATTAAAACAGGCTGAACCAAGTTTTAACCCATTTACTATCAAATTCGTAATTATTTTTTTGTTTTGTTTTTATCTTGTTGATTATTCTTCATACTTATCACTGTATGATTTTATTTGACGATTTTATCTTTAATACTTAGAGTTAAATTTACTAAAGAAGGCGAAATAGTACTGACAATTTCTATGCAACCACGAGAAGTCATTGAAGAAATCAATGAAGAGAATTCGTCTTACGATCAAGTGGTTAAAAAAGAAAAGTTATTGATCCAATTAAGTGATACTGGTATTGGGTAAGTTACTTGTGATTATTTGTGATTATATTTTAGCATATATAATGATTTAAATAATTTATATAATAATTTGTAATAGGATAAACCCAGAATATTTAAACCATGCTTGGGAAAGTTTTTCGCAAGGTGACATGGCAATGACTAAAAAGCAAGATGGTGCAGGACTTGGTCTCTCAATCTGCAAAAATCTAGTAGAAATTAATGGAGGTGAAATTAAAGTTGAAAGTCAATTGGGAAAAGGAAGTAAATTTTCATTTACATGGAATGTTGAACTATTAACAATGGCATCTTTATCAACGGAGACTCAATTTAATAAACAAACAAGTTATGTATTACCTCATACTATAAGAAAAAAGCGAATACTAATAATTCACTCAGCTGAAACTTTGAGAAACTCTGTATTGAATTATCTTAAAAGTGTCGAAAAAGTTGATACGTTCGATACCTTTGAAAAAGTTATTAAAGCAGTAAAAACATATAAAGAATTATATGATCAATTTACTTATGATATAGTCTTTATCGGTCTTTATGAAAACAACAAAGAAGAAACTATAAATTTTATTTTAGAATTAAAAGAATTGTTGATTGATAGTAATAATTTAGCGATAATATTTGTAGTATTTCCAATTCAAGAAAGAATTGTATTAGCAAGAGAATTAATGGAAAAATTTTTAGGAACTTTTGTTGTTTATACTCCAATTACGTTAAATAAGCTAATTAATCAATTTATGTATATGGAAATAAACTAGTTTTTGTAGCAAGAAAATGTCTTACAATCTTTATTTATATTAATTTGATGTTTTAAATTTGTTTTTTCTTTGTTATAAAATACATGTAGTATTTGATTATTAATTCTATTTAAATATTTACAAATACACAGAGAACCAAGATAATACCAGATAGGTCAAATGAACAGAACAGGCTATAGTATTCTGCATGGCTATTTGAGAACTAAGCATAAAACAGTAAGCAATTCTATAAAGAATAAATTATTACCTTTAAATGCCTATTTTTTATATTTTTCTAAGTTGTGTAATCTCTATACAAATTAGAGTTTCTAGATTTAGTTTGTTTGGATTAAGTTTGATCAAACCTCAAGCTTATACAGTAATTTTTTTTTAATTTCTCAGCCAAACCTAAAATAAAACCCAAATTCTAATATAGTTATAAGTTTAGTTTTGGCTTGGTTTTTTAAGTTTGCAATCTAATTTGGGTTTGAAAATCTATTATACATATTTTTTTTATATAACTTGGTAATTAGTTGACTAGTAAAAAATGGCAGCATTTTATAGGGCTGGAACCCTAAGTATTAGTTCTAATTCTTATTTTTTTTTAAAAAAAGAAACCTGCAAAGTTAGTACTGTGGCTTATTTAATATATCAAAATATATCTGTTATAATATATAGTATATAATATAATAAAATTATAAAGTCATAAAGAAAACTCTTTGTACTTCAGCTAATTTCTATAATGTGTATTTTCCTAATATTTGTAACTTACTATAAGTAAAATACTTTTGAAATAGCAAGAACACGGAATCTTGATATAGCAGCAAATGTAAAGTCTATAGCATTTTCCTTGTCATCAATATCTATTGCGTTTGTTATAGTTTTATACAATTTCTAACTGTATTGCAAAACTTTTTAAAATATTACAACTATCATCAGAAAGTTGTTAAGCGAATAATAGAGACAAAATATTTGGATTTTTTTAAAAAAAAAAATTAAATAAATTCAGTATAATTTTTAAATATATTATATAATTATTTGTATGTTTATCATTTTAGGCTGTATTTCTTTTTTACTACTTGTAATAAATTTTGCTATTAGCACAGATCTTGCTTTTTTATTACTTCACTATGTATTTTGATAACTTAACCTGGTTTTAATGAGTCATTGAAGCTAATCTTTTAGCTTTATTTCTGGGTATTTTTTGTTTAGGCTTATAAATCTTGTGTTTTTGCATTTGGTTATAGATTTTAATATAAAAAAATATGTGTCAAACTATGATCAGCTTAATTATCAGTGTTTTTATTTTCAATTTAATGATTGAATTGCTGATTAAAGAAGATTGTAAAATTTTTATTATTACATTTTTTAGAGATAGGAGCTGGACATCAATAAGATTTTATAAGGCGATTTTATAAGGCTATTAAGTTTTCTATCAGCTCTTGCGTTAGCCCAATTAAATTTTAATTATAATAATAATTTTTTTTTTGTTTTTTAAGATGAGATTTTATTTTGTAACTATATAAGAAATTGGCAAATTTCTTTTTATACAAATCAATTTAGAATAAGATCAGGATCATTTTACTTAACACAAAAGTAGTTGTATTAATTAAATTTTGAGTATAGCTTTTTAAAGTTTGTATTTTCTTATAATTTGTTGTCACAGTTAAAATTTTAATTATTTTAATCTAAAATTTTTGGAGTGTATATTCTTAGTTTTTTTTAAATAGTTAGGTTGGGTTTAGGATTAGTTTTGATATTAAAAGAGTATAATTATAAGCCATCACACAAAGAGTGAAAGATTTGGAACAATAGAGCAAACCTTACTACAAGCAAGCAATAACAACAAGAAAGATAACCTTCTCTTCTAACTAATAGCTTTTAAATATTCTTGAAACAACCTTGTCTGTATTCTTTTGTGAATTATGCAGACAAATTTGCCTGCAAATTTTATTTTTTGAATAATTACTAAGAAAAGTAAATATAAAAAGTCTTTTAAAAAATATTAAAATTAGAGTATTGCTAACTTGTCCCCCTGTGATGTAACCACCCTATAATTTACCAATCAGGCCGCAGGATCTTGTGTAACAAAATAAAGAAAATTTTAAGAAAATTTAGAAAAAAATCAAAAAATTATAAATATCGCAAAATTTTATTACAAATCTAGCTTTGGGCTATTAAATAAAAGTTTTTGGCATCTAATATTGCATACAAATAATCAATCCATCCTCTAACTTAATATGCCTATACCCTAACCCTAATCTTTAAAGAATAATTTTTTATATAAAAAACTTCTATAAAATAAAGGATGGTTAAAATTTATAACTTTAACCAGGTGTTAAAATTAGTTAAATTCTTAAAATTAATTTAATTAGATTTATATAATATTTTTGTAAAGTATTTATTACAAAATAAATATTAATAATTAATATCTTGGTATAATTAAGAATCTGTATATTAAGATTAATATTAAAAATAATATAATATTTTAATAATAAATAACTTTCTATTTACTGGCCTGTTTTTAATAATCTTACTACCAAAATGACTAGCTCAATAAGACAATTCTAAAATTGTTAAAATCTAATCACAGAATTCTATGATTATTAAGATTTATGCTATTTTAATATTTAAATTTGGTTAAATTAATTTTAAAATATTTATAATAACACTAAATCTTAATTATTTCAAGAGATTCTGTAATTAGATTTTAATAATTTTTAGCTTGTTAAAATTATTTTTGTAAGCTGGTCATTTGATAATAAAATTATCCAAGGGTGTTAGTTTATAGCAACCCATCACCATAGTGACTTTATGATCAACCAATCAAAATGACCAATACTAATTGGTCAGCATGTAAATCATGTGATCATTTTTAATTGGTCATTGTATATATTTGAAATTTATTAATTTATTAAAAAGAGTGTTGCTAACTCGCCCGCCTGGTGATGTAACCACCCTATAATTTACCAATCAGGTCGCAGGATCTTGTGTAACAAAATAAACAAAATTTTAAGAAAATTTAAAAAAAATCAAAAAATTATCAATATCGCAAAATTTTATTACAAAAACTAGCTTTGGGCTATTAAATAAAAGTTTTTGGCATCTAATTTTGCATATAATAATCAATCCATCCTCTAACTTAATATACCTATACCCTTACTCTAATTCTAATCTTTAAAGAATAATTTTTTATATAAAAAACTTCTATAAAAATAAAGGGTGGTTAAAATTTATAACTTTAACCAGGTGTTAAAATTAGTTAAATTCTATTAAAAAAATACAAAAGAAAATTGTAATACAAATCAAATCTAAAAAATTGTAATACAGATTGAATCTAAAAATTGTAATACAGATTGAACCTAAAATATATACTAAACTAAAAACTTTATAGTACCTTTAGTCAAGTTCTTCAATCCCTGGAACCTAAACAATTTGGTTTCAACAACTCCATAACTGACAACTCCAATTATGATAACTCCAACAACAACTCTAATAAAGATGACTAATCATTAATAATAAAATGCAAAAAAAATTAGTTAGTAAAAAAAACTAAAAACTAAAAAAAAACTAAGTCCCACCTGCTATACACATATAAAAAAATTATCTCTGACTACTCCAAACTGGTGAATAACTACAAATTTAAAAAAATTAAAAAAATTTAGTTAAAAAAAAATTAGTTAAGAAAAAAGTTTTTAAAAAAACTTATTTTAATAAAGACATTCCTGTTATTTTCAATAAATTGCTATCTTCAATAAATTATTAAATAAATAAAAAAAAAGTTAGTTAAAAAAACAAAAAAAAAGATCCAAAGAAATAAAAGAACAAAGAAAAAAATAAAAGAATAAAAGAAAAAAAACAAATAAAAAAAAATCCAAAAAAAAAAAAACTTGAAACAAAAAAGAAAAAAAACATAAGTATAAAAAAAATCATTTGCTATTTATTCAAACTACTAACAAATACTAAAAAAAAAATTAAAAAACTTGTTAAAAAAAAACTTATCTAATAAAGACAACCTGCTAATTCAATAAATTATATAAATAAAAAAAATGAACGAATGAAAGTAGAAAGAGAGGAAGAAAATAAAAAAATAGAAAGAAGCTTTGGTAGTCTTATATGATATGAAAAAAGCATATGATTCGGTATCGATTAGAACTTTAAGATTTGCACTACAGAGAGTTAAATTGCCAGAACAAGTAATTAGGTTCATAGTAGATCTGTTTAAGGTAAAAAAGTTAGAGTTTTGACTAAATTTGGTGCAACAAAAGAATTTGAAGCAGGTGACAGTATCAAACAAGATGAAACAATTTCACGTTTAATACAGAGAATTTTTTATGATCCGCTTCTCCGACGAATACAAGATGATACTGAACTTGGTTATAGAGTTCAACATGACGAGCTGTTAGATATTAGAACAAACTCAGTAAAAGTAAATAAAGCGCAGCAGACAGTAGTAGCTTTTGCTAATGACACCACATGGATAGCTGGGAGTAAAAACCAGATAGAAAAGTTAATTCAAATCTCACAAAGGTTTTTTAAATTTGATGATATTTATATTAACAGCAAAAAGTCAAGCTACTTGTTATAAATGCTAGTATCCAGAAGGAGAAGAGATATATTAAAATTGGCAAGGAGCGAGTTCAAGCAAAAGATAAGAAATCGTTAGTTTGGGTGCTTGGAATTTGGCTAAGTAGTAGCACCAATGAATGGCAGTTAGAGAAGAAAGCAAAGTTGGTAGTAAGTTACAAGAAGATAACTATAAGTTAGCTAATTTACATGAACAATGTGTGCCTAGTACCAAAATTAGCTTATTTGTTACAGATTACTAAATTATCTTAAGCGAGAATTGAAAAAAATTCACCAACCTGTTGTGAGGCTTATTAAGAATAAAATAGGTTTGTCTGCAATGACTGGGAACTATATTTTAAAACATCAAGGTTTAGGAAGATGTAGATTGCTAGGACATGAGGTATTAAGTCAACAAGTAGTAAGCTTGCAGAATAGACTCAATAGTGTGGATCAGGTTGGCAAACTTACGAGATTAAAAGTTAGACAAGGATATGCCTTAGCAGGTTTAGTAACAGAGCAGTGGAAGGATTCCAAAAATCATAGTGTTACAAGCGGTATAGCCTTCTTAATATACCACTAGCAACATAGCACATAGCGACAGGGATCTTGTAGGGTTAGAGAAGATATGAAGCGGTGTAGAAGTGGAATGTTTCCTCACTGTGGCAGTTCGATATATTTTACTCAAAGAACAGGAGTGTATTTAGTTGGGCAAAGATATATTTTATTTAAGTACGTTACAAGACTTTGCTACAAGACTATCTAAAGGTTTCTGTGTCTAAAGAATTCCGATAACTGAAGAATTGCAGTGAACAAATCCTAAAGCTAAGAAAGGATAAAAGCTAGGGTTTATATATCTTTTGAAAAGCAATAAAAACAATAAAGTAATAAAACAATAAAACAATAAAGTAAAGTAATAAAACAATAAAGTAATAAAGTAATAAAGTAATAAAGTAATAAAGTAATAAAGTAATAAAGTAATAAAGTAATAAAGTAATAAAGTAATAAAGTAATAAAGTAATAAAGTAATAAAGTAATAAAGTAATAAAGTAATAGAGTAATAGAAACACTTAGAATATTCTAGCTTTTAGAATTTAGAAACCTGTTCTATAACAATAGCTTACAAAAAATTTGGAAGAATAATTTAGTATGCAGATTTTGGTTAAAGCCTAAGAAATAGGAATTTCTATCAGAATGGCAGAGAGATCATAGAGTATTTCTGGTTTCAGACCAACAATAGAAGAATTGGTGGGAGAGAGAATTTTCGCTAAGGCATATATAAGGAGTACAAATTTATTATGTTAATCTGTTAATTGAAGAAAACGGTGTTAAAATGATAACTTAGAACAAATTTTATGCTTTAAGAGCCAAGTCTTTGAATGGTAAAAAAGCGAAATGGTTTGAAAAAGTAGAAAAGAGAATTATTAAGCACTAGAGCATGAGGGTAGTTGATGAGAGGTTTCAAGTTCAGGCAGAGAATGTTTTGTCAATGAAAACTTATGCATCTAAATTGTCAGAGAACAAAAGGAAGCATGAGTGGGTTGTACTAAATAACGAAAAGGGAGAGTCAGTTATAGGTAAAGTCAAAGAAAAGAAGAAAAAGAAGCTGTTCGTGGAAAGCTGGTCAGTAGATGAAGATAAAGAAAATAGAGTTCCCGAAGATGCAGAAATGGATTTCTAAAGAAGGTCAATATAAAAGTAGAGCAGAGTTGTTTTGGGTTAAAAGAGAAAACTTGATAGGAGTAGTACCAAAATTGGGTATTAAGCATGGTAAAAGGGTCCCAGTAATTACAAAAGAAATAGTAGGTTTTAAGGCGGAAAATGAAGGAAAAGAGATGTTCAAATCTGAGACAAAAATGATAGTCATGAAGAGTGTTTAATTAAGCAACAAGGTTTTAAAAGAGAGTTAGAAGAGGAATTATTGGGACAGTTAAAAATTTTGACTAGAAGTTGGTAACCCAACTACTGTTTTTATACAAATAGGTCGTTAGTAAAAAGAAGTGGCTCTACTGCAATGGGTACAAGTTGGGTATTGGTCAATGAAGAGAATGAGAGTAGTATAATAGAAGAAAAAGTTAATTAGCGATCCATCTAAGAACTATAGTTTTTTATAATAAAATTTGGGGCATATTTAATATAAGTCTTATAATAGAGTAGAATCTGGTACTGCTCTTTAAGTGAAGTTGTTTTTTTACTAAGCTAACCTTTCTTCAACTTCTAACTAAAGTTGTAAAGCAAGTATTTGCGATTCTAATGGTAGTAAGATCAGTAAAATTAATCTGGTGGTTCTTGAGATATTTTAAATTTTCTCCTTACAATCATATAAATTTCTTTATAAATTGTAAAGAAATTTTATATGATTGTAAAGAGAAAACTTAAAATATCTCAAGAACTACCAGATTAACTTTACTGATCTTACTACATTAAATTAAAAAAACTTGCTCTACAACTTTTGTTAAAATTTGAAGAAAGGTTAGCTTAGTAAAAAAACAATATCACTTAGAGAGCAGCGCCAGATTCCACTCTATTATAAAACTTATATTAAATATGCCCCAAATTTTAATATAAAAAATTATAAAAATTCTATAGTTCTTAGATGGATCACTAATTAAGTTTTTAAAGTAGCTATCGTCGACTAAGGCAAAATTAATTGCAGTATTAATGGTAGTTTTAGTATTATTGAGTAACAATAGAATAGCAATCAAATTAGATAGTGCTGCTTCAATTGCAAGTCTAGAATTCATGACCAGATTAGATAATATTAAAAGTTGGGGTAGAAATAAGAATTATAAGTTAGTGTTCAAAATTAAAGATTTGTGCAAGTCAAAAGGTATCAGGTTGGATTTGATTAAAATTAAGGCTTATAGCAAGATTTGGTAGAATGAGAAAGCTAATGAATTAGCAAAAGAATGAGCATCTTTGAAGAGAGCTTCACATTTAAAGCTAGAAGGCAATTGTAGATATCCATACAAGATGTATTGGAAAGAGCTACCGGTAAAAAAACCAGCAAGAAAGCTAATAAAGGTAGTTTTAAATATAAGACTAAGAGCAGAATGGAGAAGCTCAAGTGTAATATAGTCTTTTGAGAAAGATAGTGAGCTAAGGCATTATTGGTTAAGGTTCTGGAAACAGAACAAGCAAAGAACAGGAGTAAAATGCAAGTCGCTTGAAGCAAGTGGTAGGATAGCTTTTAGGCTTAAATGCTTGAGCAATGAAGTGCCAGTTTTGATCATACTTAGGAAAAGAAAACCTGAGATATATAGCACGAGTACTTGTATTGCTTGTCAGGAGGAAGATGAGTCTCTCGATCATTTAACAGTATATAAAATGTACAAGTGGTACTGGGAGATGATTGAGAAGGTTGCTAGTAAAAGTGCATAGAAGAAACTTGACTACTCAAGTAAGGTTTTGTTATACAAGGCCGATTTTAAGAAGATTATTTTTGGTCCGACAAGAGAAAGGAGGAGAAGGAAGAGCCATATTAGAGAATTGCTTATCAATGATATAGTAAATAAGTTATGTAAAGCTGAGATCAGTAAAAAAGAAGTCTATTAATGCTTGGATTTCTATACTAGAATCATTGAGGAGTGTTTTTATGAAGAAATACAGCAAAGACAATATAAAGAAGTAAATCTGTGGGAAAAAGTTAATGGAATTTCAAGAAATGACAAGTGCAAGAAGTGTGACAATGAGGTTTCTTCAAGAAAAGTTAAGCTTTTTAACAGAAGTCTAGGAGAAGAAAGTTTGCTGAATAAAAGAGTTAAGAACAATTATTATCTTCAGAGAAAGAAAGATTTAGTTGAAAGTTTGTTTTCTCAAGATAGAATTGTAAATGGTGTCGTACCATTTTGGTTTGGTTTGTAAGATAGCTATGTAGCCAAGATAAAATTTCTGGACCATACGTAACTTAGTGCAACAGGTTGCATCTGGGTACAAATTAAGGTAGCCGGATGATGCTAGGCTTGCAATTGCAAAGTAATAATTACTAAAATTAGCTTAATTAGTTGATTCAATTTGTATTTAAGCACCAACAAGTCTGTCAAAAAAATAAATAAAAAAAAGATTAAAAAATGATTAGCCAAATACAAAAAAATTGACAAATATATAACAAAAAAAAAAGTAACAAATATAAAAAAAATGACAGAAACAAATGAAAAAATAAAAAAATAATTAAAAAAATGAAAAAAAGAATAAAGAAACTTGTTTCTCCAGCTCCAGATTTCAATATTTGATTAGTACTACTGAAAAACTTTTTAATGAAAAAACTGAAAGAAAATAAAAATTAAATAAAAACTACTAAAATAGTGAAATACTAGTAAAAAGCAAACCTCTAGTGAAAGCAGTTTTGAAAAGACAAAACTATACTACAAGCAATGACTCCAAGATGACTCAAAAAAATGTTTCTAAAATAATAAGACATTTTAATGACATAACTCCAAAATGATCCTGTAAAAAAAAAAAACAAAAAAAAACAATGATTATCAAATGAAGATTATTGTTTATATATGGGGGCGTCAATAGAAACCAGGCAAATCATTTTTAGTAATTTTTTTTAAACTTTAGATTAAAATATCTTAACAACTATTAAACCAATCTTGATAAAATTTTTTTTATTTTAATTCTATAACTACATAGAATTAAAATAAAAAAATTTTTATCAAGATTGGTTTAATAGTTGCTAGGATAGTTTAATCTAAAGTTTAAAAAAAATTTACTTAGAAACAATTTGCCTGGATTCTATTGACGCCCCCATATGATTGCCAAACTCAAAAATAATTGGTCAATTATATAAGAATCACTATTGTAATGGGTCACCAAGTATAATTTTTCAAAAAAAATATTATTAAAAAAAATATTAAAAAAATATTAAAAAAAGAATAAAAACTATTAAAAAAATATTTATTAAAAAAAAAAATTAAAAAAACTGTTACAGTATACAATACTTAAAGACTATACAAAGTGAAATGATTACCACTTCTGCACTATATTTAGATCAATTGTTGATCAATTTGTATATCAATCAATTCTTAAACTAATTAATTAAACCCATATATCAATTAATAATTTAATTAATTGATTAGTTCATTTTTTTAATTTACAGTCGTCCCTCTCTATAATCACCAAGTCCGTCGCACCCTATTTTGGTAATTGTAAAGAGGTGTGACTAAAAATACCTCATTATGGATATCTATAGGCGAAATGTGGCGTGCTTCTATCTAAACCTTTTTTCTTACTAAGTTAACGATACATGTCCACTAATTGAAAGTTGTAGAGCTCGTCGAGATGCATCTAATGGTGGTTAGATCATTCAAATCGGCCCAGTGGATGGCGAGATATCATCGAAAACGATTGGCCGACTATATAAAATCTATATGTAAACAATATAAGAGATTTTATATAGTCAGCCAATAGTTTTTCGACGATGTCTCACCATCCATTAGGTCGATTTGGATGATCTAACCACCGTTAGATGCGCCTCGACAAGCTCTACAACTTTCAATTAGTGGGCATGTATTGTTAACTTAGTAAGAAAAAAAGTTTTAGATGAAAGCACTCCACATTTCGCCTATAGGATCACTCTATATGTGAATATGAAAATTGGCCAATCAGATTATATAATCCATATTTAGTTAAAAATTGGTGACTATAATGAGGATATTTTATTAATAAAATTGTTAAAAAATCAAATTTTCATGGTGATAGTGATTATAAGCGATTTGTGACTATAATGAGGTTTTTTTACTATGTTTGAGTCCATCGCACAAAATCAGGTGCTTAAATAGAGGTGTGACTATATAGGGTGTGACTATAGGGAGGTCTGACTGTATTTTTTTGTTATCTTCAATTTTGTAACCTCTTCTATTTCAACATATTTGTATAATCAATTAAATCTCTATCTTTTTAAGATTGTTATATTTCATGATCCAATTTTGCTGTTTTAGTCACTATTGCTAACTAAACTCAGCTCTATAATCTGATGCTCTTTCTAACTAATAGTAATACTATATAAACTATATAAATCCTATTAATATAATATAATACAATTATGTAGATTCAAAATTAGAGTTATTTATAACCAGATATTGATATAACTGATTCTAGTTAGTCAAAAAGGTTTAGCTAACCAACTAAATTATGGCTAATACTAGATTTAAAAACAGATTAATACTAATTAGCTCAATAAGCATAAAATTCTATAATGACTATATGTAATTGACTGTACTACAAAGCAGGCTAATTTTAATATATAGTTCTGTTATAGCTATTTTTATAAATATTGAAGTAGAATCAAATAAACCTGGCTTAGATTTATTTAAATCTGAAGTAAAATTAAAAAAAACTCAGTTTGAACCCAAAATAGAATTAAATGAATCTGGTTTGGGTTTATTTGAGTTCAAAATAGGGTCAAATAAACCAAACTTGGGTACATTTGAACCTAAAGTAGAGTCAAATAAATATAGCTTGGTTTATTTAAACTGAAGTAAATTTAAATAAATTCAGCTTGAGTTTTATTTGAATTTGAAATAGGCCAAATAAACTTGATTTGGATACAAATAAACCTAGTTTGGGCTCATTTAACCCAAAATAGACTAAAATAATTCAGTTTGGACCAAAGTAGAATTAAATAAACCAAAAATAGACTTAAAATAGATCTAAAATAATTATTAAATTTACTATTAATAAATATAATTTTTTGTATAACTGTAAAAAATGTAAAAAAAATTTTTTTTGGTATTATGGTAAGGCCTTCACAGGTCAAAATTGTACATATCAGTATAATATCGGGCACCTGATATATATGTTATATGTATATGATATATGACCGATATGTGTAAGATATATTTATACACATACCTGATATGTATAGAGTTTATGCAGAATATCGGACACATGACAGACACATATAGTACATATTTAGTATATATGCCATATACATATTAGATACATATCGCATAGATAAATTCTGTAATATATCATGTACCCTGATATACAGTACTAAAGTAATATTGGGAAAAATAAATTCAAATAATTTTAATAAAATTTAATAAATCTTAATGCATCTGTATGATCACTTAATTATCACTTTGCCATAACAATAATATAATAAAAATTATAATTTTATTTATTTATTTATTAGAAACAATTCTCTAACAAATCGGTTACAATTTGGCAAATAACTAATGAAACACTAGTGATAATACAATACTACAAAAACAGAAAACACCCAATGACCATGATTGCTAAAAAAAAGAAAAATGTTCAACAAATCGGTAACAAAATACTTAAAGCAACTACAAAGCTACAATAAAGCTATATGAAAACACCCAAAAAAACTAATATACCCAAAGTAAAATCTACAAGCCCTCCAAAACATACCAAAACAATATCAAAATCGGCAACAAGATACTTTATGAGGCAACCACAAACTCATACAGAGAGCACCCAAGAAAACTTATAGGGCCTCTAAAACGAACTCGAAGCAATGTCAAATTCGCCGACAAGACACTACTTAATCATACAAGATATGTCCAAAGTAACTAAAAGGCACCCAGAGCGAAGTCTTGAAACAATGTTGAAAATGGCATGAGACAATCATGAAATCACGTGAAGAACCTAAAAAACAGAAAAACTAAAGAACAAATAGTATTTAGAACTGGGCGCGTTAACAAAAATATGACAAGATAAAACACCAAACTAATAGCACTAGCGATGAATAATACACCAAAACAGTTGACTCCAACGACGAAGCACTAACTAATGACTCCAATGACGAAGCACTGACTAAACAACTCCAATAACGAAATAAAACTGTTGCTCCAAAATGGACAGCACCAATGATGAAGAAAGGTTGCTCCAAAATGGATGATGCTAACAACGGTTATTTAAGTGTAATGGGAAAAAATAAAAAAAAATAATACCGGTATTAATAACAAAATAAATAATTTATATAAAATGTATAATAATAAAAAAAAAACTTAAAAAATTAAATAAAAAATGATAAGTATAGTATAAAAAAAAGAATAAAAAAAGTTATAAATAATGAAAATAAATAAATAAATATAGTATACTATATAAATAAGAAAACACGTGGATCTAATCTAGATCTACTATAACCAATAATAATTAAATAATAATAATAACTATAATAAATTAATAATAAAATAAATAATAATTAATAAAATAAATTAAGATAAATAAAATTCAGATGGCATAAGCTGCCATCAGAAAATTAAAAAAAAATTAAAAATAAATTAATTATAAAAAAAAAGCGAAAACTAATAAAATTAAAAAAGGGTTTTATAATTTACTACCATAGCAATGTACTGCCACACCTTGATCAACCAATTAGAAAGCAGGATCAGGTGTAATGTAAAATCGAAGTGATTATATTTTTTTTTTCAAAAATCAGCTATAGCTTGAATTTTGACTATAAAATTATCTCTCATGCACTAACAAAAAAAATTCCTATCGAAATTTTGGGTTAGCATCTTTTTGCTAAATTGCTCTACCCTAACCCTATCTCTTAACCTAACCCTAAACTAATGAATTAATTATTGTTTTAATTTCACATTACACCAGATCTTATAGGGTGCGATGTATCGCATATGCGAAAAAATCAAAAATTCTTAAAAAAATATATATATAATTTATTAAAAAAATTAAAATAAAAAAATTTTAAAAAAATAAACAAAAAATAGAAAAAAATATGGTTAAAAAAACATTAAAATTATTAAAAAAAACATGGTTAAAAAAAAACATTAAAATTATTAAAAAAAAACATTAATTATTAAAAAAAATTACGTAATTAAAAAAAAACATAATTAAAAAAATAAAAATGTAATTAAAAAAAAATAAAAATTAAAATAAGGGTGTTATTTTATGGCAACCTGTTGCCATAGCGACCCTGTGATCGACCAATGAATTCAATTACGTGATCACGTGATTGATTGATCAAAATCAATCGATCACGCGATCACGTAATCGATTTTTATTGGTCAATTTATTACTTAATAAAATTTTATTAATATATATTAAATTAATTTATTAAAAAAAATAACGAACACAAAATCAGAATATAGACGTAATGGCACCCATTAATTTTTTATTAAACTTTAACTCCAAAAAAAAAAGTACAAAAAAAAAATTAAAAAAAATAACATAAACCTGATTCTAACTATCGTGCTATATCACACTATTGTACTATGCCCGCAGTATAGTGGAAGTTCGATTTGATTGGCTTGAAGGTTACTGAGTTACACAACATAAAAAATTTTTTTAATGTATGCTTACTATGAAAACCACATCATCAATCGGCAACTCGTGGTTTTGTATAATAAAATTTTTTTAAATTGCATTATAACACTCTTTAACTCTTCGTATATCTTTTGTAAAAAAAGATTAGTATAGATCATATGGCTAAAAAACTTTGCTTAGAGAGCAAATTAAGACAAGTAATATGAACTGAATGAGTTAATTCAGTATTAATAGGATTATATAAATTTATTTTTATGCTTTCAAGCTCGAAAAATAAATTTATTTATTAACAAAGATTTATAAAGTTAGAGCATTCTCGAGCAGTTTTTGTAGTAGTGTTTGTGATGCCTCAAATCTTTCAAAATACTGATCTTTAGCCAATTAAAAAAATTAGTTTGTATCTTTAAATTTTATTTATTGAAAACTATGCTACACTACAAACTATCATAATTACCTAAAAGAATAAGATGTTTATTTACCTCCAGGCATGAACCACAGTCAACCAGAGTAAACATGTCGTATTTTTGGGTTTTTGGTCTTGGAATTGTAGATTTTAGAGTCTGTTCCTAGTGGACTTTTTGTTGATGTATTTTTGTATCCCTTTGGCTAGCAGAGTTATCAGTAATTGTTATAGTGTATTTTATAAAAAATTTTTTAATCAAATAAGCCTGTATATATAGTGATGCTTTGTTGGGAGCTTTTTAATAAGCAGACTGAACTATTTATTCAAAATTCAGCCGGGTTAGCCCTAAAGAATTCGTTAGTGATATCGGTAGGTATTAGTTTTTATTAATAAAGCTTATAATTTGTTATAATTTAACATCGGTTAAAATTTAATGATAATTATAGTAATTATAGGAAGCTTCGCAAAGATATGAATTACACAAAGATAGTTAAATATGGATGAACCAACAAGACAGCAAATTAAGGGTAGAGTTAAATTGTATCGTTAATCATATGCAAAATGTGGCTAAATTTTTGGTACCACATAATCATCATTGTTGTGTTCTTGGAATATTCTAGAACATTATTGCATAAAATTTTTGATAATATATATTACAGTATTATATGAGGTTACACCAGTAGTACACCCGTACATACAAGTATCTTTGTTAAACACACATATATATATTTTTTATGATGATACATATAAATTATAACAATTTTGCAAAAAAATATTTTTATCTAGAACGAACTGTAGCAATACATATATCAAATATGTTCTAGAATATGAATAAGATCACAAAATGATCAGCATACTGCATAGTGTTTTACCTGAAATTTTGTGTGGCATCTGAAAATTTGAAATCGACTTTTAATGGTTTTCTTACTAGCTATTTATAACTTTTTATTCAATTTTTATAATAATGTTATCCAATATTTATATATTGTGGCTTATTTTTTTTAATATATATATAAACATTATAAGCAAAATAGTGTTTCGATCCTAAATCTGAAATATGGATTGATCCTTCAATCCAGACAAATTCAGATATCCAAACCAGAGATTTTTACTAGGTTTGGTCAAAGAACTTAAATTATGGACCTAAGGATGTACCAGGATCCCGAAATATACATAGATAGGTTAGGTTAATTATAGGGTTACTAAAAAAGGAAAAGTCTGCAGAAAAAACTTCAAAAATAAGCAAAAAAATTACTATAAATAGAAAAGATCTGCATAAAAAACTTCAAAAATAAGCAATCTCATACTTGACCTATCTATGTATATTTCGGGGTCCTGTTGTACCCAAAGTTAGCTTTATACATAATCTGATGCAGATTCAATTCAGATTTGATTGAATCCAGATGGCCTGTCAAAATTAGGATCGAAACACTAAAGCAAAATGACGTTTTATTATATTTTATCTTATATAAAAAAATTTAGCAATGATCTACATTAATTTGCCCTATTATGTTAACCTACCCTTAACCAAGCGGTGATGATAACAATCTTTTTTTTATTCATGCAATGAATAAATTGCGATACTAAAATGATATAATGTCAGAATTGACAGATGCTGGCAATATTGAGTTCAAGTGACCAAAAGCTAATACTACTGCTGCTCAAGTAAGTAATTTTTGAAAATTTTGTCTTTTGTTTTATGTACTTGCTTATAAATCAGTTGCATTTAGGTTGTTTTAGCGATTGCAGCCATTGAATTCCAACCGGACAATGGACTGATTTAATAAAAACTTGTTGGAGAACATTACTACTACCGATAATAGTCAACTAAAAATAGAAATATTAATAACTATCAGCTTTGTTTGTGAATAGATCATAAGTATATGTTATTGTCCACGAAGTGGGCAATAACCAAAAATCAATTTCAGATCAGATGATCGGATAATGACGGAAGGCCACTGGCTGCGAAGCAGCCAGTGTGCTATTTTGTCATTATTCGATCATCTAATCTGAAATTGATTTTTGGTTATGTCCATTTCGCAAATAATAACTGATTTATTCTCAGGTTCTTATTACTATTTCTTCAAACTAAAGTTGCGTATTTCATAAAGTTTGGCTCACTACAAATCACAAATCATTTTTTGATTTTTTTTTCTTTTTTTTCTCTCTCTATTTTTCTTTCTTTTTTTTTTAGCTAGCGACTTTTACTCTTTGTTTGTAACTAATAGTTTAAAAACTCGTATATCATAAAAAAAGTAAAAAAAAAGATATATAATCAAAAAAGAATTCTAAAAATTCTGAATCTGAAACTGGGCAATAATCGAGAAGAAATAGTATAGAAGTATAAATAAGAACCGGGAAGTAAGTTGATTTATTTCATATTTTGGGTCTATTGTAACTTGTTTTTATTAACCACTTTTATTTTACTTTATTAAAAGAATCTGATATCTTGGCAGTCCAATTAGGGGCAATCCTAACTGCAGTTGTATCAGGCATCAAAAAAGAAGAGTCCAAGTGCCGTGAACTTGTTCTTAACTTATAGGCTTAATTAACAATTGAACCTCGATTCTAATATAAAGCCAGAAAGTTAGAAAAGTTGCATTTGATGCACTATATAACTTATTAGAGTTCATTATGGAGAATTTTAATAAAGAGGTAACTAAGCCATTTATTATTTGCGCAAGTCTTTTTATAATGAATTAAATCTAATTTTGATATATTGTTTAAGGGCAAATATAATTACATTATACAAGTCATGTGCAAGCGCTAATGCCAATGTTTAGGTACTGCCTTTAAATATTTGCAAATTTATTATAATAAAATGCATTTTTATATGAATTATTGTTTTTTATATGAATTGGTCTTTAGGACAGAAAAAAAAGTAAAATGAATTAAGGGAGTGTAGTTATTATAGTGACTATGAACATTCTTTTTGTTCAGGAAGCAGCATGGTATATAATTTATTGTGTTCTTATATTTTTAAAGCAAATAGAAAGAAATTTAATAATTAAAATATTTCGAAGGTATTCTATATTCTTGTATTGAATTTATATCACAGGCAGGTAAGTAAAAGTAAACTTCAGTGACGAAAATTTTAAATATTTTAGTAAATTTATTTGAAGAGTTTAATTTAATGGTTTTGGCTTATTTAAATTAAACCTTGTCTATATTTATTTCAATTGATTGCGATAACTAATGAAGATATTAGAATTAATAAAAAATTAAAGAATTAGAATAATAAGAAAAGGTTTATTTTATTATGGATGAATATGCTTGTTAGTTTAATTGATGATTTAACAAATCATGCAGTCAAATTAAGCTACTGAAGCAAATTATATTTTATTATGTGCAAATATGATGAGGCATTTGAAGATTTAACTAAGTTGTTAGATATTAAATCAGATAATACAATAGCTTTAAGACATAGAGATGATGTTAATTATATGATAAAAAGGTATAATGAATCAATTGCTAATAGAATTATTAAGAATTAAACCAAACTTCATATGGCAAAAGAAGGGCAATAAATTAGTTAAGGGGTTGCAAGTATTATATGCATTTGTAAAATTTAGTACTGTTGTAGTCTAAATAAATAGTATAATTATTTTAAATATTTATAACTTTTCACTCTGTTCTATTGAAAATTCTAAATACAATTGATTTCTATTCCAAATTTATATAATGATTTACATTATGCATATTGTTTACTTGTTTACATTTTTTGACCAATGAAAACAAATGACGCCGTGCTATGCCCCGCTACATCCCAACTATCATGCTATGTCCTGCTCTATACTAACTATCGTGCTATATTTTATACTAACATTGCCTTTTCCAACAACGTACTAATTGCAGATTTTACGATGATATCAACGACAATAACACCTCCAATTATGATGACAATAATCGTTAATAATAAAGTGCATATTCAAATTAAAAAAGTTAGAAACAAAAAAAAAATTGAAAAAGAAAACCAAGTGCTCACCTGCAATAGAAAATCATCACTATCTAATTTAAAAAAAAATTAGAAAGCCTGAACCCCCAAAAAAAAACAATCCCCAAAAAATAACAACAAAAAAAAATAAAAAAAGAAAAAGAAAAAGAAAAGAAAAAAGAAAAAAATAAAAAAATAAAAAAAATAACAATTTATAAAAAAAAACAAATTAAAAAAAAAAATAAAAAAATAACGATTTAAAAAAAAACAAAATAAAAAAAAAAATAAAAAAATAACGATTTAAAAAAAAAAACAAAGAATAAAAAAAAAAGAAAAAAAATAACGATTAAAAAAAATAATATAGAATTAAAAAAAAAAAGACAAAAACCAGTAAAAAAACAACAATTAGAAAAAAAAAATGATTAAATATAAAAAAAAATAAAAAAAAGATTATAATATAAAAAAAATATTAACGATTTAAAAAAAAAACAAATTAAAAAAAAAATGATTTAAAAAAAAACCAAAAAAAAGAGAGAAAGAGAAAAAAAATTTAACGATTAAAAAAAATTTAACGATTATAAAAAAAAAAAATTTAAATTTTAATGATTAAAATATAAGTTATATAAAAAACAATTAAAATCCCTCCAAAAAATTTGATAACATAAGGTCATACAAACTTATATTATTGATTTTCATATCCCGGCTGGGTCAGTGAGATGGGGTTTTGAAATTTTAAATTTTTTTAATATATTAGCCAATAGAAATTCTCCATTCATAATCATATGAACAGAGCGAATTTTTAATTTTTATTAGGTATATATAGTAAAGATTATCAATTAATTACTTATAAATAACGATAACAAAACTTTAAGACTACAGTACTAAACCGCATATTGTGAAAGTGTAAATCAGGGTTCGTAACTTAAAACCCTCTAATAATCTATAACCAATCTAAACTCTATACAAATATCGGTCAAGACTCCTAGTTCCTCGATCTTTAAATTTTCCCATAAGAATACTTTACTATGATCTAAGTAAAACTAGTTTGGGACTATACTATAAAATGCCAAACTTAAATACTAGCTTCCGAAGTGAAAAATTCAAAGGAAACGAAGTTTGTCTATATAATGTATAAAGAATAAAGTTAAATTTTTAACATATAAAATTTTTTACTGGGTATCTGGTTGTAAGACAATAAATTTTTAAATAAATTTTTTTTTGTTAAAAAATTTTTTTAAAAAAAAAATTAAAATCTGGGTTGCCGGGTTATGAAAGGTTACATGGTGATATAGAAACCAATAGTATAAGTTTGTATGGCCTAATAATAAACCCCCCTCTGACAAAAAATAAAAAAACTGACAAAAAATAAAAAACAATAACAAAAAAAAACAACAAAAAAAATTGTAATATAGAGAGAAAAAAAGCAAGAAAAAAAACAAGAAAAAAAACAAGAAAAAATGTCCAAAAAAAATCAAAAAATCCAAAAAAAATCCAAAAAACAAAAAAAAAGCCCAAAAAAGTTTGCCAACTAACGATAGTTTCTGATACTAATATAAACAAAGCACCAACACCAAAAAAAATTTAGTTAATATATAAATATAAAAAACAAAAAAACAATTCTCAACCAACATAATGCCATGGTAGTCTAACCTTCTTGCGGTTGTAACTTAATTGCCAATCTTGATTGCTATTATACCATTCTAGTGATGAAGTCCTAGAAATTGTGAAACTCTGGTAACCTAGTAGAAAGTTAAAGACAAAAAGACAAAAAACAAGAAGACTTGAAAGAAGAAAAAAAAAAGAAAAAAAAACCTTCAAGAAAAAAGCAGACACGACTTCAAAGAGACTTTGGGCCTAGAAAAAAAACCCCCAAAAAAACATTATCATTGTTTATATATGATTGCCAATCTCTAAAATGATTGGTCGATCATATGAGGTGTCTCGTATTAAAAGAGACCATTTTTTATATATACTTCATTTTGAGATAATTGAGTTTAATCATTTGTTTTGATTTTCGAGCTGATCTGGACAACTTCTTTCTAAGTAAAAAGTAGATTGGTTTAGTAAAAAAAAAGGTTTATATGTGCTAACTTTGGGAAATTTTGATTTTTCTTATAAAATATTTTTTTTACTATGACAACCTATCTTTACAACTTAGAAAAAGTTGTTCAGAATAAAATTTACATTATATGACATGATATTATTTATATATATTACACTTTATTAAGTAAAATTTTAAATTTTTAAAAAATAAAATTTTTTGCCTATAAAATCGAGCGATTTGATTGGTCGAAGCAGGGGGTGCGACATGTCACAGATGCTACAAATTTATTTTCCTTATCAAAATATATAATATATATTATATAATATAATAAAATTATAAAGTATAAGAAATCTTTTTGTTCTTCAACTAATTTCTATACCTATTTCCCCAATTTTTGTAACTTACTATAAGTAAAGTATTGAATAACAAGAACATGGATTCTTGATATAGCAACAAATATAAAGCCTATAGCATGTTCTTTGTTATTAATGTCTATTGCAGTTTGTTACTAGTTTGTTATAATTTTATACAATTTACTACTGTATTGCAAAACTTTTTAAAAGATTGCACCATCATTAGAAAGTTGGTAGATGAATATTAAAGACAAAATATTTAGATTTTTTAATAAAAAAATGAAAATTAAATAAATTTAGTATAATTTTTAAATATAATATATGATTATTTGTATGTTTATCATTTTAGGCTATATTTCTATTTTACTACTAGAAAAAATTTTGCAATTAGTACAGATCTTGCTTTTTTATTACTTCACTATTTATTTTGATAACTTAAACTGTTTTTAATGAGTCATTGAAGCTAATCTTAGTATTATTTCTTGGTAACTTTTGTTTAGACATAAAAATTCTTGTGTTTTTACATTTTGTTATAGATTTCAATATGAAAAAAATTATGTGTTAAACTATAATCAACTTAATTAATAATTAGTTGTTTTTATTTTCAATTTAATGCTGATTAAAGAAGATTGTAAAATTTTATTATTACTTATTACAGGAGTGGAAACTGGATATCAATAAGATTTTTATAAATATGGCTATAAGGTTTTCTATTCTGTTCTGTTTAGACCAATTAAATTTTAATTATAATAATAATATTTTTTGGTTGTTAAGATGAGATTTTATTTGTAACTTTATAAGAAATTGACAAATTTCTTTTTTATACAAATCAATTTAGAATATGAACTAGATAATTTTCACTTTAAACACAAAAGCAGTTGTATTAATTAAATTTTGAGTATAGATCTTTAAAGTTTGTATTTTCTTATAATTTATTGTTGCAGTTGAAGCTATAAATAGTTAAAGCTAGAAATTTTAATTATTTTATTCTAAAATTTTTTAAATTTTGGGTGCATTTTTTTAATTTTTTTGAATAATTAGGTTGGGTTTAGAGTTAGTTTTGATATTAAAAGAAAATAAGCAAATTTTTGTAGGATATATAATTTTAAATCAAGGTTCTTAATTTCCAGCTTCAGCCACAACTTTTATTATAAAGTTCATAATAAAAAATTAATTTTTTAGGATTAGTTTAATGCTCACCAGTGGTGAATTTTACCAATCCAATTAGAATTAAAGATCAGGTGTAACATGCAAAACAATTTTGTATAACAAAAATAAGAATTTTTTAAAAAATCCTTCTAACTAAAAATTTTGTCTATGAAACTACTTTTTTTTATGCAAAAAAAGAATTTCTCGTAAAATTTTGGTATAAACTATACCCTCTGCCCCATCCCATACCCTAATATTAAAGAGATTTAATTTTTTTTTGTTTTGCTACATATAATTATGTATAGATGGATAATCACCGGTGAATTTCACCACTGGTGAATGCTAGATTAATTCAATTTTTAAAGGTTTTTTGTTTTGTTAATTGCTTTTTTTTTGCAGCACCTAGCCTATATACTATATAACTAGAGTGCAGTATGGGATAGATTTAACCCAAAATTTTGCAGGTTAGGTTCAAATTATTGATCTGTTATAAATTGTGTCAGGTTCAGGCTGGGCCTATTAAAGTATTGAATTAGGGTTCAGGCTCTATTCATTGCCCATAAAGCCCAATTAATCCTGATATAATTTTAAAAAATAAATTTTAAAAAATTCTTACCCAGGAATTATAATTTGAGCAGAAATATAGTTGTTAGATGAAACTATAAGGTTTCATGTTGATGAAATGCATAACCTAGGTTCATTTTTTTGTCATTTAAAATCTTAAATGATTAAGTAAATTTATCATGTATTATATTGTTATTGCCATGGCATCCAATTAACTAATTAATTAATCAATTAATCAATTATATACTAATCGTAATGTTGATTGCTAGTGAACTTTGAGGTGGCTGCTCTGGCAAGCTCATAAACAACAGATATACAATTAAGAAATTAGAATTTTTTTCTATTGCTATTTGTATTTAATTATGGTAAATTATAGTCAGTGATGTCACTTGGTTATTTGGCTGGCCAATGGCCGCGGCCATTGGCCGAGGCCAAAAGGCCAAAAATATAAATTTTATTTTTGGCCGAAATTGCCAAATAATACTAGTAATTTGATTGGTTAAATTTTTACTTAAGTAATTTTTCTATATAACTTACTAAACCTTTGTTTATTAAACCTTTGCTCAAATTACTTATTAAACCTTTGTTCAAATTATACTTTTATATAACTTTTTAAACCTTCGCTTAAATTATTTTTATATAGTTTATTAAACTTTCACTTAAATTATTTTTATATAAGTTATTAAACCTTCACTTAAATTATTTTTTATATAATTTATTAACTTTCACTAGATTTTTTTTTATATAGCTTAACAATTATTACTTAAGTTATCTTATATATTAATATGCTTTCAAAACGAACTTTCAAGCAAACTATTATAATTAAAAAAGAACTTGAAAAGAATCGTTAGATTTAATTATTCTTTCACGTATAGTTAAATATCGATCCGTTCTATAAGTTTTATTAATTCCAATAGTTCGTCAATTTCTTTATCGCAACTTTAGTAATAGCACATGAAAATAGATAACTATAGTGTTAATTAACTTTTTTTGGGAAGGTAATATACAATAAATACAATTCAAGAATATTGGTTCTTATAGTTAATAGTGTGGCTTTAAACAAAACCAGTACGTATATGTAATATATATTAACATTAGTATGCATATAATACAGTATTTTTATATACATTTCTTTTTTATTACTATACAGAGAAATTTGGCCACTTGGCCGTTTGGCCATTTGGCCATTGGCCAACGGCCATATCGGCCAAATAATTTTTATTGGCCTGGCCAATTGACATTCAACTTTGGGCGCAAAATTTTGGCCATTTTGGCCAAATAATTATATATTGGCCGATGGCCAATTAAATTTTCTTTGGCCGATTAAATTGGCATCACTGATTATAGTTATTGTATGGGTTGTAGTGAATAACTCAGTTACACACGGGTTCATATTCTATTCCAAAGGCGCAGGATTTAAATATGAACCCATGTATGTAATGGGTTATTCCACATACCCATATAATAACTATCTTACTGTATGGTGTCTAACGTAACAATCCCGTGCAATAACCAAACATAAAAAGGCACAGGTTGTCATATAAGACCCGTATAATAAATACTGATACAGTATGATATTTCTTCTTAATATGCATGTATTTTATAACATATAATTAGTGCAATTCTAAAAAATAATCATAAAAAAGACATTTTTATAGTGATCATCATGTACATTAATTAAAACAAAACCTGTTAAAGTGATATTTGCTTAAGGGTAGAGTTAAATTGTATCATTGATTATATGCAAAATGTGGCTAAATTTTTGGTACCACCTGATCATTATTGTTGTGTTCTTGGAATATTCTAGAACATTACTGCATAAAATTTTCGATATTACATATTATGTAAGGTACACCTGTAGTACACCTGTATATGCATAGTATCTTTGTTAAACACATGTATATATTTTTTTTATGATAATACATATAAATTATAACAATTTTACAAAAAATTATTTTTATCTAGAACAAACTGTAGCAATACATATATCAAATATGTTCTAGAATATGAATAAGATTCCAAAATAATCATCATACAGTATAATGTTTCAACCAAAAATATGTGTGGTACCTGAAATTTTGTAATTGACTTTTAATAGTTTTTTTACTAGCTGTTTATAACTTTTTATATAATTTTTATAATCACATTGTCTAATATTTATATATTGTAGCATATTTTCTTAATATATATATAAACATTATAAGCAAAATGACATCTTATTATATTTTATCTTATATAAAAAAAATTTAGCAATGATCTATATTAATTTGCCCTATTATGTTAACTCTATCCTTAAACAATTCTTATACAATAGATAAATAAGTAATTATATGATATATTTAATAGTTTTTTAGTTATATCTAGATAAAACATCAAACCCAAAATTTTCACAATCATCAATTAGGCTACACAAAGTTAATTTTTTATTTTGTATAACCTGGTGTTTCAAAATTTTGGTTAGCTGATCAGATTTTTATTTTTAAAAAAAAATTAACTTTGTGTGGACTAAATTAATTTATATTTACATCTGATCACACAAAATTAACTCTTCAGTTTGTATAATATAGAATCAAAAAATTTTGTTTTTTTATTAGATTTATCAAATAATTTTGAAAAATTAAGGTTATTATTTGGTGGTACCAGAAAAAAAATAAAATAGCAAAAATGGAATAATTGATACAATAGAACTTTTAAAAAATTTTTTTTTAAAAAAATTGAGTCAGTGGGTTATGAAAACAAAAATTAACTTTGCATAGCCTTATAGTCAATCAAAAACATTAAAGCACAGCAACCAATCAAAAACATTAAAGTGCACAGACCTGTCCCATCTGTTTATTTTTTGTTTATATAAATTATATAAATTGGGGGTCAGGTTGGGTTTGAATCTGATCCAGCCTTATTCATCATGAAAAATTTTTTGTCAGGTCAGGCCTGGGTTGGTTTAAATAGGCCTGGGCCAGATTTAAATGAACCTGACCCAACCTGGCCTATTCTGTATCTATATATAATTATAAATAATGCACAAAGCATTATTTCATAGTTATAATACTATATTTATATAATTATTAAAATATTTTTAAATAAAATAAATATTAGCTGTTATTTATTATTACTTATATAATTATTATCAAGTTAAATTAACAGTACATAATTATAAACAATTACAATTAATTAAAAATTATTGATTATAATTTATTATTACTATTAATTCAAATAATTGTAATTAATTGTAATTAATATATATTGATAGCAATTATTTCTATAGCTATCAACTTTATTTAGATCTTTCTAGCAACAATATATAAATAATCTACAGTATAGGATAGAACTCTGGACATCTTTGATATATATTGGATTTTAGCAAATTGCAGAAAATTTGGTCTAAGATTCAAATTTAAGTTTTAGCAAATTGAGTTAATTTTAAAAAAAGGTTATTAAAGTGTTTTGGAAAATTAGAGCAATTTTATACATGTTATATTTTATTTTTAGCAAATTACATACATTTTGCAAGAATTATACCAAAATAAGCTATCTTACATCAGCAAATTTATAATAGCGTAATTTTACGTAAAATCTTACAAACTATAATAAAAGCAAAATATTACATAATATATTTTGAAATATTTCAAAATATTAAAATTTCAAAATACAGTCATCTCTCTCTATAGTTACCTCCAATATAATTACAAACTCTATACAATCACATGGTTTTTGGTTACTGATTTTTTTGTTATTAAAACCCTTTCTATATAGTCACAAATGCTTATAATCACTATCACACATAATTTCATATTTATAGATACTTTTTAATAGTAAAATGTCTTTTATATAATCATATCTACTAGGCTTCCGCATGGGCTGGGTAGGGCCAGGTACTAGTAATACCCTTACTCTATCTAGCAATCTTATGAGCCCTACACTTACCCTAGAGCTCAGATCTTAGTACCCATATTTGGGGGTAGGCTAAAGCCAGATACAGCACAAAATTACCCAATATATAACCCGGATCAGTCAGAACAAAACAAAGTGAGATGGCAAAGACAAAAACACGAAATATATAAAAAATGGCTATCCAAACCGTCTTGTTTGACTAAGTAAAAGTGTCAAAAATGCGATTTTACTATATAAAAACAACCTCTTAACCTAACTCTAACCCAACCCTAACCCTAATTCTAACTCTAATTAAAAATCAAAAAAATCAGAAAAATCAGGTAATCTCGTGATTTACCTGGCTTTAGCCATCCCCCATATTTGGCCCATTAAACTATAGGCACTCTTTGAACTACCTATGGGTCCCATCAAAAATATAAAGATTGATATTTTTTAAACTTTAATTATTTAATTAAAATAAAAAAGTTTGTATAGCATATAAATAAGAATCAGCATTATAGATTATTGTTATAAAATCTGAACTCCCATTAGTAACTTACCAATAAAACCACAGAATCTGTTAATACAAAATTATGAAAAGAATCGTGTTTACAAACCTGTTTTTTATGCCAAACAAAAAAATTTGCTACAAAACTTTAGTATAAAACCTGCAAAGTTAATTCTTCATTTTGTATAACCTGTGACCTTTTTTTTAATTTCAATTATACCAATTATTCTATTTTTACTATTTAATTTTTCTCTGTGTCACCTGATTGTGATCTTAATTTTTTGGAGTTATCTGATAAAACTGAAAAAAAAATTTAGAATTTTCTGGGTGTGAACGTGAGCGTATTAACTTCCATCAAGGTCACCTTATAACAAGATGCTCCATCTTGTTGGAAAGTTACCTCTCTAAATTAAATTCTTGTTCTCTGATCATTCACACAGGTCTTCGTGAAGTATCTGCTGATACAAGTCGCTATCTATTGTGCTGTCAAGCTAGTTTTTATTAGAATTATTGTAATTTTTATTATATTCGCTATACCAGTAATTGCAATATATAATGGGTTAGATTGAATTAGTCTAAGCTAATTATAAAAAGTTTCTGAATGCCAATTTTTAAATAGGTGTTACAAAGAGAAAACCTTATATTGCATAATCATGATTTTATTGGTTAGTCACTGAGAAAATTAGTTAATAATCAGATAATCTAGGTAGCAAAAAATCCTAACCAAAAGTTCTAGAAATCAATCATCTAAATATTTGGTTAAATGAAAGTTTTTTTGATATTTGCTAATATATCCACTAATCTTTTATTAATTATATATTTTATCAATAGTGAAGCATTTGTTGTTCTTGCACTTGTTCTTGTACTTGCACTTATTCTTGAACTTGAGACTATTATATAAAATATTTTCAAATTTGTAAGGGAATCCAACAACAAAAGTAAATTTGGACAATTCACGTTTTTTAGTTTTGTGTTGTTTAAGGGCATTATTAAGGGCATTAAAAAAATTTTATAATAATTACTTGAATGTTTTAATAATTACTTGACCATGATAATAGTTATAATCATTTTATGCATTTCTGTTAGTTTTTTTATATTTAGATAACATTTTTTAAATATGATCAATCAAAAATGTTAAAGCGAACAGACTTAGAATTGAAGTATATAGATAGATTAGAATGTTAATTATACTTATTTTATATTTAATTTTTCTATATAAAATTTTGATAGGATAAAATGCACATGATTCGGAAACAGGCACATTAATGCGCATTTATGTGTATGATTGAGGAATCATGCGCACATATGAAACCCTTCTCTAGACAAAACATTTTAAACACAACAAAATCGGCATTACTAAATACTTTTTAACTTAATTTAGGTCGTATTGTGCCCATAAGTCATATAAATGTTGTGTCCATAGTTTTTACTAATAAATAAATAATATTTTTTTATTTTTACTTCTATTAAATCACATTATTTATTTTTAATATAAGCTGTGATTATATAGAGGTAACCTTTGTAAAGTCACACACACTTCTTTATAATTATTTGAGTAGTATGTGCTCAACTGTGTGGTTATATGGGAGGATGACTGTATTACTAAAGTAATTTCAAAATATTTTGAAATATAGGGCCTTTGCAGTAGAAAGAGCCGATACTAGTTTATATAAGATTTTAAGAAAATCACGATTGTTTTGTTCGGACTGATCCGGGTTAATTAAAATTTTTGTGATTTGATTAGTTTATTATATTGGGTAATCCTGTGATATATGAAACTTCCAAGAAATTTTTTTTTAAATATCTCAATTTTTTATGATACAAATCAAATTTCCACTTATAATTGAAAAATGTAGTGCATATTAAAATTTATCTGAATATAACTAAAACCTGATTTTCATTTTTGGGCAGTATCAGCCCTTTCTATTGCAAAGGCCCATATGTTACAAAATATTTCAAACCCTTTCAAAATATTTTAGGACTAGGAAACCAAGCTGGATCAGTAGATCTGTAACCTGGATTGCGCATTAGACTAATTTTTCAAAATAGTTCAAAATAGTTTGATTATATTCAAATTTTGTACTACAAGATCAGATTAAATCTTTAATTTATAATTAGATCTTCTATTTTGTTTTTTTTTCACTTTTTTGTTTTTCATTTTTTTTGTTTTTGTTTGTTTTTTTTTATTTTTTTATTTATTTATTTTTTAATTATTTTATTTTATTTTTATTTTGGCACTTTACAAGAAAAACAAACATCTTTCAAAACCTTGTGCATGCCAACTACGACTTCTAATACTTTCAAGTCAAGAATATACTTCAGCAATTTCTAAATTTTTAAGAATGCTTCTTTAGAGAAATAGGTGCAAGTTTTTGTGAGTTTTTGCAAGTTCTTGCAAGGTTTTGCTTCATTTATTTTTTGTTTCATGTTTAATTTTTAAAAATTTTTTTATTAATTTATTTTATTTTGGCACTTTGCGAGAAAAAACCAACTTTTGAAACATTGCATGACTTCTAACACTTTCAAGAACATATCCCAAGCAATTTCTAAATTTTCAAGAATGCTTCTTTAGAGAAATAGGTGCAAGTTTTTGCAAGTTTTTGCAAGTTCTTGCAAGTTCTTGAAAGATTTCGCTTCATTTGTTTTCCGTTTCATATTTTTTGTTTTTGTTTTTTTGGTTTATTTTTAAAATTTTTTTTATTAATTTATTTATTTTGGCAATTTGCAAGAAAAACAAACAACTTTTCGAAACCTTGCATATGCCAACTACAACTTCCTACACTTTCAAGAACATATCTCCAGTAATTACTAAATTTTCAAGGACACTTCTTTAGGGAAATAGGCTCAAGTTTTTGAAGTTTTTGCAAGTTTTTGCAAGTTCTTGCAAGGTTTCACTTCATTTATTTTCTCTTTTCATGATTTTTGCTTTTGTTTTTTTGGTTTATTTTTAAAAATTTTTTATTAATTTATTTTATTTTAGCATATTGCGAGAAAAACAATACTTTTCGAAATATTATACATGCCAACTATGACTTTCTACACTTTCAAGAATACACCACCAGCAAATTCTAAATTTTCAAGAATACTTCTTTAAAGAAATAGGCACAAGTTTTTGCAAGTTTTTGCAAGTTCTTGCAAGGTTTCGCTTTATTTATTTTTTTATTTCGCGATTTTTGTTTTTGTCTTTTTTGGTTTATTTTTAAATTTTTTTTTATTAATTTATTTTATTTCAGCACTTTGCAAGAAAACAAACAATTTTCGAAACTTTGTGCATGCTAACTACAACTTCTGACACTTTCAAGAATGATAGAAAACAAAGAAGTGAAGATAATAGCTAACTGTGGGGAGAGTAAAAATAAGTGTATAGGTCTAGTTTTTTGTATATAGTAATAGAATTAGATGTAGTGAAGTGCAAAAGTAGTTTAAAATATTTGTAATAATGTAAAAATAATATATAACATACAGTCAAACCTCCATAAATGCAACCTCCATAAATGCAATATCTCCTAGATATACATTTTTTTCTATTCTGTAAGATGTTATTAGTGCTAAATGCATATTCTATATTCTGTAAATGCACGTTCTCTTAAATAACATTTTATATTATACTAACCTCCCTAAATGCATGTAACCAATCAAATTTTAGTATTTAAGATAGGTTATACAGTTTTGATAGAAGTTACACAAACTTGATGATCTAATTTTTAAAGCTGCAATTTAATTGGCTCTCTCTAAATGCAAACCTCCCTAAATGCACATTGTAGGCTTGTCCCTATGAGTTGCATTTATGGAGGGTTGAATGTATAATAAAGTATGTAATATTAATTAAAAATATATATTTAATAAATGTAAAATTTAATATATAATAATAATAAATAAAACAGCACTACCACTATTTCTGACGATCCCTTGTACCAAACCTTTCACAAAAATTGAACTACAAAAAACTATACTGTTAACATACTTAATATAACAAAATTTCACCAAAGCTGCTATCAGGTACAAAGTCCATTTACTGGAAGCTCTGTGCTATAAAATAGAGATGAAAAAGACATGCAGACTTTTAAGCGAGGCACCTTGGCAGGTTTTGGTACTATCGAGTGAAGACGTAGTAGAGCAACCCTGGAGTTTTGAAAGCCCTATAAATATAAATATAGAAGCAAAGGTCTGGTTAGACATGTTATTTAGTATAGTATAACTCTTACTTTCCTTCCTGGTTTGAAAATTTTTTCTTTGGTATTGATATCTCTTCAAAAATTCAAAAAGTGGGCGTTTCGGTGTACCCCTCCAAAAGATTAGCAATATTTACTCCCAATTAGAAAGGGACCTACTATTTCAGATCCAAGGTTATGAGTGAGTTTTGGAAGCAAAATAAATGATGAATAACATATGGGGTATTATCTATTAAAATAGCCCTTTTTTGCAATTTTTTGAAAAATGAGGTTTCATTAGATTTATATAAAATTTGACATGATCAATATTTTCAATTATAAATGAAGGTCGATTTGCATAATAAAAAATCAAGATAATTGTAAAAGAAAAATTACACGAGGCCGCATAAGGCCAATACATCATGAGATTATCCGATAGTCACCTGCTACATTTAACCAATCAAAATCGTAAAATTTAATGAATCCCGGATCAGTCCAAAAATCAAAACAAATGATTAAACTCAATTATCTCAAAATAAAATATATGTAAAAAAGGGCTGTTTTAATAGATAACACCCTATATAAGGTCTGTTTGGAGAAACCACCGAAGAAATTTTTATATAGTTTTTTTTTCGTTTTTTCTTTTCTTTTTATAATATATGTATATCTGACTATTCTTTTTTCTTTCGCTTTTTTTATCTTGTCCAATTATATATTAGGTTTTTTTATTTAGGATATGTAGTTTTTTACAATTTTCAATTCCCTTTTCTTTTCCTTTTCCTTATACCCCTTTTGTAAATCTTGTTTTTTTTTTCTTCTTGTTAGTTGTAGATAGTAGTTATTCAACTTTTTTGCCAGGATCTAGGTGGAAGAAGTTTGAAAGAAATTAGGTGGTTTGGACGAGCTGATAGGTCGCTGTCAGTGAGCTGTATCCAAAGACCATTAGGTATGACAGATACAGTGAGATTTTATCTATCCTTGGCAGGTCAAGGTTAAGTGCCTATGGTTACTGGTCTAGTTATAGTTTTAGTTTCAGATCTGTAGATTGAACTGTAGTAATAGTATTTGAAAATGTAACTGTAGTTTTTACAATAAAACATAACCGAACCACCTAGTCAATTTAAAAAATAATAATAATAATAAATAAAAAAATATAATATTTTATATTAAATTGTGAAACCGTGTAAAATATTGCGAAAACCTGTAAAAAAGCATGATTATATGAATATGTATATTGTTTATTTATTTTTTAAAAAATTTTAAAAAGTTGCGAAAATTTGCACAATATTGTGAAACAATGTAAAAATATCAAAATATTACCTTCTGCGCGTATTAGTTTATTGATTTGTATGAGTATGCGACCCCTGTAGAGGAGGTAATTTGCATTTTTTATTTGGTCTATTTTGCAATATTTCACAATATATTTCGAAATATTTCAAAATAATAACTGTAATATTATAGTAATATCAAATATAATGTAATATATAACATAATATACTGCATCGATCATAAGATTTTTGTAATATTACGGGCTATAATATCTTACATAAGATTATATATATATAATTCGCTTATGTATTTTTGAACCACTATAATTTTTAAAAATTTAAGATGCTTAAATTTAAAATTTTTTAATCAAAAAATCCAAATTCAAGCATCTTCTTTTAAATTTTCAAGAAATATAAAATTAAATATGCTAGAATAATGTATTTTTATGCGCTGAACAAATTTTTTTTTTGGTTTCAAAGTGTCCATCTTCGGGACTGAGAATTTTTATTCAAGATATTAGAGCTGTTAGTATCCCACTTAGGCTTAGGGGAATGCCGACATTTGTTATAAAGACGAGGATACATCTAGCCACACGTACTCTTTTGGTGTCTAATTTAAGTAGTCCGCCCTAAGGTTCTATACTAGCTGCCATACCTGCAACCCAACTATGGGAATTGCCTATTTAAACCCTTTGGTCCCTGTTCCACCTGCCAACCCATTTTGTATCACCGGCACAGCCACCAGCTTTTAGACCTGGTGTTTGTACTGGATACTAATCACTACCATTAGGACTAGACGGAAACTTGGTAGAGCAGACCTGTCCCACACAGGTATTACCTACACTTTGGTAACTTGCGCACTCACCGAGGCAAGCAACTTGCAGCCTGTGAATACCCTGCAACCGCTACCATTACCTACTTCTGCCCTTGTAAGGTTCACTCTGACCCTAGTACCAACCATCACTTTTCTATTGGTCTTTCACCAATACATCTCTGACTTCCAATCCAGTTGGCCCGGAAGGGTCTATCTACTCGGCATTAGGTGCCATTATGGTTTTTTTTCCCCTGGTACCTACTTCTATAACATAGGACCTTTTCCTCCAGTACCTGATCCAGCGGCCAGGTTGGTAGACCTTGTTCCTGAGATCAACGTCTGGTTCTTTGGTTCCAGTCCAATATTCCAGTTTTGGTAGCACCATTGAAGATCTTTACTACCTCCTTACTCGGGTCTTGCCAAATGGGTTTCCATTTTCTTGGTTCCTTGGATTTGTCTGTGTTATGAGGCACAACTTCGCCCAAAAGCTCTCATTCGAGATGGTTACCAAGGACTACAGGTAATGTACCCAACTGATTGACAAAAAACAGTTACCGGAACACAGGTCTATTTTTCAAAAGCATCGCCAGTGGGAATTGAACCCTAGACCTGCCACTTGGGGGTGACAACTTACCAACTTTCCTAAGTTGTCACACCCTTGTGCTGAACAAATTTCTTAAAGCACAAAGTTAGAATCAATTAGTAAAATTTGAGAATTATAGAATTTTTTAGTATTTTTCAAAATGAATTTTGCTAACTTTACTCTAGGTGACAGCACCTAGTTCAGAAATCAGAGTTAAATCAGGTCAGAAGTTACATCAGAAGTCAGGACGAAAATTTTAAACTCTTAATCACAGGATTTTCTGATATTAGTACATACAGTGCAATTAACATAATTCAAAACTAAATATGTAATTGAAAAGACATTTCTGTTATCCTTTGCTTCGCAAAGGATAGTTTATACTTCTGCTACAGCTATCACCTCCACTACAGCATTTTTATTTACTACAGCATAGGAATTTATTTACTACAGCATAGGAATTTATTTACTACAGCATAGGAAAAAGACTTTTAATCACTTTACCCCAACCCTAACTAACCAGAGATTTCAGCTTAAATCACAAATTTCACTATCCCGCGATTTTGTATAGCCAAACCAATATATCTTGCTAAACTCAAGCCCTATAGGCCCTCTAACCCTAATCTAAATGATTTTGAAATTTTTTGGGCATAGTCACATCACACTAATCCTACTTAAACAAACACGTGAAGTTTTTTAGGCATTGAAGGAACCATATCATAGTAAAGTCACAGCCTCAAGTTGCACATCGTATAAAGTGGTTAAAGTAGTTGCGGAAATTATGGAAAAACGGTTGTTAAAGGAAGAAAATAAAAATCAGAGGAAACAGAGTATGACGATATAATCATACAAGTAGATGAAAAGAAAGTGAATGATGATAAATTAGATAATGATATTATTAAAATAGGAAAATTAGAAGTTAATAAATACGCCATACCTGTAGTATCCAACGGTGCACATGTGATCGATTTTAATCGAACAAAAGCTGATATCAAAAAGAAATCGATATTAATTGAATCAGATCTAAAGTACCTGGACAGGATGAAGCAATGATGAAAAAGATGTATAATGAGGAATTCAAAGATTGTTGTGAAATGAATGAATTGGTAAAAGGAGTGTTGAAGGTATTTATGGAGGATGATACATTAAATAATGTTGTTATTGAAAGAAGAAAAACAAAAATTGATGAAAACAACATACCTGGAGGTAGGGCCGAAAAGCATTATGATGAAACAACCGTTGACGAAAAGGAGTCGAAGAAGGATTTTGATCTTGCACGTAGGTTTTGATATGATGGAGTTGGATTAGAAATGGGAGTTATTGAATGAATAAATAGTGTTGATCATGAAAGAGGAATTGATAAGAACCTGATTGATGAAATCGGAGAAAATGACAATAGGTTAAATGATGGTAATGTTGAAATAAAAGAGACAGCAATTGATGAATGTGACATACCTGAAAAGGGTAATAACGGGGATAAAGCTCCCAATAGTAGAACAAAATCGATAGTATTAGATGAGCTTCTTGCTTGTGACTTGGAATCGGTAATGAAGACCGAAGAAGATGGAAAAGACAGGTTGTATATAAGGAATAAGGTAGATAAGTTGGAATATAATAGAGTGAAAGGTGAAGGAATAGAGTCGAAAAATGACGATATTGATGAAATAACGAAGCATGTGGAGAACGATCACGTGGATGATAAATGAAAAATAAATATCTATAACACGATCAAGCACAAGGCAACATGAGTAGAAACGAAGAACAAAAAAAAGCATACAAAAGAAGTCCAAAGAAAACACTTACTTAAAATCTGAATTAGGCGAATATTCGATTGTAAACGACGATGACGAGTGTATAATACATCTTTTTGCATTACAATATATTGAAGAAATGCAAGTAATAATAACACCAAAGAACTAATGATACCAGCGACGTATACCAATGACGAAAAGCCAAGAAAAAAAGAGCGAAAGTTAATAATACTAGCCAAAAAAAGCAACAGTAAAAAAAAACAGAATACAAAAAAAAAATACTTATATAGTGGTAGATCTAATTGTGTAACCAGTGATGATCAAAACAATAATGATCTTCACCTGACGTAGGTGATATCACCTAGGGTGAAAATTAGTTAAAATCTTTCAAAATTTTACTAATTGATTCTAATTTTGTATTCTAAGAAAACTTGTTCAGCATATAAAAATACATAATGCTAGCATAGTTAATTTTATATTTTTTAAAAAATTTAAAGATGCTTAATTTTGAATTTTTGATCAAAAAATCCAAAATTAAGCATCTTCTTTTAAATTTTCAAAAGATATAAAATTAAATATGCTAGTATAATGTATTTTTTAGAGTACAAAGTTAGAATCAATTAGTAAAATTTTGAGAATTATATTATTTTATATAATTTTATTAATAAAAATGGTATTGTTAAATCACACCACTGGTGTTCAATACCACTATAAATTTTATTATAAGCTGCAATATAACATAAAAATTAGGTGTAATGCAAATTTTTGGATATTTTTTAAAAAATAACTAGAATGCAAAATTCGTTTATAAAATCATCTTTGAGGAACTAACAAAAAAATTTCTCATAAAATTTTGGTATAATCTATGCTCCTGCTTTATCCCAGGCCTTAACTATAACCCTAATATTAGTCAAAATTTAGGTTTTGTTTTTATTTTGATTTGCATATTACACAAATTTCATATTACTGGTATTGAACACCACAGGTGTGATCAGTATTTAAAATTCAAATTCAAAATTATGTTCTCAAATGAACTAAATTTAGAGTATTATTGTTCTCAAAAAATTTTTAATGTTCTTATTATATAGAATTTTATTTTTTAAATATGCATATATTTTTATTGTATAAACCTTTCTTGGACTTTTAATAAAGTTATAGACAAAGGCTTTCTGATTTTAATAGTACTTAGAACATTTAAATTGGTTGAATTGATCATGTGATATACTTATTTAACTTTTTGCAACTATAAATCTTTTCTTCAAATATATAAAAAAAACTAATACTAATAATATTTTGAGAATTTTTTATCAGTACAAAATGTTCTCAAATAAGAGATCATTATTTTAAATATTAATGTTCTTAAAAAAAATTTAGTGTTCTCATGAAAGCATGAGAACACCAAATTTTAAACACTGGGTGTGATATAACATTTCTGAATAAAAATACTAAAAAATTCTATGATTCTCAAAATTTTACTAATTGATTTTACTTTGTGCTCTAAGAAAATTTGTTCAGTACTCAAAAAATATATATTATTTTGATTTATAAAAATAGATATAATAAAATTTAGTTTTTAGCAAATTACTAAAAATTTATATGTAATAATTGAATTTTTAGCAAATTTACTTGATTTTAGAAGTAGCAAAAACCTCCAAATTTATGCAAATCATTTATGACCTATATTAGGGATGTCTGGGGTCCTGTATAGAATAGCAAAAAACATACAATTTTTTGGCAGTTTTTTAATATCTCATAACTTTATAACAACTAATTATTTAAAAATCCCTCTTACAAATTTATTATTTATAATATAAACTACAAAATCTGTAAGACAGATTTTTAATATCTTGTTTTTTTACAAAAGTTTTAAAGATCAAAGTTTGGTAACTTTAATAGTAAAACATAAATTTGGCACAAAGAAATTACCCAATTATATTAATGCTAGTTATGTGCAACTGATTTTATTGGTTAATACTTATTATAAAAAATTGAGTAATCTATTATACTGCAATAATTAACCAATCACAGCTCATATTGTATAATTAATTTTTGCGCCTTAATAAAAATTAGCAAATCAGAAATTGTATTACATACCCTAAATTTGGCACCTTCTAAAAAAAATTGGATGTTTTTTGCTGTCTTATACTATATATGCTGTACAAATATATAGCTAAAACTTCTTAATATTTAATCTAAACCTACTAAAGCAGTTCTATGTTCTATAATATTTTCTAGTTTAATATTATTTACTAATTTTTATCCTTGATTTAAATCTTAATTTTGTAATATATTTTATATTTTATTCTTCTATCACAGTTAAACCTTTTATAATCACTTTTTATATAAGTATTTGTGTAAATAAATCAAGTATATCCTTATAGCTATAGATAATATACTTATAAAATTTTAGAATTATTTGCTTTATTTAATTTTTTATAAATAGCAATTGCTTTTTAGGGGTGGCCAGCAATTATAGTTACACCACGTGATAGTCACGTTACTGCAAAAGTGCCCAGACTCCTGGCGGGGCGTTACGTTACGGCGTAGGAAGATCAAAGACAAATAAGGTTAGTATGCGACAATGGCAGATGCATGAATGAAGATCCAATTAAGGAAAGCACCATAGTGGAAAGAGTAAGTATAAGTAAGCAGAGAAGTTAAAGTCACTTCCACGAACGCTTGAACAAAATTTGCGCAACCCACCCACCCGCTCCAACAATGAAGACACGTGATTCTATCATTTCTTCATTCACATCTCTTCACTTACATGATATTCACTTATGGCCGGCTTGCTTCGGCAGGCGGGGAATAACCCACCAGCTACAATAATCTACGGCGCTCACAGTGCAATTACGATTATTTGTCGCGGGATGTTATTGCCGTCCTGACCAACTCGGTCAGCTACTCGCATCTCTATCATATTTCTGATTGATCTTTAATAAAATCACATCCGGTCCAAATTTATACAAGTGTGTCGCGTAGTGAGAATGCTTTTCGGCAATTATGAGATAATCATTAATCCCCAAGCAATAACGTAATCATTGTGTCACAGATTACTACATTCATTTAGAATCAATAAGGATGTAGATCATCGTACCTTTTTACATAACGCATACAATATTAGAGCATCCAATCAGAATCAAGATTTTGTGGACGAACGAAAAACGATTTGAACCATACACTCCGTTTCACGTTTCACTACGTTCATGATACGTACGTTGTACTACGTTCCTGGTAATTGAATTTGCCATTAATTGATTGCAATATAGTAAACAATACGATTTAGGATCAATCAGGACCAATAGAATTCCCAAATCTACCGATATGCATCCGAATTAAGAAGTGAACAGATGAATCCTAATGATAATAGCAGTCGGCATAAAAATTACATAAACAAATACATAATTATATAAGTACGTACGTGCGTACGTGAAATTTGGAGAAATTAATAATAGCCAATGAAATGTCTAGTTGAAATTTTGTTAATATATAATTATTAAGTATAAAAAGTTGAATACGCCGCTAATTCTTGAAAAAAAATTCCTAACAACTCCCCAAATATTAATACTTAAATACGCCGCTAATTCTTGAAAAAAAATTCCTAACAACTCCCCAAATATTAATACATGAATACAAATCTTTGTTAAAATCAAGTTAATACTTAATTGGTTATTCTTCCCTTCATTAATTAGTTATTGTCGCTCCTAGATAAATTTATATGCAGTCGCCTTTGATGATGTTAAACAAGAGTGAGAATTCTAATTTTATTGACATGGTCTACAATTTTGACTGGTCTTCAACTCCACTTGGTCCTATGGACACTTGGGATCCTGCTCTAAAAAATGCCACGGTATTTTATGCCTGTGTTTTTTTTTAAATTTATAAAACTTTACTAAAAATCATATGTTTAATGTTAGAATATATGTCTCAAAAATGAGTTTCCTACGTGTATCTATCTCGATCCTCCAAATTGGTTAATATTATATAATAAAGGTATATGATTTATTTTTTTTTTAATCTACATAATTAACATAAGAATCTAACTTTATTTGCTTGTAGCGTTTTTACCAATAATAACGACAAAACATCCCTGTAAGTTATATATTTTCATACTATAACAAAAATTGGTAATAATGTAGCACGCTTATAAATGTTAAACAGCATTAGGAAGACCGGTTAAAGATGTTTGGCCTGAAAGATATGAGGCCCATATGGGTTTAGCTTTTAATAGGTAAATGATATAGTAATTTTAAGGATATTTAATACATAATAATAATTTGCCTTTGAATTATATAATAAATGTAGAGTAACAACAACCGGCAAAGGTCTTTATTACAACGATCGACTTTCAATGTTAAAACGTGATGGATATGATGAAAAAGTATACTTCAGCCATACATATAGCCCAATTTTCAAATCTGATGGCACAATTGGTGCTTTATGGTGTCTAGTGCAAGAAACTACTCACAAGGTTTTAAATACTCGAAGACTAAAATTACTTGGAGAATTTGGTCATTTTAGTTCTAGTTAGTACTCAAATTTAATTGCTTGGATTATAGTTGATTATCGTTACGAGTATTATATTGATGGAATTATATTTATAAATATATTTTGCATTTCATAATATTTATCAAAGACATTGAGTCATTAGAAAGTGCCTGCCATATTATTACAAAAGCATTAAGAAACAATGAAGATATTCCTTATACACTCATTTACTTTGTAAAACATAAACTAAATGCTAGTTCTGAATCTTTAATCGCCCATTTAATGGCTACGACCTTTGATAGTGACGATAAAGAAAAAATAAAATTTCCTGATTATTTACCAAAATCTCATGAAACAATTGATTTAGCCAAAGATGCTAATAAAAGTTATAATACATATATAGAACTAAAAAGAAGTGCCGCAACTTATTCGTTCTTAAAATGTGATTCTTGGCCAATATACCTTGTATTTAAGGAAGGAAGAAATGTAAAAGTTCTTTTAAATGACGAATCACAGGCTGTACTTTTCCCGATAAAAATTTCTCTTGACAAAGATCATGTTTTGTCTGTTATATTAATTTATGGCATTAACCGATTTCGCGCACTTGATGATCGATATATGGAGTTTTTTAATGTATGTAATAATTTTATATCATTATTTTCATTATCTTTTATATTTAAATATATTATAATTACCTATAAACTTTTTATTATTTATTAGTTAGTCACAAATCAAATCTATGCCCTTTTACAACATGGAAAATCTGTTGAAGATGAAAAGAATCAAACCAAAATATTGGCTGATATGAATTGCCAAAAAATTACATTTTTCCAAGGAATCAGTCACGAACTAAAAAGTATTAATATAAAATACTCTTTTTTTAAAATGTATTGTATAAATAGGCTTAACCATATTTTTTATATTATTAGCACCTTTGACATTAATGCTTTCACCACTCGATGATGTTATTAATAAATGTATTCAAGAACCGTTACTAATGTCGCATCTTCAAATTATACGTCGTAATGCTCACCGATTACTTAAACTCATTAATACTTTATTACAAGTATGTTATATACATAAATATATATTCATTTTTATTGATCTATAATAATACCCCTTATCTGTAATAATAGTTTTCAAATATAGAAACTAGTCAACTAAAAGCACATTATCGTGAAACAAATATAGCTGAATTTACTCATGAATTGGCCTCAGACTTTATAAGTATGGCCAAAACATTAGGTTTGAATTATAATATTGATATTCCAAATCCAGATGAGTTTGATCTTGATAAAATATATTTGGATCGTGATTTATATGAAACTATCGTATTTAATCTTTGTAAGTATTTTTTTTTTGTTTTTAACAAAAAGTGTTACGTATAGAGTTTTATAAATTCTCTAAAATATTTTATCGCTTATTGCTGTATTATAAGGTTCAAATGCATTCAAGCATACTTGGAACGGACAAATAACCGTTCGCTTATATCCTGATTATAAGAATGAGAAAAAAAAGGTGATAGTCCTTGAAGTTTCTGATACAGGTTAATAATATTTACTAATCTTGCAAGATAACCTGTTTATACTGATATATAATGTCATTATAACTTTATCCGGATTGACTTTTTTTATTTAGGAGTTGGTATTCCGGAATCTGCACTTCCAGATATATTTCAGCGTTTTTATCGAGTAGAATCTCAAGGTGCACGTAGTCATGAAGGTACTGGAATAGGGCTTGCTCTAGTCAAAGAACTTATTACACTCCATGGTGGAGATATCACTGTTAGTTCTGTAGTAAATCAAGGAACGACATTTAAATGTTGGTTTCCAGTAGGATGTGAACACTTCTTAATAGATCAAATGGAAAATCAAATAAATAATGGTCGGGAATTATACAATAATCGACAACTTTATTTAGAAGAAAGTTCTCAATGGATAAAATATAATAAATTTAATAAATTTGAAACTCAAGATGTTGAAATTAACCAATATCCAGTCGATCATCAGGAACTTGATAATATAAATATTGATGATGATAATATATCAGAAAGCGATAGAAAATATAAAGTCTTGATTGTTGATGATAATAATGACATGAGGTAATTTATTTATTATTACATATATTTTTTGTTATTGCATCAATAAAGTTACATATTTTTTATGTAAAATATTTATTTTTTTATTTTTAACATGTTTTTATAGAGATTATTTGGCAGAGCTTTTAAATGAATTTGACGTATATCGTGCTTGTGATGGCCAAGATGCTTTACAAACCTTAAAAACGCTTAGAAAATTGCCTGATTTAATACTTAGTGGCAAGTAATTAATTATGTAATTTATCAAATGCAAATTAATTATTATTTCAATTTTCGAATTATTATTTGAACTTAAATATATAGATGTCTCGATGCCAAATATGGACGGATATGAGTTATTAAACGTGTTAAGATCTAATATAAAAACTCAACTAATTCCCGTAATCTTATTATCTGCGAAAGCTTCTGAAACTTCTAAAATTCAAGGTAGCTTAAATACTATTAAATTATCAGTTATTATTTTTTCGTTTTTTAATCTTTTTTCAATATATTTATTTTCAGGTTTTGATAAAGGAGCAGATGATTATTTAGTAAAACCATTTTCGACTCAAGAACTACTTTGCCGTATTCGCGCTAATATTGAATGCTCAATTCTTCGTCGTAAAATACTATTTCATCAATATAAACAAGAAGATATAAAGCAATTGTTATTTTCAATAATAAACATGATTCTTTCCGAATCAGATTTAGATAAAACATTACTTTATATTACAAAGGAAATTTATCGTAGATTACCATGTGAAAAAATCTTTATTATTTCAAATGAGCCATTTAAGAATAATAAAATAGTTATTCCATATGAAAATGTCTCGGAAGATTTAACACCAATAATTAATCCATTCACGGAAATTAATGAGTTCAATAATAGTAATTCACAACTTTTCACAAGGTCACAAAAATATTTGAATGAAAATTCAAATGTTGATATTTCTTTAGATGCATATTGTGATGTGGTTCATAAAAATGGTTCTATATTATCTGTAAAAATAAATTTGGATGATAATTTTTGGGGATGGATAAAAGTATATAGATCTCAAAATTCTGTTTGGTGCGATTCCGAAATAGAATTATTACAACAAATATCAAATAATATAAGTTTAGCTATTACTTATGCAAAATTGTTGGAAGAAATAGGAGAAAAAGAAATTCAAATTAAAGCTGCTGAATTTGCTAATAATGCAAAGACTCAAATATTAGCAAATACTTCTCATGGTTTAGTTTTGCATTTCATATACTTATAATCTTTTTATCATAATTATTTTTAATTCTTTTATTTTAATTCATTTTTTTTTCTTATTAGAATTGCGAACACCTCTAGGTGCAATAGTAGGTATTACTTCTTCTTTAGAGGGTACTACCTTAACTACTGAGCAAAAAGACATGCTCAATATTATCACAAATGCTGCTGATATCGTGTTATCTATAGTTAACGATGTTCTAAATGTAGCAAAACTAGAGGCGAAAAAACTTATTCTAGTAAATAGAGCTTTTGAATTATTAAATTCACTTGAGAGTACAATTATTATATTTGGGAAAAAGGCTGCGACTAAAAATATTGAATTAATTGTGAATTGTGAGATAGATATGTTACCGAAATATGTCAAGAGTGATCCTGAGAGGTGATTTAGTCAATGTATTTTATGTGCAGTAAAATGGGTTAAATTAGTATAGTAATAATGTTTACTTATTTCTTATTAAAACAGGTTGAACCAAGTTTTAACACATTTACTATCAAATTCGTAACTATTTGTTTTATTTGTTTTGATGGCTATTCTTCATAATTATCATAGTATGATTTTATTTAATGATTTTATTTTTATAACTTAGAGTTAAATTTACTAATGAAGGCGAAATAGTACTGAAAATTTCAATGCAACCTCAAGAAGTCATTAAAGGAAACAATGAAGAGAATTCGTCTTATGATCAATTGGTTAAAAAAGAAAAGTTATTAATTGAATTAAGTGATACTGGCATTGGGTAAGTTACTTGCGATTACTTGTGATGATATTTTAGCATAAAACAATCATTTAAATAATTTATATAATAATTTTGTAATAGCATGAATCCAAGATATATAAAACATGCTTGGGAAAGTTTTTCACAAAGTGACATGTCAATCACTAAAAAGCAAGATGGTGCAGGACTTGGTCTCTCGATTTGTAAAAATCTAGTAGAAATTAATGGAGGTGAAATTAAAGTTGAAAGTCAATTAGGAAAAGGAAGTAAATTTTCATTTACATGGAATGTTGAAATATTGCCAATGGCATCTTTATCAATGGAGTCCCAATTTAATAAACCAACAAGTTATGTATTACCTCACAATGTAAGAAAAAAGCGAATACTAATAATTCACTCGGCTGAAAATTTGAGAAACTCTATATTGAATTATCTTAAAAGTGTCGAAAAAATTGATACATTCGATACCTTTGAAAAAGGTATTAATGCTGTAAAAACATATAAAGAATTATATGATAAATTTACTTATGATATAATCTTTATCGGTCTTTATGAAAACAACAAAGAAGAAACTATAAATTTTATTTTAGAATTAAAAGAATTGTTGATTGATAGTAATAATTTAGCAATAATATTTATAGTATTTCCAAGTAATGAAAGAATTATATTAGCGAGAGAATTAATGGAAAAATTTTTAGGAACTTTTGTTCTTTATACTCCAATTACATTAAATAAGCTAATTAATCTATTTGTGTATATGGAGATAAACTAGTATTTGTAGCAAAAAAATGTTCTGCAATCTGTATTTGTATTAATTTAAGATATTTTAAATTTGGTTTTTTCTTTATCATAAGAAAGATATATAACAAAAATTTTAAAAAATATTATTCTAATGTAGTACAGTTAAATTATTGTAGTGTTTTGATTACAGTCAGGCCTCTCTATAATCACAAGTTGGTTGCGTCCTATTTGGTGATTATTTAGAGGTGTGACTATAAATAAAATACCTTGTTATGTCATGTGACCAAAGGCCAATTAGTTTGTGCATATTTAAATATTATTAATAAATTTATAATATTTAATAGTAAATAACTTTTGATCCAGTGGTCCAATGTGGATAAAATAACTACTAGAGTGTTTTGAGTTAATGAGACAATTCTAAATGAGTTTTACTAAAACGCACCTATGGTGCTTTACACCATGTTATACAAAACTATAGAATAGCCAATCAAAATTTAAGATCAGGTGTAACAAAAATTTTGTTTTTTTGTTTATTTTTTAAAAAAACATTCGTACCTTGTTATTAGAATTGCTCATCAAGATAAACATTTTGGTAGTTGTTTTATCCAAATTGGTTTACTGTATCAAAAATTATTTGCTGTCAAACCTTTAAGAATTTTAATTGTGGAATACCTAAAGATTAAAATAAATTCAAAAATTACTAGCTCTTGATATATATAAAATATAAAAAAAAGAAAGCTGCTAAGTTGTAGCCATGTTAATTTGCTACAAATTAGTGCTTTATTTGAAAATAATTATTATATATTTTTGATTTATATCACTTTAAATATGCTCAATTTTTATATGAATATGGTAAAAAATTAACAAAAATAGAACAAGTCACATGTTTTGTTATTCTTTATTACTAATTTTTAAATAATTTGTTAGTTAGAGTGCTGATATTTATTATCTAATATCCATTTTACTATAGAGTCTTACCCACCCCAGGTAATGTATTTTGTTAAATTTAAATTGCTAAAATTTTTTATATGAGGTAAAATTTGGCATGATGCTCCCACTCCCTAAAATATTACCTAATACATCCTTAATAAAATTTAGCTACTAAAAAAATTTTTTAACTAGTCAAAATACAAGAAATTAATAAAAGGACGAATCTATTTGTAACAGCCTGTTACACGCTTATTTGTAACAGCTTTATTTATAACTCAAAATTTTACTATGATAACCCCTATTGCACTTCTAACAAAAAATGATCCTCTCGCAATTCTGTATTAATCTTGACCCTAACCCTAACTTCAACTCTACTTTAACATTAATATGGCCTTATTGGCTGTTACAAATAAGCGTGTAACATGCTGTTACAAATAGACTTTTTCTTAATAAAATATCAAAATTTATTATAAATGTTTTTAAAATAGAACAAATTATACATTTTAGTCTTTAGGTATCACACACTATATATTTAAGTCCATTGTACTATTGGGTGCTTATATAGAGGTGTGAATATAAGAAATGTAACTATAGAGAGGTCAGACTGTATTAATTTTTATTTAAATATTTAATTTTTAGGGTTTAAAAATTCTGTGCACATGCACAGTCATGGACTTCTGTGATCAGCCAATTACAATTGATCATGTAAAAAGCTAAAAAAGTATTTGATCTCTGACCTGTTAACCAATCAACCTGCTAGACTATCAATCTATCAACCAATCAAATTATGAAATTTTAATAATATAAATTTTCTAAGTTTTTTTTTGACTTGTTATATAACTAATTTTTACACAAAAGGTTTATTTAAACATTTTTATTTACAATATTACAGGCAACCAATTACATAATTATTATAATAAAAAAAATACTAGTCTCTGAATTCCCATTTCTGGCACTATTCTTGTACTAAAATAAACTACAATCCTACAAGAAAAGAAGTATTAATGAAATGAAAAAATAAGCTGTGAAATAAAAAAAAAACCAAAAAAAGCAGTACTTATCTTTATGTACCAATTCCAGTTATCAAATCTTTATTTCTGGTAATATTTTATAAAATACAAATCTGAATAAAAAAAATCACTGAACAAACAAAAAAAAGAACTAGTACTTATCTTCTGTACTAGTTCCAATCCTGAAACTCTATTTTTGATGCTATTTCAGTACCCAATAAAACATGAACTACAAGAAAGTAAAGAGTAGTAGAACAAAATAACTTAAAAACAAAAAACAATAAAAAAATTGGTACTTACCTTTTTATACCAGTTTTAGTTCCCAAATCTCTATTTCAGGTACTATTCTATTATTTTAGCAAAACAAGAAACTTCAAAAAAATTGTTAATAGAAAAAAATAAACTAACAAATAAAAAGAACAAACAAAAAAACTAGTACTTATTTTTTGTACTAGTTCCAATTGCTATTCTATGAAATATGAACGTGAACAAAAAAATCACTAAAAAAAAACAAAAGAAAAACTAGTACTTATCTTCTGTACCAGTTTTAGTTCTTGAATCTTCATTTCTGATACCATTTCAGAATTCCAGCTAAATACAATAGTAAAATAAAAAAATAACTGAAAAAATAAAAGTACGAAAAACAAAACCTGGTAATTATTTTTCTGTACTAGTTCAGTTTCTGAATCTCCATTTCTAATGCTATTCCAGTACTCTAGCAAAATAAAGCCTACAATAAAGAAATGAGTAGTAGAACAGAAAATAACTAAAAAAACAAAAAAGTAAAAAACTAGGACTGGTACTTAGGCCACACCAAATTGATTCTTTGTTTGACATAACATTAGTAATCAATAATATTGGAGGAGGGCTAAAATAATACATATAATTAAATACACATGATTGAAATGCTGCAATTTTATTGGCTATCTAACTCAACAAAAAAAAAAAAACAGAGTTCAAAATCTTTTAAGCCCATTTGGTCCGTAAGCAACCATGGATTATAAATATATATTCTACAAAATATGTAAAAAAAACTTAAACTATTTTATTTGATGTCTCTACTTTATTTAATGATGGTCTTTACAAATTCTGAAATTATAAAATATACCCATTAATAAGTAAAATGTTTGCTCGTTAATACAGTATATAAAACTGCAAAAGTAACAGTTATAGCACGTACGTATGTGCGTGAATAGCAAGGGACATAATACACGGCTATATGCACATGTGATTATAATTTTTACTATGTTATTTTCTAATTGCAACCCCCCTAAATGCATGTCTCAATGCTGGTCTCGACAATGTGCACTTAGGAGGTCTAACTATAAATACAAATTTTTAGCAAGTTCCTAAATAAATATGACATTATTCAATAAAATTTTTGTGCATAATTCAAATAATTTATGGGCTCAAGCTAGAGCCACAGCTTTTAAAAGCCAAGCCAAGCTGCTCAAGCTATTAATAGCTCTAATTCGCACTATTTATACCACTTTTGTATAGTATAAATAAAAAATTTCAAGCTTTTTAAAATTTTTCTTTTAATGATACAAACACTCTATCAAATACTAGACCTGGGTCTAATATAGGTTTTAACATTAGTAAAATGTAAAAGACCCAGGTTTTTTATATGGTAGTTTATAGTGATTAAAGCAAAAGTAGTACAGTACATAGTTGGTTTGTATTTTGTAGTGAATAATTACCATATAGTTATTACAATACAAAATATGATATGACTGAACAATATATGGTATACAGTCTAACCCCGCAATAGTCACATTCAAAATAGTTACATTTTCTTGAAACTTATATACCAATCATTTGCAGTAATATAAAATTAACTCTTGCTATAATCACGTGATATGACTATTATTATGTTTCTCTCGCTATAGTCACGTTAAGTTTCTGCCAGACAGTATGACTATAGTGGGGTTAGACTGTATTACTCCGTAAATAGGAATAGATGAATTTAAGCTTCTTTATTCTAAAAAACTACCAAATTCTAATCAAAAGCATTATATTTAGAACTAACAAATATCTAATTTTTAAACAATCATAGTATAAAGTATATCATCATTCTTCTATCTCTATATTGCTGTGCTTTTTACAAAGCTACAAGGAATAGATATAATTACTTATGTTTTTTGCAAATTTGATTACAAAGCTTTAAATGCTACCTACCACTAATTATTCTATTATTTATTTCTTATTAGTTTTAATAGCTCCTTTCATATGAAAATTCTTTTTATTTTCCTGACAAAATTCACATAATGGATAAATTTGCTTGAAATGTTCTTTTAGAGATTGTGAAGGAGTTACCAAATTATCATGATTTCTACAATAATAACAAATCGAATGATTTTCTTCTTTACAACTTGAATAATACAATATTTTAATTGGAGAATCACAATTAATTTGTGTGTGTACAAAGATTGCTTTGCACTAATGATCATTAGGAAAAATTGGTGCACCACAAGAATATGAATATGATTCTAATGCTTGTTGGTAGTCATGTAGTTCATTATTAGTTAAAGCTTTGTTACAGTATATACAATAACGTTTTTGACAATTTTCACAACTAATATAGTCTCAAATTTTTTCAGCAATTAAAATATTCTTTGGAATAGCCTCTGATTTTTGCTTGTGATTGTATATATGTTGGCAGTGTTGTACACGGACATTGTCCCGCCGATTTTTCAGGGATGCGGACAGTCCGGGACATGTCCGCAATAATGTCCCAACATGATGGACATGTCTGCCGGGTAAAACCAATCAAATTGCGGAATTATACGAATTTTATTGGTTGATGATCACGTGTTTAGTCGCTAAATGTCCGGGACAAAAAAAATTCTGGACGGACATGTCCTGGACGTCCCGTCCCGAACTGTCTGCCGTCCGTGTCCGTGTCCCATGACAACACTGTATGTTGGCCTATGTTCTTTTGTAGTTTTGGTGCTATAAACTTGCTGAAATTTTGTATAATGATCTGTATTGTCTAATTAAATTTATTAATAAATATAATTGCATTGATATAAATTAAATCTTAAAAAAAGTACTTTTTGAAGGAATTGGATCTGGAAGTAAACTCAAATTATCAAATTCTTGTGATGGAAGATGAATTGGTTTACAATATAGATATGAAAATTATTACATTTTTTTATCTTTAAATTTAAAAGATAATTTATTAGTAAAATTAAATTTTTTATTACAAATCACAATAAAATTCATATAACTACAACAAATTACTATCTATTAGACTTATTATTAATGCATACCTGAAAACTATAAGCACCTGCTTGGCAATGTGTATCTATAAACTTAACCAATTCTAGATAGTGACTTATTTGTGTTTGTGTAGTTTCCTCAATTTTTAAAGTCAGATCTATTCTAAAAATTGACTGTTTAAAATTTAATTATTTTATAATTTTAAGTAATAAAAAAAAGGATAGTAAATCTAAATTTACTTCAAATATTTCAGTAATATCTTCTTTACTTGTTGGAAAATAACATTTAAATTTATTATTTTTTAACTGAATAATTATTTAATATTTCTTGAACACCAGCAATACTTTCTTTTAACTCAGATTCTAATTTTATATATTCATGAGTTTTTTTGTATATATCATCTAAAGTATTTGCTGTTTGAAATAAGGTTTCTGATTCAGAACTCATCAAGTTATGTTTTAGTGCCACACCTTGAAGACCCAAATTCAAAGTACTCATAATTCGTTTAGCAGGATTTATTTAACTATGATTGGGGCAGTACGGACTGCAACAAGCAAATCAAAATCACCACAAAGAAAAAGACAAATTAGAGCAATTTGTACTGAACCATAATTACAGTGATGGTCTGGACCTCTATCAGTATAAAGACATAAATGGTGGTAATGTTTGATTTTTATATTTAATATTTAATGCTTTTAAAAATTCAGTTGAATGTCTAATAGCAGTGCTTGGCTCAAAAACTGTATCTTTGTATACAAATACTTGCCCATCATAAAATGATCCAGAAATATTATTAGGAATAGATATAAAAAAAAAATAACTGATGGTATTAAAGATAATTTTGAGAAATCATAATCAGCAGCAGCTATATGCTTTCTTGAGCAATAATAGAATATCGATTTCGTACACCTGTTGAAACTGCAACATCTTCTCTTATAGAATTTTGTATTTATTATCTGTAGCAATTAAATAAACCCACTGACAGTACTGAATACAAATTCTCTGAGATATCAAAAAAGTACTGCACAATAATGTGCATCATTACTTTCTTTTCAAAGCATTAGCTTTGTACTTTAACCTTTATATTGAATCAGCCAGTATAATGTAATACTCGTGTTGTAGTAGCATTTGTGGGACAAAATTGAAGATGAATCCATTTATCTGATGAAATGTTAATGTTAGTAGGTAAAGGATCATTATAAGTATTTTTTAATGTTTCTATTATATTTCATAAAGTTCACGAATTAATAATACCAGTAGAATATATAAAACAGTACTATGTCGCTATTCATTTACTGCAAATAAGTTCTATATTAAATATATATATATAAGAATAAAATATTTATAATAAAATATATATAGGCATTTATACAAATATATCTTACTTGCTTATTGAAATATGCTTCTATTTCATTCTAAAACATATTAAACTTAGTTTCTTTAAATCTATTGTTGTTCATAAATCGAATATAATATTAGGATCTGCTAGTGTTAGCATTAATTGTAATCATTTTTCAACCTCATGACAAATTGCATTAGATAATACAGCAGCATTTTCAGTAAGGTCAAGATAAAGCATTCGTAATACTGTAGGGGTAACTTTTTGAATATAGGAATACTACACAAAGAATATTATAATATGTCTCTAAGCATTTATTGTGATAGATCATAATGAAATCCAGATTAAAATGAAATGATAGTATAAAATCTCGAAAACTAAATTTTTTTGGGGTACATTTTTTAGGGTTAGGGGTTTAGGGTTAGGGTTAGTTTTAAAAAAAATTATAATAAACAAGTATTAATGGGTTTTAGAAGGCTAGCGGGTTAAGTATAAAATGTAGATTTCATTTAAAATTATGATCTGTAACATTTATTGACTTACATTTTGTAAAGTAACAAAATGCTTTATCACAATATTGCATATGTAAAATTTAAATACTATCTTACCTTATCAAGTACATTCTTTCGCATTTGTCGTGTAAAGTAGCGAGGTAATTTTTTATGAATTCTAGCTAACATACATGCCTTTGCCTTTGACGTTTTATTTTGTCTACTGTTCAAAATTTTAGTTTCAGAAATTCTCCATACATAATTAATTGTTTCCAAATAATTGTTCTAATAATATCTAAAAAAAAAAAGAAGAGAACAAATAGAACAAATAAATACAAAATTAATCAAAAATCTTCAAAATTGTAATATTTGGAGGGTATGAAATTTTATAAAAAAAATAATAACTTAGAGAAGGGTGTGGCGACTTAGAGAAGTTGCCAAGTTGTCGCCCCCAAGCGGCAGGTAGAGAGTTCAAATCCCACTGGTGACGATAATGAAAAAGAGACCTGTGTTCGGTAACTGTGGCTCAGATTGGTTGGGTATGAAACCTGTAACCTTGGTCCTACCATCGTGAATGGGAGCTTTCTGTCGTAATGGTGTTTGTTACACTTCAAATCCAGGGAACCATAAAAACAGAAACCCGTTTTGCAAGTCTTGAGTAAGTAGGTAGAGAAGATCTAATAAGTGCTACCAAAATAAGGTTGTACTGGGGTCGGAACGAACCTTGTAGGTAACGATGTGGCCTTGGCGCAAGTTACTGAAGACCACGATAGTTATATGATGTGAGACATATTTTTGTAAGTGGCTGGCAATTTCTACGAGGGTAAAATAGCCCTAAGGTCGGTAGTTATTGTGAATAACCCTAGAAAAGCTATAATATATATTGGCTTATAGGTAAGATAGTAATAGGAGAAGCATGGGTCAGAGAGTTTAAATAGGCAGGTCCCGTAGTTGGTCTGCAGGTATGACAGCTAGTGTAGAACCTTCGGGCTGACTACTTCCAAAAGTGCACGTGTGGCTAGTTGTACACTCATTCATGTAACAAATATTACAAATATTCAATAAAACTGTCAGCCAAAGTAGACGGCCATTAAAAAATAAAAAAAAAAATAAAAATAAAAAAAAAAATAATAACTTAGAGAATTTATTAGATTTGTAAATTATATTTTTTAAAATTCTAAAAAGTTACAATTCTAAGAAAACCAAATTACTATACTAGTGCTATTTGGTTTTATAGATTTTTCTTCTAATATTATTACTGTTACCCAAATACTAATCTATATACACCAATTGGAAACGAAAGCTGCAACTCTTTCATAAATCGGTACCGGTCAATAGCATCACTTGAAGATAATTTTGAATATCAATATGTTCATAAAACAGTTTCTCAAATAAAAAATTGTTCAATTAAATATATTTATTTTTAAGTTGATTATATTCACAAGCAACAACTTGGTACATGGTTCTGTTGTTTTCAGAACTGTAAGCACTTTCATTGCTATGATGAAGTTCATTCATACTAATAACAGTTGAATTTAAATAATCTGAGTATTTTTTTAAAGCTTCAATTAAAAAAAGAATTGCAGGCATTACTTGGTTCCATATATTATTACTTGCCCATGGCTGGCTAATTGAAATTTCAAGAGAACTTGAAAGATGTAAGAGTTTTTGCTAAAATAGTTGGTCCTTTTATGATAGCTAGTATGATAATGCTCATTATATATATTTTTTTAATACATTTTCAACTTTTTAAAAAAAGCTGGTAGATGGCATAAACATGCATGCATTGTTATAAGATGTGAATCGATATACCACAGAGTACTTGCAAGATGAATCACAAATGTTTTTCCAATTGTTTCATGTAGACCATTCATACAGCCAACTTTTTGAGCTTGAAAAAGCTCAATAATCATCAGCAAATTTTATATATAGATATATATTGATTAATAACCGGTCAGATATATATCGATACTAAATACCCTGCTGATTTCTATCGATAGTGATAGTAATCGATATATATTTGATATAAATATTAATTGATATATATCTTATCAGATATATATTGATTACTATCTATATCAGATATATATTGATTAAGCATGGCGGACATTTGTTTTAATTGGTTAAAAAATGTAAACAAGTAAACAAATATGCAATGTAGATCGTGATATCAGTCCAAATTAGGACAATGCAAATTGCTCTATTTATGGTATAAACATGCAGATCAGAATATTCCAGATCATGAGAATTTTGTATTACACGAAATGTGAAACACAAAAATTTGATAAAAAATTCGTAGCAAACAAAAAATCTATGTACATTCATTCAACATATGAATACCGTCAAAGAGTCGTCAAAGGAAAATCCTCAATTATATTCTTAGCTTTTATGGAAAATCTAGATTTTCTATAGATGGACAAAATATAATTAAAGTCTGATGACAGGTTTCCTTTGATGGCACATTATTAATAATGCATTTAATTACCAATCTGGATAAGATCGGCACTATAGCTATATTATTGCCATATTTGGAATTGGTGATAAACAAATATGTAAACAATATATTAGTAAATCTGTTTTAGGCCTAATAAAAAGTTTTTTTTGTACTAAGTAAATATTTTTTTTGATATAAGTAAAGTTGTAGAGCAGGTTCTAGTGCATCTACTTGTAAAATTTCATTAAAATCGGACTAGTAGATAAGAAGATATGCGTAAAAATGTCTTTAAAATTCTTTAAATTATATAAAAATTTTATATATACAGTTGGACCTCCCTAAATGCAACCTCCCTAAATGCATATCTAAGTAAAATTTCCCTAAATGCAGATCTTTTTTTCAGCCCAACTTAATATAACACTTATAGATTTTTAACTCTCTAAATGCATAACCTCTTTAAATGCATATTTTTGAAAATTTTTACTATGGTCCCGACGCTATGCATTTAGAGAGGTCTGACTATACAGGCCTGATCCAGATTTTGTACTACCTTGTTTATATATTTGTTTGCTCCAATTCTAAATATAGAAATATTGCCGATCTTATCTGGATTGGCAATTAAAACTAAAGTGAAAAACTTTCATTTTTTCAATAAAACACGTAATTAGAAGACTGCGCTTTTTGATTCTCAATATATTAAATATAAATTAAGTGGAAAATTGCAGATAAAGAGTATAAATTTCTTATAGTTACATGGCAGCGATCAATTATAACCAACCCTTGATACGGCATTTTGAATGAATTAATACTATTCCAAAAATAAGAGAACTATTAAATTCAAAATTCAATAGAATATAACCATTAAAATCAGTTACTTAAAGTAAAAACTTTTCTTACTACACAGGCCAAAGACTTTACTTTGTAATCCACACAGATTCGGGTCAGAATATTTTAGGTTTTCTGATCATTTCGCCATTAATTACTCAAAACTTTTTTGGATTTATTTAAATAAACGCACGAATTCGCCAAAGTTATTTAGTACTATAACAAAAATAGAGATAAAATATTTCATTTTTATGCCATATGTCATTTCTTTTTACCAAATATCGTTAAATCAAACAAATTAGATTTTCCTATAGAATAGCTATTACTGTACTGTTATCGTGCTTGGTATTAGCATCTGCTTGGAGTTACGACTTCAAGCATCTGAAGCTGCACCTACCTAACTTACTAACTAATACTAATGCATGCTGGAAAATCTAAATTCAACTACCAATTTCAGTCGGTGCAATTCCAAGTGCTTTAAGCTACAACTTTAGGCAAATGCTAACCTCAAACGCGACATAATATAACTTGGTGTATTATAATCAAGAAAGGTTTGCATATAGAGATCTTGGAAAAAAGCAGCGAATTATGAAATTTGATGTTAGAATAAATCGAATCGCCACTTTTTAGCTAAGTAGTCTATAAATATTATTTTGCTTTTTATTTATCCTGAATGTAATTATTTGTGTTATTTTATTGACAAAAATTTATACTGCAGTTAATTGGTCGTGCATATGTATACAAATAACATTCGTCACAATAGCACTTACATAGAGAACCCTCGATATAGTGAAAATTTTTTGGGCACCCGGTAATTTGAGATAGGGAACGATGCTGAAACGTGTAATATTGGAAATTGTTATTATTATGGAATCGGAGTTGAAAGGGATTTATGTAGTGGTCGTACCTGCCACACGGGACCATCATATCTAAAGACAGTAATAAATAGAAAATCTGAGATGAGTACACTTTATTAAACTCAAAGTGCATTAATTCACACAATTTACCCTTTCAGTGTTTCAATTTCCCAACGATTTTCTCCGTCAATTTTGAATATTTTAATATAACGGTCAGAGGAACAAGTTGCTAATCTTTTCCCATAATAATCGAGTTGTGCATCATGCTGTGTCAAAACAGATCAGTTGAATATTCATGTAAAAATAGGTTGTAACAAAAGATTAAAAAGATACTTACCACCATGTCTTCATGAAAAGTTTCTACCCTATGGTACAATAACCGGTTAACTGTTAGGCTATCTGAATACCTGAATTATAAACTGATAAACAGATAAATTATTGAGGTATCCGGTTAACTTAAGATATAATATAGGATAATATAGGGTAAAATACAATTATAATAAAAATTTTAATTTGTGTATTATTTATATACTAGCATCACTCGGTGTAAAACTTGTCTATTCCGACAAAAAATTCTAGAAATCAATCATTAAATTTTGGTTGAAATGTAACTTTTTTGATATTCACTAATATATTTACTATTTTTTTTATCAATTATATGGTTTATCTATAGTGGAGTGTTCTTGCACTTGTTCTTGCACTTGCACTTATTCTTGAACTAGAGACCATTATAAAAATGTTTTCCAATTCGTGAACTTTTTTAGCATCAAACAACAAAAGTAAATTTGGAAAATTCACGTTCACGATTTTGTGTTGTTTAAGGGCATTAATAAGGGCATTAAAAAATAATATAATAATTACTTGAATGATAATTACTCGACTATGATAATAATTATAATCATACGTATTTCTGTTATTTTTCCTACATTTAACCTAGGTCTCATTTTTCGGATACGACCAATCAAAATGTTATCTCGGACAAACCCAGAATTGAAGTATATAGATAGATTAAAATGTTAATTATACTTATTTTATATTTTTAATTTTCTATATAAAATTTTGATGGGATGAAATGTGCATAATTCGGAAACATGCGCATGATTGAGAAATCATGCGCACGCATGAAACCAATCTCTAATTACTAACCTGTAAAGTATTATTAAGTAGATTAAATAAACGGTATATTAGAATAAAATTTGCGAGACAAATTTCTTACTATTGATATAGTTGCATGATTCTCACTTCTATCCGGTTATCTGGTTGGCATATCTATAACCCGATACTTATATAAGTTACTGGGTAAGCCTTATCCGGGCTTAATCTCTATATTAAAATCTTTATATAGGCGCTGTTTTAATACTGTACTAAAAATATATTTTGATCAAAAACTCAAAAATCGAACTTAATTTGTATAATAACAGCTAAACTTTATTTAGATTTAATTGTTGTACTTTGTGTTACAATAAAAATTATAAATATAACCTGTGTTTTGCTTTTTTTAATTTAATTTTTCAATTTTTAAAATTTTAAATTTTAATTAGTCTTTATAACAATGCCACCAAAACAAATTTTGGTCCATGTGCAATTGAAAATTGTCAATATAGTACTTCAAAATTTCGTAAATTTACTGAATTAGCTGCAGAAAAAGCTCAAAATAGTAAAACTTTATCTATATTAGAATATTCTCATCTTATACCAAATCACCATCAATTATGTAATCGTCATTATCTTCTTATTGTAGAACCAATAGAAATAATCCTAATTATTCTAAAATTAATGAAACTTTTCAAAATTTACAAAAAAACAGAAAAATCTTCTGAATTAAAATGGGATAATATTCATTTAGAAATTTTAGATGATAAAGTTTGTATTTCTAAACAAGATTTTTTAAATTTAGTTTCAAATATTGAATATTTGCAAAAAAATCAAAAGATGAAATATTTGAAGAAATTACTAAAAATTTTGAAACTATAAATGAAAATATTGAAAATATTAATGAAAATAATATACCTAATGGTATTAATTTAATATATTACTCATATCAACTCTTTCTGACGATCCCTCGTACCAAAATTTCCAAGAACATCGACCTACGAAAACTCTATAGTTAGTATATTCAAATACAACAAAACTTCACCAAGCTGCTGTCGGGTACAAAGTCCATTCACTGGATGTTCTGCGCATGAAATAGAGATGAAACAGACTTGCAGACTTTTAAGTGAGGCACCTAGGCGGGCTATGGTACTATTGAGCAAAGATGTAGTAGAGAAACTCTGGAGCCTTGTCAAGTCCTATAGATATGAAAATAGAAGTAGAGACCTGGTTGAATATACTATTCTATACAGCGTAACTCCTACAAACTCCTTTTGTTTTGGTACTATGTATGACGTCCCTTGGACTTTTCGAAATTTCAAAAAGTGGG